>JAUYWG010000041.1:3920570-3957403 GCA_034779775.1 Enteromius afrohamiltoni
AACACATATATTATGTAAAGAAAAACTTTTATTTTGGATGCGATTAATCGCGATTAATCATTTGACAGCACTATTTAAAACATATATTTGATGTTTAAAGAAGATTTTTTTTTATCTTATCATTGCTAATTTACTATGAAATTGTAAAAATCTAATTTAATAATGAAAGTGGATTGCTATTGCTATTGCTATATATATATACCTGAAGGGAAGGATTAGGGATGTAGAAAAAGGTCATTTATATACGGTATTGATAAGCCATTAATACGTCCTTAATTAGCCCTAATACATGGTTAATATTCCATGTAATATGCGAGCATGCTAATAAGCTAATAGATATAACCATAAAATAAAGTGTTACCACACACACACACACATATATATACACTACTTAGATACTTATACTATATTTTTATGCATATTTTTAGTGTCACTACTAATTGAGTATGTCATGCAAACAATGATTACATTAATTATAAATAATTGAAATAATGATACTACCACACAGCAATATTTAAAATACTTAAATTTCAAATATAATATAATAAAAAAAAATTAATTATATTGCAAATTATAGATTAATTTGATTATTAGCAGTTTTGTTTGTTTACCTATATACACTCAGATCCAAGCTAATGAAAAGAATGATTGTAGTGAATCCAGCATCAAGCAGTGTGATTTACGCTGTACAGATAAATGTGTGCCCATCTCACTGTATTCAGCGCCATGCGGATGCCTAGAGGATACAGCTCTGTGGACAGTGACGCAGCAGGCAACGGAGTCACATTCTGGCAATAATTGGCCCCATCGCGATGTTTCCGTGGGGGGGAGAAATTAATTATGAAGGGACCTCCCTTATTCTTTCTCTCCTTCAACTTTTTTTGATGTGCATAGGCAATGGCAAGGCCACTGTCTGTCGTTTGCGCACGTCTCCTTTCCTCACCGTTAATCGGCATCTTCCACGTGAGAGGCGGAGGCGGAGGCGGCACATGCTTTTGGCTGCCGCTCTTTCGCCCGGGAGTGCAGAAGAAGCCCTTTTCTGCATCCTGTGTGAATAATTTACAGGAGCTGCCGGTGCCAAAGCTTTCAAGGTCGTCTGCGATTCAGTAGCTGTGGTACAGGAAGGGCCTTTTGCCTCATGGGGAGCGCTCTCTCTCCCATGTATCTCTAACCTTTTAACTGCAAATCCTCCTCGAGGAGCGTGGGGAACGGGGCTGTAGAGGCCAGGTTTCTGGTCCGCCACCACCCTTCAGCGCTGCTTTTGTATGGGCAGCTCTCTCAGGCGTTAGGGAGGAAACAGCAGGGCATTTTTCATTAGCTGCTCCCCTGGAACAGGCTAGTAAAGAAAAGACCACATTCAGAAACCAACTCCCCGCGACTGGCTTTTAACACACAGATCCGCTATTGTGCGGCTGACCTTTTTTTAGCTGCTATACTTCAAAAATGTGGGAAGGGGCTGGATAATAAGGAATATGAAAACAGGCGTCTAGCGAAGTTCTGTGAGAGCTGCGACACCAGAGGAGTCTGCAGCGGGCATCGTTAGCCGAGGTCAAAGCTTTCAGGGTCCTGCAGAAGGATTAGGAGGAGAAAGAGAAAAGAGCATTTGAAGCCAATTACCTGCATTGGTCTTACTGAGCGCTTCTTATAAATCAATATCCGCTGCCTGAACACCGTGTAAACTGAATTGAATCTTATTTTCGGAGAGCTGTCATGTTCAATTTGTACCTAAAGCATCGCTAAAGGTGTATGAGGCCCAAGACGTCAAACTTGTTAAAGCGGGTCTTTTTCTCAAACAGGTTCTTGGGCCACACTGACCATTTGGAAACGTTCACACATTACCGTTCACTAATGGCCGTTCGTTCTCTACATTCTCTTCCTCAAGCCTCCTCAAAATGGAGGTAATAAGTCAGTCGGGTACTGGTGATAATGACCAATCTAAGGCGGCCCGAGGTGACTCTCCGGGCACCGATCGTCCTTGTCTTTCCTCCATCCGTTTTTGTTTGCGTAAGTGGCTCATGATGAGCCTGGCAGTGCTTCTGTGCAAATGAGAATAAATAGTCAGGGTGTCTCGTGAGAGAGGACTGTGGGAAAAATAAATCAAGCTCCTATTAACAGCAGCTTCCAGCTGCTTCAGAGCAACGGACTCCAGCGGCAGCCTTTTATCTGTCTATCTGTGTTTGTTTAGAGCCACTGCTATTTATTCACCCGAGCGCGGCGCTCCCGTTATTTGCACCAGACTTTGGTGCTTTTAAACAAACCTTGAAAGAAATCTACAGTAGCTGCCGCGTCCCATAAAGGCATAAATGCTCATAATGATATTCCATAAACGTTCATCAACGACGCCCTGGGGAGAATTACGTCACGCTCGTCTTCGGTGATGCAGATTTATTCAGGTTTTAAAACAGTTTTTGTTATTTGCGTCAAAAGGAGGGTTATGCTCAAGGCAGAGAATTGTGCTTGGTATCATTCTTGTTTTATTAACTTTTTTTTTTTACCGATTTTGCCACTTTATTTAAACTACAATACCCAATTTAATGTGTTAATTAGCGCAAACAATAATAAAAAAAAAAAACTACTTTTACTTAAAAACACAGTGCTTATTGTGTGAGCCAAAATAGCGATGGGGCAGAGAATGGGTCAAAGACAAAAAAGGGTTTGACCATAAAAACATTAATGAGCGGTTTTCCAAACAGGGTTTAAGACTAATCCTAGACATAGACATCTCTAAAAATACATTAGTGCCATTGTTTGGTCTTAAAATACCCATATAATATACCCACCAGTAACTTTTTAGCAAGGCATGTTTGTAAAAACTACTTACATGTACTAATTTAAAAAAGACCTAGTCTTGTCTTAATCTAATCCATATCCAGGAAACCGACCCGGAGTCCAATATTGCTTTAAATTGTTGTTTTTGTTTTATGTTTAAATTAATTGCAATTTGTTTTTCTGAGCCAAAAATAAATATCACACATTTTTCCCCGATTTACTAAATTTACCCCCTAAAATTGTCATTGAGTGTAATAATCTTGTCAGGCATATTAACACATCAATTTATGACACATTAAAAGATTCATTACTTTCACCTCAAATTCGAATTAGTTTTAATTTGACGTTTTTTAAATGTGCCACTGTCCTAGGTTTTCCCCATTTGTTAAAAAGATTTTTTACTCGTTTAAAACATAATCAAATTTAAAATGCTTCCTTATTCTTCTATATATTTTAAGTCAGAATAAGCATGCTGTTCAAATTTCAACATTTTATTCTCCAAAAACATATTTAAAACTTTAAAGGTAGACACTTCACTTACATTTAATGTGCTTTTTATGGATATAGGATCGCTTTTGGGAATTTCTTTTGAAGCGCACATCTTGACATCATAGAAATACTAAATCTACATTAAAAGCCGGGATTGATCTAACTTTGTAATTGCGTTAATCAGTAAACATTTAAGAAAACCCTTTAGAAACAATAACAATTTTTGCGATTCAATGTGTTACCTCAAGTGACTCATAGGGTGAGGATAAACCAACTGCAAGGTAAAGCTCTGAAGTGTAGGTGGATGTGTTCTCTTCTGTCACATTTTCTGTAAAAACACAATTAATAAAGACTGTCACCTGAAGCCATATTCCATTCAAATGCTCTTCAAATCGCTTGAGGTCATGTTATCTATATACTGTCATACCTCATTTAAAATACCCCAGGCAAATGATTTGTTATTACTGTTATTTATAAAGATGATCACAAGCCAGGATTCACATCAGACTGATAATTAAGCCACTCAAGAGCAGACATATATGCATGATTTGTTGTTTTTTTAATCAGCATGACAGCCAGCATGAATAATAAATAATAACCACAGTTATCTAATGCAATAAAGAAAAAAAGATGTTTGACTACATAACAATATAAATGTGGATATGTGCATAATTAAAAAAGGAAATATATCACCATTAATATAATATATTTTAAATAATAATATAAAAAAAAAAAAAAAAAAAAAAATTTTACAAATAGTTTTTAATGATTTCTTGAATTTACATTTATATACATATTTAGACATACATTTTTACTAATTGCAACATAATGTTTATAATTTACAATATACAACATTTTACCCCCCAGCAATAAGTTGTATAAGTATATAAATAATTAAATGCTAAAAAAAATTTGGCTAAACAAATCAAATTATTTTAGCCAATTTAAATTAAAAAATTAAATAGTCTTTTTTACACAAGCATTGTGCATGTGGCCAGGGGATGGCTACATTTCTCCCAACCATACGCATGCAACTTGTAGCTCACAGTTTTGAGAAGAATCCACAACAGCTGACTTAATACTCGATCTCTCTTTTTAGCTCCTCTGTTTTGCGGGAGCATTAAGGGCCATATGTTTATCACACACTCCTGATTCTCCAGTCACAGATGGCCAGATAGGGGTTTGATACTATCCCAACAGCAGAGCCTGGCAGCAAGCGTGCCCATGAGATCTGTTCCTGTCCTAAGCAGTGGGGTCCCAGCCCTGCGGTGTCTGGATATAGCTGCCCTGGATCCTCACAGATTCTGCCAGCGCAGGGCAGAGAAACCTCACCTCACACCCCAGAAGAAGATGCTGCTACTTCACCCCCCTACCGAGGTCTGGGATGCCTCCTGCTGTTCTCCTGCAACCTTCAGTGAGACTGCCTGATTGCGCTAGAAACACACCAGGCCAGTTCATCAGCCCATCTAAAATCCCATAATGCCTGCGTTTTAATAAGAGCAGAACAGCCTTGCCCTCTCTGTCCTGAAACAGTGGCACAAATGATTCCTTCTGTCCTTGGGTTTTAATCACAAGACTTTACTGTCTACATAGCATTTTTTTTGGTGAGGTGTCAATAATTTAGAATATTCATGATGATGAGGAACGCATACCAATCCGCAAGCTAGCGGCCGTATCGCTTGCAGTTTTCACACTCACTATCTATGCACATTTACAAAACGCCAGCAGGCATTTATTCAGCTGTCAAACCAGACAGATTTCTTTTTAGCGTTGTTTTTGCCAAGGGCTTGCATCACTTCGAGTGCTGTTTTTTCGCGAGATGTTAGATTCCCACAGCTGCCCTGCATTAGTCGGCGATTTGACTTTGCCGCTTTAATCTGGCAACTTCTGTTTATGATGCAATACCTGATTTAACACTATATGTTCATTAGGTGCTTTGACACTTGTTAACTCTCTCAAAACACACTAATTTAGAATCTCACTCACTTCAAAATCTAGAAATCATCATAAACATTTTCATGTGTGTCCTTTGCCACATTGCTAGTTCTAAATTTATAAAATTGTTTGCATGAATACGTACACACAATTATATCATATGTTCATGCTTTTTGCTGCATGACTGTATGATAAAAATGATGTTACAATAACAGTTAGTGATATTTACCTTGATTTTTCATCAAAATCACAAGGATGATCTTTTCTGAGGTGTTTTTCTGTGCATAAAAACATTATTATAAAATGATAATTATTGTAAAATATTTGATTTAAATAGTTTTCAGTAGTGAAATGTGTATGGTTAATTTGATAGCATCATTTTTAGAAATGTAATAATACTTTGATTTTAATATTGAGCAAAACAAAATCTATTTATGAAAGGAAATTGAAAATAAAATAAATTACCATGCCGCATTTGGAGACACTAAGATTTATTCATGTTTTTGAAAGAAGTACTTTATTTTCACTAAGGGCTGCATTAATTTGATTAACAATAAAATAAAACAACAGCGAAATATTATTACAAATAAAATGCTGGGCTTTTTTTGTTTTAACAATTTTAAATTGTTATTTCTTCCTGCGGTGCAAAAACTTTCAGCATAATATCTCCAGTCTTTAGTGTCACATGATCTTTCAGAAATCATTGTAATATACTGATATTCTGTTTAAGAAACATTTTTCCGTTTTATAACCTTTTAGTTTTGTTAAGAACTAAACATTAAAAGTGCCTATAGATAATAAAACACAAATATGCAACCCAAGCAAAATAAACACATGGAGCAAGACATATGCATCTGTATCTGCTCACGTTGCAAAACATTACACAGAGTCTCATTCTCATCCGTTTTTCATTGCTCCTCACAGGGTGGGTCCTCATTTCAATCTGGACATAAGAGGATTGTAAAGCACACACCCTGGATTTGGGCAGAAATTGAAATGGGACCTTGCTGTGCTTTAATTGATTAACACTCGCTTCAGATCTTGGGCTGCCTCTCAAAAGTAGAGAGGTCTCCCTTAAGGAGAATCTCTGCAATGAAGTGGTCCGCCGCTGATTAATTTGTCATGATAGGAGCTTGATGGGCACTTGGTCTTGGAGAAACAGCCGAATGAAAGAGTGTGTGATTGACACTGAGCTTTAATTACGACTTAAAGGCCTCCAGAGGGTGGTAGAAGTCTAACTGTTTCCTCAGGCTTTTGAAAAAACAGACCTAATTAAAGCAAATGAAATCGAGTAAAATTACACTCCGTCAACCATCTTGTATCAAACATCATGCATGTTTCAGATGTAGTAAAAGAAAAAAAACAAACAAACACCTGATAGGCGTTGAGCACATGGGGATGAAGGCCAGTGACTTACACTTTCTTGTTCTTCCTGTTAAAAATTAAATAAATCAAAACCCTATAAAACAATATAAATTAAATATATGCTATATATATAATTACTTATTTTATAAGTAAAATAAGTAATTATATATAATTATATATTTTATATATTTGTACCTAATTTTATGTAAATAAATCATGTGCATTTGTAAAAAATAAATAAAAATAAAAAAATTATTGTGACCCTGGACCACAAATCTAGTATTAAGTCGCTGGGGTATATTTGAACCATTTGCCAAAAATACATTGTATGGGTCAAAATTATTGATTTTTCTTTTTTGCCAGTAGTAGGATAGTATGTATGTTCCATGAAGGTATTTAGTCAATTTCTTACTGAAAATATATTAAAATTAAATTTTTTATTAGTAATATGCATTGATAAGTTCTTCATTTGGATGACTTTAAAGGTGATTTTCTCAGCAGTTAGATTTTTCTCTACCATCAGATTCCAGATGGTCATAGAGTTGTATCTCGGTCAAATATTGCCCTATCCATCCAAATCATACATCAATGGGAAGCTTATTTATTCAGCTTTCAGACCATGTGTAAATCGTAATATGTAGGATATTTATTTTATATATTTGTACTTAATTTTATGTAATTAAATAGTGTGCATTTGTAAAAATAAATAAAATAAAATAAATGAATTATATTTATTATATATATTTTTACTTTAAATTGACCAGATACATTTAAATTACATATTTAACTTTAATTTTATATGTAAAAAATTAATGTTAATTCGTAACATTCATTCTCAGTGTTAAGTAAAGTGTTTTGCACTAATGCAATAATTTATTGCAATGTATACATAAATACATATGTATATACAGGAATAGCTTCACAGCAATCTCACAGGACACAAGAAAGCATTTTATTCTGGATTTTTGTATAGTATTTTGGGATGGGATCACTTTTTTTTAAGGGAATCTTCGGAGGGCGAGGTATGACCTCATTATACAGCAACACAAGGTTCGGTTATGGGGTGTCCGCATGGAAATATATAGGTCAGCTTCATAAATATTTCATGCAAATGGTTAGCTGTTCGCTCTAGTGAGGATGAAAAAAAAAATAGATGCATTGGGATTTACACACTCATTTGATTAGAGAGATTGTAATTGCGAAAGTCGTCATTTCCATACTAACGTGCTTTCTTCCCTAGACCTTTAATCTCAACTATCCTTAAACTCGGCTGTCAGGTAGCCAGAGCGTTCCTCATAAGCGCAAAAGAGGGAAGCGACATTTGTGGAGCACTGCAGATTTTTCTTATAAAGCCAACGATAAGGAGAGACAAGGCGAGGCCATCTCAATATCCCCCATTTATTCTCATTACGAGCTATAATCATTACTCACTCTCTCTCTCTCTTTCTCTTTTGTTGGTTCCATCGTTCTTGAGGTATTCCCTTCCCCCCAGTAGACGGCTGCTATATTTGGAGTAGAGCAGACGGATGCTGTTTACTGTCCCCAAAGATCCCAGAGTTTTATCTCCAACATCACAGACAACCAGAATCAAACTCTCCCGCATCTACAACAAACACAAACAGACTCTATAGTGCTTACATACATGGGGCATGAGTCTTGATAATGATTAAAGATTAGAAACATTGAGGAAAGTTAAAAGGATCACACTAATCTCTAGAAAAGTGCAGACCGAAGCGGCCAGGACCACACACTGCAAAAAAATGAGTCTCTTTTCCCACGTGTTTTTCAGTGAATTATCAGTTGTCATTTTTATTTATTTTACCATTTCAATTAAAAAATGTTTCATTTAAATGTTAATTTAATTTAAATGTTTAATTTAAAATGTTTTATTTTATGTAAAACTAACAAAGTTCAATTAACAAAAAATATTTAATAGTTTTAGTTTGCTATAACAACACTGGCATATTTGTTACTTATTTTTAAACCCGTTTTAAAAATCATATGCCAATGTACTGACAAAATATACTGACAGTGTTATTTTAGTGTTATGTACTATTTCAAAATTTGTGAAAATTGGAATTGTTAAGATTTTATACTTTAAAATACATTTTTAGTAATTAAATGCTTTGGCTATTTATATATATATATATATATATATATATATATTTTTTTTTTTTTTTATTTCAATTTTAGTAATTTCATAGATCAACTTGAATGAAATAAAAAAACTACAAAAAAACCTACAAAATAATGCCAGTGCATGAAGACAATATACACTTATTTGAACAATTTTTTTCCCTTTAGTCCTCTAACACAGAGATGATTTTCAAGTTCATTTTTCTTGAACCTCACTAACTCTGTTAGGGTAGATTTAGGGTTAGTAGAGTAAGTTGACATAGTTGCAGAGTTGCATGTGTTGCATGTTGTGGACCCATCAAAATACAGTTTTAGAAGTTATGAAGCAGAAAGACTACTAATACTCTAATGACTGCCAGCTGACATGTAGCTGCAACATTACTTACTGTTAGTAGAATGTCGAAAATGTGACATAAATAAAGTGTTGTCCTCAGCAGCTATGATAAGCAACAGAACCAGTGTTATACTGGTTAGCCCCTCCCACAGTGAAATCTCATTGGCCCGAAATCCTCCCTTATATAACTGCATACACATCAACCACAATGTAAAGATCTGTAAAATACACAGTATTCCCTACAGGTACTGTTTCAGCCATGCTCTACGATGTTTAACTCCACTAATTAGCCTAGCTGTCTAGCTAATGAGCTACCTTGGGTGACCCTAACAAACAAAAGGTGGGAACTGTCCTGCAGCTTTCGCCCTTGCCTGTGGCTGCGACGTAAAAAGTGTGCTAATTGGCGTTCCCTGTTTTCACAGATGTAAGTGTAACCTCCACGCCGGTCAGTGCTCCGTCCGAGAAGGGACCCTTCAGTGCGACTGTGAGCACAACACCACTGGACAAGACTGTTCGGCCTGCGAGAGAGGATTCAAAGCCAAGTCCTGGAAGCCCGGCTCCTACCTGCCCACCCCGAACGGCTCCCCGAATATTTGTACGAATTATGCACCTGCTGTATTGAGACACGCACACACCTGAGAGGAAGCTATGATTTACGTACAGTGTAGAAAACTGGGGCATCTTCGCTCGCTAAAGAAAGTAGAATAACATGAAGCTTTCAAGTAAACTTTGCAATATAAGACGCCAGGTACATTGAGTAGAAACGTAGTTCATCGCTACTGTGCGCTCAAAAGCGAGGCAGGTTTCTGTATTCTTTAACTCCTAAAACTCCAGAGAGGAAGAGGAATAAATAAAATAAACCCACAGGAGTGTTTTGGAAAACTCTCTGATTTGTTTTATCTTCCTCTCTTTCTGTTTGTAGGTGAGGCGTCGGGAACGTCTGACAGTAAGTGGCATGCTAATAACTGTCGTTTTCATGTTTCCGCTCCTGCTGCCATCACTCTTTTTGGCCTCTTTATTTCATGTCGTTAACAAGACGTCGGTTCTGATCCGTCCCTTAACTGTCACCGTGAACTCTGATGCCGTGATGCATTTTTCCACAGTTTTTTACTTCATAAATGTTTCATGTGATGTAAGACGCAAAGCATTCTAATGCTGGCTAGTGATGTATGAGGGTGCGCTCAAGGTTATAGGAAATTTCAGAGCGGTTTTGCCCATTTGTGGTGGTCTAATGCTGTTTTGTTGGAAATCTGAGGTGATGACTGATCTCAGGAGAAATATAGGGGAGTCTTTTTCCTTGAGATTATTCTTAAAGGTGCACTTTGATACTTTTTTACCAGTTTAAAGGTGAAACGTTTACATTTTTAGTGATGCTAGTTGCTTGTACTCTTACTAAGTTTTGCATCTGAAGAAATCTGGTACTTCTGAAAGTAAAATGCTTTATATACTGTAGTTTAGATGAACAGTCTATAGTCATATCAGCTGCACAAAAGCTGTTTTATTAGATAAGCAAGTTCTCTTCTCTTGGTGGTGGCTGTAATGAGATCATTTGACCAGTTCAATACCAACATCATCTCAGTAAACCATTTTTTACAGCACGTTTAGGAAATTAACGGGTGATAAATGTGACCCTGAACCACAAACCCAGTCTTAAGTCCCACGGGTATATTTGTAGCAATAGCCAATAATACACTGTATGGGTGGTCAAAATTATAGATTTTTCTTTTATGCCAAAAACCATTAGGATATTAAGTAAAGATCATGTTCGTTGAAGATATTTACTAAATTTTGTAAAAATTCCGATATGCAATATGCATTGCTACGGACTTCATTTGAACAACTTTTTCTCAATATTTTGATTGTTTTGCACCCTCACATTGCAGATTAGATATTTGTAAAATAGTGGGCCAAATATTGTCCTATTCTAACAAACCATACACATAAAGAAAAACTTATTTATTCAGATTTCATGGTTTATAAAAAAGATGATAAAGCAACAAAACCAGTGCTGTATGTGTCAGTATCAATTCAAAGACTCACTGCACCTTCACTCATTTCACAGTAGAAAAAACAGGCTGTAATCTTGTTCTCCATTTTTAGTGCCAACACTAGCAGTTACGCTTAACCCTGCCACTGTACCAATGTCCGTAACTACATCCATAACACCACCCACAGTCCAACTGACCTCAGACTCAACACCAGTCCAGCCGATCTCAGTATCCCAGACTCCGGATACATCAGCATCTGCAAACGTGTTTACAGGTCAGAGCTGGATTGAAGTCCATAGAGTAGTGCAGTTTGTCTTGTAATGGTCTGTATATTAAAATAGGTTAGTCTTGTAGTAGTTGAGCAGTGTTCGGTAGATGAGTGCTTTAGATAAACTAGAAGAACATAACAAATGCATAAAAGTACTGAAAAGTTTCTTGTTATTGCAATGCATTTTTTGGTCATGCACCATGTTAATACCATGGTATTATAAGGAAATACATAGGGTACCATGTAAATTACATACATTATTACATATATTTATTAATCATTTAGTATCATGTTATGGGTAGTTGAAACTGCCAAAATTGCTTTATTTTTATGGTAAAAAAAAAAAAAATGTTTCCTGTCCAACAAATTGATATAATTTAAATTATTACCAATTGAAAACATAATTGTACCGTAATACCATCGGTGCTTTTTGGTCCCGAGAAGCTTTTCTTCCCACCCTCTGACCAATGAACAACACTCACTGGAGTTAGAGCTATTTATCACAGTGTGTGTCGGGCGTGGACTCTCACTCTCCCTCAGGGTCACACTGCCTGCAATCAAACACACATTAATACATTATTTCACTCAAAGTAAAATGTTGAAATATCTCCATAATTCAATATTATTAGGGCCTGTCAGAATGGCCTGATTTTGGAGTTTGTGATGTAATTTTTTTCAATCATTGCCAAGCTGAAAATATTTAATATCCCTCACTGATTGTTTGGAGTGGAAAATGATCATCCACAACATGCAATGCAGATTTTACAAGTTCTGTCTACGTGTGTCCACAGAAAGTAAGGTTTTATGTATGCTTAATGATCTGTGAGAGAGGTTTTCCCCCCGAGCCTAAGGTGTGATGCCCTTGTAAAATAGACATTGTGTGTGCCGTTACAGGAAGAAACTGTTCTGTACTAAAAGTTTCATGGTAGCTACTGATATTTTTAGACCCTAGGAAAAATTTGTAGTCCAATACCCTGTCACTGCTTCATTCACCCCACTGAATAATAGAGCCCTCTTGACATTCGTCAAAGCCATCATAAAAAAAATGTAACCGTATAATCCACTTTGTTTGCAATAATCGGTATGTATTACTTAACATAATAATAATAATATGACTGACCCACCTGTAAACATCAATAACAGAAATCAAATGGGTTTGTTCATTTTACAAGACTTCTAATCTAGTCAGGAGTTAGTGACCAGAATAAATTAGGATGTGGATCTTGTTGAAATCTAGTGGCTCCAGCAGCAGTGACCTCTGCACCCGTCACACTGAAACTGGAAGGGTATCAGCATATGTGCTTCAGGGCCAAATCAAGACATCATTACCAAAACTATCTCCAAACAGTACTGGGATTGAACCCTACTGCTATCCAATGTCATTTTTTACTTTATTATTATTTAATTTTATTGTGGAATAAAATATGGAAGCACCGTTTATTCCATTCCTCTTTCCTGGATAGAGTGCTTGGAAAGTGTGATAGAAAGCTCTCACTGTCCTGAAGGAGAAGACAGAGAGGAAAACAGAGTGAAAGAGAGAGAGGGAGAATGCAATAGAGAAAGACGGAGAGCAGGAATTTGGAGAAAATGGATGATGAATGTTTATTAATCTTGTGGGCCTCCCATCACACTAAAAATAACCCTCATGCATTTATCCAGCAAGGGCAATGTTATTGCACATCTTTATGCCCAAGTGTCTGAGGCAGTGCAAGGGGAGAGGCATCTCCAAGATTTACTGAACAACTGTATGTAATAAAGGTGAAATTATTCATAATTACTGCAAGGAACTGGCTCTGTTCCAAAAACAAGTAAACTTCCTCGCTGTCTACAGCCTACATGGGCACCTGTCTTCTGAGACAGCATGCTAACTGAAATGAAAGTAACTGAATGATCCAAACAGACAACAAATTCATGGGTTGTACAAAAAGCATTCAGTAGTTTTGACTACAGTCAAGAGAGTGGACAGTGAATGACTATACCTGTGCATTTTATGCTGCTGTAGAGAAAATCTTCCTTTTTATTTGACATTTTTTCAATTCTTCCTTTATTTTTATTTCCCCCCCCAATAATTTTACTTATCAGCCACAATAAACTGTTCATATCTTCACTTTGGAGCTTTTTAAATCACACAATAAATGTGACTGACTGGTCTATTACTTGGTTTATTTTCCTAAAAAAATAATAATAAATAAGTTATACATATATAATATATATGAACACACACCCGGAGGAGTGGGCAGATATTGCTGTGGTGCCCGGGGAGCAGTTGGGAGAACGGTGCCTTGCTCAAGGGTCTCACCTCAGTCGTGGTATTGAAGGTGGAGAGCGCGCTGGTTATTCACTAACACCACCCACAATCCCTGCCAGACTTGGCACTCGAATCCACAACCTTTGGGTTACAAGCCCAACGCCCTATCCATTAGGCCACGACTGCCACTAGCAGAGTGGCTCATAAGCAAAAAAATACATACTGTTTTTTTATATGTAAAGTTATAAATGTACTATTTTTAGCCTTACTTTTTTTGCATTAAATAAATATATGTATTTCTCATGCTTCGTCCACCATCTCGAAAAGATTGTCACAAAGCATTTTTGGCATCGTTTCCCTTATGAAGCATACATTCTGCCTTCGAATCTGGCCAAAATACATTTTCTTAGAAGGTGAAAATGTATTTTGAAAATGTATATAATGTATTTTTATCATGCCTACCTTTTTGGAGCAGCAGGAGTACACTTATGATGCCTTGAATAGTAAGCTTACTAGGCTTTGGAACAGAGCCATTAATTTTTTAATGCAAAGACTATTTCTTTGTTTGTCTCTGTCATTCTAATGAGTGGTCTGAAGTAGATAGGGCCATTCTGTGCCTGCTCTTTTGGTTCTGGTCTGGTTCGGTGGCAGATGGCAGTTGGGGGGGGTGATGTGAGAAATCTGCCCGTGCTCCAGCTCTCACGTTAACCCCCCGTGGCCATATGCCTGCCCTCCTGTTACCCGTTCTCTGCTCATCGGGCCTGTACTGAGCTCCGAGCGCTCTCTCACACACTTTTTGTCTAGAAAGCATGAGTGCACTGCGAGAGACTAATTCGATTAGTAGCCTGTTAAAAGGCACTGGATGATGATGCCTCAACCGATCATTTTGTGTAAATGGACAAGAGTGACACAGCATGTTAAAACAAAACTGTTTATAAAACATGTATAAAGACCAATTTTAAAAACCTGAACCCAATTTTACTCATCGTCCACAATTATTAACTTTTATGTCATCATATATTCATTTTAGAGTTTCATTTATATCATACAGTTAATGTAACTGAATGATCAATTACCTGGCATTTTAAGTAATTTAAGTAAAATTAGAATATTTTTTAACCACTTTGTGACAGTTCAGACCCCTACATATGGTTTAAAGGTTTGGGATTAGTATTTTATTATTATTTTTTTTTTAAGTAAATAGAAATGTTTCTTAAACACCAAATCAGCATATTAGAATGATCTCTGAGACTGAAATAATGACTGCTAAAAAATCAGCTTTGTAAATTACATTTTAAATTATATTCAAATAAAGAAATCATTATTTCAAATTGCAATAAAATTAACACAACATTGTGATCAAATAAGTGCAGCCTGGGTGAGCATTTAAAACATTTAAAAAAACATTTCATATACAACTGACCTTATGGAATTTGAGATTGGTAGTGTATGTTCTATAAACAGCTTCTGTTATGTTTTCTTCCTCTGTTAAATTGAATAAACAATTATATGTAAATATGGTCAGTCATTATGTTATGTTAACACAAAAATCAAAACTCACTAAACTTACTCACCCTCATGCTGTTCCAAACCTTTAGAACTTTCTTCCAACTGTTCACTGGTTTAGATGTCATGGCTTTCCATAAATATTCTGATATATTTTGCATTGCAGTAGGGATAAAAAGAGTACATATTACAAAGTATTTTATTTTCCAAGATATGTCCCCCTTTTAAATAAACCAGTTTGTATAATTCCGAAAATGCAACTGATCTCATAGAACACGAATCCCTGTGTGAATCTCTCACCGAATTATTACAGACAGACTGAGACATAAATTATTTTCATCCACGACACTCAGACACAACACTAAATAAAACATCTATCAGTAATACGGGCCATTTTTCATTAGCAAACCATATAAATACAATAAACCCGTGGAATTAGGGAACAGTGTCTTCAGCCATGCTTTAATTATGAAACACTGGGGAGGGACGCAACCTTAATAAAACATCAGCATGCCTGAGAGCAGGAAGTATGGGCCTGCTGCGGTGCTCACTGTGGGCTGCCCACGCTGAATCCCAAAGCTCCCATCAGCACCGGCGCAGTGTGATCTGACATGGTCATTCCTCTTCCAAAGGGAAGACACCTGCCCCTGCTGAGACAGCCAGACAACTGCAAACAAGCTAACACGCATGAGACGTTGAATGCCACGGTCCATATTTGACGCGCGGTACTGTGAACACTGGCATAGACGGAGATGATTAGCATTGTGCTGGCATTGAGGAGCGCATGTCTTTAAGTAGTGTAGGGTGCTTTTTTGTTGAGTTTGTGCACATGCGAGTTCAGACACAAGTTAGCACGTGCTAGCATTCAACAAAAATACTATAGAATGCTACCATGACAACATGATCTCGGTATTCAAACCTAACATCTGATTTTAATATGTGTACATTTTTGTGCATCTGGTAATATTTTAAATATAAATCATTTTACATATAAACAACTTCACAGATTTTATGAATGTTTACTGTGCATTAGATAAAAAAAAAAAAACTTATCAAGGTTAATGCTCCTTTTATAGCCATTAATATTATTATATTAATATTAATTAAACAATACATAAAAATACATATAAATTATAAATTATGTAAATATAATTTTATAAATGTTATAAAATGTGTAAAAAAGTCCATACCTCATCAAATTCTTTAGTGCTTACGCCCTTTAGTGCTGTTTGCTGCAGTAAAGTGTCTTTAGCGGTGCCCTTTATTTTGTGGGTGAATAGCTGAGATCAGGCTGATTTAAGCTCTGATGGGCAATACTGTCGTGGTATTTGATCCCTGCACTGGCGAGCTCATCCTTCTGTCTGCTGACTAGACACGGCCACCTCCAGTGACACATCGACTTCTCCCCTTGCCTCAACAGGCGGCTCAGCGATCCCTGAATCCCTCACCAGTACACCAGGTGACACAGGCAGACACTACATTAGCATCTTAAAGCAGTTCAGCTGGTGGATACAGACTTGATTCATGAAACCCTGTTTAATGGACGTGCTTTTAGCTCCCTGTTTTGCATGAAAGTCAACATGAAATGCCATTCGCAATGCATTTTACTTACATATAATGCAATTTTCAAGGAAACAGGATATTCAGTGGGATGAGAGTGTAGGATGCAACTTGGTCGGGAATTAATTGGATTGTGAAAAGCGGACCAGACAAACATTTGAATTACTCACAATAAGATCAGTATCTTGTACTGGGTAAAGTAAACGGGTGATGCAGTTCTGAAGGAAACGGGATATTCAGTAAGATCAAAATGCAGGATGAAATGTGGTCGGGAATTAATTGGATTGGGAAAAGAGGACCAGACAAACCTTTGAATTACTTATAAAAATATCAACATATTGTACTGGGAAAGTAAATTTGTTGTAAAAAGAGTTTTATTTCATGTTGACTTGAAAGTACTTTTTCATTACCGTTTAGTAGTAGATGGTCTGTAGTGTGTGTTTAAAGGAATAGTCCAAATCTGTAAGAATTTCATTGTTTTGCCGAACACAAAGGTGTGTTTGAAAAAAAGTGTGTAACCAGACTGTTTTGGATCACCATTGACTTCCATATTAGGGCTGAAATGATTCCTTGAGTAACTCAATTACAAAAGATTATCGAGGCAAAATCCTCTGCCTTGAAGCCTCTATTAATTCATGTCACGTTTTTTCGCAATGATTTGTGTATTACTGTGACAATGCACTTACGCTTACGTCACCCACGAAGCGGAAGGAGGGCGCGAGCGTGGACTAGTGCGGGCTGCATAATGGAAGGGAGCAAAAACAATGGAGATGAGCAAAGAGACCAAATGAACACAAGAAAACGACAAAAATGTCCTACTCAGAGACCGGAGGAGGACTGTCACCCGAGACCACATAAATTCAGTGTAGCGTTAAATCAATGCAATTGTTTATCAAGATGGGGGCTGTTAAATAATGTGCGTATATTATGGAAGGGATAAAGCACAACGGTCAGTGCAATACCATGTCAAGGGGTCATTACCGTGCGTTCACACCGCCGCTGGCGGGAGCGTCAGCATGGCCAGAAATCATTCATTTCTTAAAGTAAGCTGGCAGCGCGTCATGGAGGGCGAGAGCGTCGAGGAGAGTTGAAATCAGGTTAACTTTATGGTAATAAGCTATGACGAGGTTCGGTGGCAACCAATCAAAATGCAAAAGTCTACCGCTTGGCAGTGCGGCAAGAGCACATTTTGACGCTCTCTCCGGCGGTAATGAGTTTACTGTCAAAACTGACAGTAATGAGTTTACTGTCAAAAAAGTTGTGCATGGTTTTTACGATTAAACACACGTAATACTTTTTCAATACCATGGCTTGGATGAATACTTGATACTTTAGTATGAATACTGAACGTTGAATAAATTGTTGTAATCATGTCCCTAAGTCTAATGTGCTCAATACAACAGGTGTGGTCATTTCAGTTTGATTGCAATGAATAGGGTTTATAAATGCACAGCCATGAACTTACTGTATGATAATAATATTTTAATAATAAAAATGTAATAAATGACATAAATAAATGAAATTAAGATCCCCCCCCCCAAAAAAACAATTAGTTGTTCATTTTAAGAGACCTGTCTTATTAATTTTTGCATATTTAATATTGCTCTTTAATTAAGCAAAAATGTTTTATCCGATTAATCAATTAAATTTTCAGTAGGATACTTGATTACTGAATTTTCCATAGCTACAGACCTATTCCATAGTATCTTTTTCCCTACTATGGAAGTCAATGGTGACCCGAAACTATACCTTTAAGATCAAGCATTGCTTGGCTGATAGTTTAACTTATACTAGTCATGAAAACACATTTTATAAAATCAGTAATAAAAACAATAATCATTATCCTCAGATGTTTACTGCAATACAAAAGAAAACAGCTCTGAGTGATTAAACTTCTATATTATACAACCAAATGTAGCTAGTCATTTGTAATTTTTACAGACTTTGTATTCTTTTGCATAAGTACAAGTATGTTTTCCAAAGCTAAAATTAAAAATAGAAGTGTTAACAGTAGGAGGTAGCTGGCCCTCTTTACTTTCTCTCTCGGCTCTCGCTGTAATTTTACTGTCCCAAGTGCTACTTGTGACGAGCTTTCTGCCCACAATGCCAGCTGCTACCATCTCGAGCCAGACAGACACATCGACTTTAACTACGGTGCCATCTCCGTCTAGTCCAACACTCACAGTCGTACCCGCTGCACCTGACCAGCCAGGTAAGAGAACTTCCTGTAAATGTCACAAACACAATTTGTTGATACATTTGCACAAGGCAATAACATATAATCAACCGTTTTCTCTCAATGTCTCCCTTTAATAAAGTTTTGATATTTAAGGAAAGTGAATCCATCAGAACTCTGTTTGCAAAGACATTTCAACCTTGAAATAAGCTATAATATATGCAAGCATGTGTCCATCTGTTTAGGTTAGACATTCTTCATTTATTCGGTCTCACTTGTGTTAATAATTGAGAGGTGAAATATTCAACAGGGAGCATGTTTGCAGTCATACACTGAGTTTTGTTCTTTTGCCCTCATGGTTGTGAGAATGCATACATTACAGTTATTCCTTTAGAGAGGGCGCTTTGAATCTTTACTAGCTTTCAAAAGAGCCTAGAACATTTGAATTTGTATGTCTTCACTTTATACTAGGGTTTACTTCATGGGTTAGGATGATTAAAATCCAGCACCAAACAACACACATTTTTGTTAATTAAAATAAAATACAATTTTCAGCTAGTTGGCAAGGCAATATTTCTCAATTGAATTTAGTTTTACTTCAAGTTCAATTAAAGTAACTAAATAATAATAAAACGTAATTAAATAAAACATATTCACTAAACATTTCAAATACTCTCTAAACCTGCATATCATTTATTAAGCAACAGCAGTAAATATTATAGTGAATCAGGTACAAAAACAGCACGGCGCAAGAAAAGAAAACAAGGCCAATGGCAAATTAAATACTTAGTAAATTCCCTTCAGTTTTTTTGCTCTCGTACCGCACAGGGGACCTTGAGGAAAGCAGTGCATGCTGGGAATCACGCTCCACTGTAATTCCCCTCATGACTGATGGCCGTAATGGTGCTCTATATTCTGATCTGAGGTATAACGGGGTGTGGAGATTAAATGTGATTACTGCTGTGCTAAATCACTCATTAATATATATGGGCCAAGGTGCCAAGTAACATACCATGTGGCGGCTCCTTAAACTATGTCTTCTTGAATCAAGCATTGAAGTCAGCAGGGCAGGTGGAGGCTTGCTGACTTGTAGTGTTTTATGATAATACTGTACTGATGACAAGCTGTTACCAATTTAAACCGGCTTTTTGCTGTAAAAATAAATAAATAAACAACTTAAAGACTAAAATAACTTAAAGACGTTTGTGCCATAATGACATACGTAATTAGAGCTGTACGTATTTTTGACATATTACATTCAGTTTTTTTTCCTTGACAGTTAAAAACCACTTTCCTTTCCTTTCAACAAAAATACACAAGGCCAAGAAATGCATTAAAATACACACAATTTTAAAAGCCAGATCATTCCATAATCAAAAAAGGTAACTACAGCTCAATTTTTTCATATAAAAACTTTTTATTACAATTACTATTATTTATTTTTTGAAATGCCAATTTATGACTATTAGATTTTTTACAATAAGCAAATTCTGATTTACTGCATTTACAAGCAGTATATTTCTCTTACATCAGGTTAATTTTCCAATCAGATGTGCTAGATAGCAGGTGTTCCGTTTTGTCGACTGTGAAGAAGTTTTTTCGCTTTATGTAATCAAAACAATATATACCAGCACCTCACCTATCTCCCACCAGGTGTGTGTGTAGTGTTCGCCTTTCAAACCTAAAGGCGCTGAAGCTTTGACTATGAAAATGGCAAGCCCAGCCTCTGGAGATAAATCATTAAATACTCTGTTATTGTGAAACACAATCACTTTTCGAGAGCACATGGCGTGGCGGTGGAAGCTCAGCTGAAGGCCGGAGCTCAATTCTTTCAGATCTATTTTTGAATAGCGATTGAATGAACAGCTGCTAAATATTTCATAAGAGAAAAGAGACCAGGTCATGGTAAGGAAGACCAAAAAGGGCCCAATTTATTGAACTTACGGAGAGAGAGATAGATACATGAAACCATAACAGGAAAATGCAGCGAGTCCTGTCCTTGAAGGGTTGGATGGGGGCACAAACGGGGGAAGTGATTCTATCAGGTCCTGTGTATCCCATTTCTGCTGAACTGGAAATGGCCAAAGGTTGAATCGCTGCAATAACATCTATTATGTACAGTATGTAAGCCCAAAGGGCACCAATGGCATCCGTAGGCATCTATACTGCTTTTGACAGAACAGTTTAGATATCTGACTCTTTATGCTCTGTACACAATTACAGTTTCCGCAGTGCCAGATGTGATACCCGATGAGGCCACCGCAGCAACAGACACCGTGACTGCAACAACTGGCTTTGTTACAAGCAATCCACTTTCAGTTCTTCCTGAGGTTACTGATTCATTTGCCTCATCCTCTGGCGGCACTGCAACAACACTTAATATGGACATCCAGGCAATATCTTTTGCAACCATGGCAACAACCATGGCAACTTCTGAAACAACATCTTCAGCATCAGCTAGCACCATTCAACTGCCAACTTCTCTTGCTGTTGATGCAGTTTCACTAGTTTCTGATGGATCTCTAGTGGAAGCGGGTGCAATGGTTACGGCAAATATCGCAGTGACCTTAATTACAAGCACAGTAGTGTCCTCGACTGATGCAGTTGATGCACTCCCTCCAGACACTGATTTGATTGTCCCAGCATCTGATGTTCCTCCAACTCCTGCATCTGATGGTGATGTACCTGCAACTGATGCCGTTGCGGCTGTAACAGATGCTCCAGCAATAGTTTCAGTTTCTCCTGAGACTGCTTCCATTGTCCCAGCAACATCAGACTCAGCTGCTTCTGAAGGTCCAGGTGATGTAGAAGCAACCGATGTGTCTGCAAAAATCAAATCTGCTCCTGAAGATCCAGTAGATGGTGCCGAAATTGTCACAGCAGATAAAGAAACTGATTCTAATCCTCAACCAAATGCTGAGACTGACAGCAAACCTCCATCTGAAGTAGGAGAGAGGGAAGTTACTCTAGCTGAGACCGATAAGGAAAAAATGGCAACAAATCTGGAGAAGAAAGATAAGGATGGTCCTGAAAGTAACCCACCACCATCTAAAGTAGGAGAGAAGAGCGAAGTCCCCCCAGATGAGACCAAGGAGAAAGCAGTGACAAATCTGGAGAAGACTGATAAAGATGCTCCTGAAAGTAAACCTCCATCTGAAGTAGGAGAAAAAAGTGAAGTTACTCTAGGTGAGACCAAGGAGGAAAAAACAGCAACAAACTTGGAGAAGAAAGATAAAAGCATAGAAGCCCCAGGTACCCATGGCAAATCTTGGCATCTTAATTTTCTAACGAGTATAATCCCTCCTTGCTAAAGTGCAAATTACACAATGATACACTTTTAAAGGAGTTTCACAAGTTCATTCTGGAGGTGCAATCTGTTGAAGTGTTTGTCACACAACCCAAATTGCCTTCAGAACAGTAAGCCAGAGGCCTGCCTCTCTTAAAGGAATAGTAAATGAAATTTCTGTCATCATTTACTCACCTTATGTTGTTCCAAATCAGTATGACTTTCTTTCTTCTGTGGAACACTAAAGGTGTTGTTTGGCAAAATGACAGCCTCAGCCACTGTTCGCTTTCATTATACAGGGAAAAATAACGTTGATTTTTTTATGGAATATTCTATATAAATAAAAGATTCCTTTTCCACTGAGGAAAGTAAGTCATATGGGACTGAGTAAATAATGATAGACTTGTTATTTTGAGTGAACTACACTGAAGCTTTATACTGTATATCTATTCTATTATTGAATAAACAATACTGATTCTGACAAATTAATTACCCAACCTTGTTAGGACCTTTAATGGACCTGGTTTGTACATTTCGTGAAATGGCATTTGAAACAATATCGACAATAAAAAATGATGCGTTCTTCTTCAAACGCTCATGATCTTTCTGGTGTAAGCAGTATCTGGTCACGTTAAGAAGAAGAACGAGGCTGGGAAAACCGCAGAGAGCAGGGAAGCCAAAGAGGAAAAGAAAGAGAAGGAAAAAAAGAAAGAAAAAGATTACGAAAAGAAAGACTATGAGAAAAAAGGTATGCAGCATTTGTCGTTGAGTGTGTGAACCGTGCAGACAGATACTGCACTCATCCGACACAACGTTTAACTTTTTAAATGACTGCGGTTTGAAAATGCATTTCTGCTTGACTGCGTTGTATCTTCCAGTAATGCTGCTGTGGATGAGATGGAGTATCTGTTAGCGAAGAACATTTGCAGCTTGTAGCGTATTGATTGGTTTAGCTGCCATTAGATCCACAAGAAAGAAACTCTAAACCCTAGTTTCCTCTAGTTTTAGGCTGTTTTGTTTACAGTAGGCTTTCCTAAATAACAGTAGTGTCGTTTTAGTGCATCTAGTTTTACAGTTTCGGCCCTTATGTGAGTTTTTCCACATCGTCGTGCCAATAGTGTAGCCAAGAGAATAACGCTGATTTTATTCTAAAGTTGTCGCAAGGATTTTGATCCCTGGGGGGCCGAGAACGCAGTTGTCAAGAATAGCATACATCAGATTTCAAGGTAAGGCGATGCTTTAAATCAAGCCAGCAAAAAAACTTTATTTTCAAAGTTTTAATGACATTTTATGTGAATGATGTATTTATGCATTTATGAATGTATGCATTAGCTCTCCTGTAGGCGATGCTTATTAAAGGACAATTCGGTTTTGATTTCTGTTTTTCTGAATATGGACAGACACTAATATGGAAACTGTGGAAAAATTGCTTCCTAAATGTTATTCATTTCCTCTCTTCCATGTCGCCCTTTCTTGTTTCTCTCTTTTCTTTGTGCTTGCATGTTTTGTTTTTTGCTTTGTCTCATAAGGTAAGCCGCTCGTGATGTATCGTGTTTGCTAGAAAACAGAACGATCTCCCTCAGGCTGTATAATCAAAAGCGTCCTCTTCTAGAAAGTAGCTACTTTGCATTTTCACTCGTCGAGTGTTAGACAGCTGTCTGCTGAAGATGCAAGATTGTTTGTGAAACATCGCTCCATCCCTTCACCAATCTGCGGTGTAATTGAGCATTTATATTTAATTAGCTGCTCTTGCCCCCATCCCACTGCTTAGCTGACTGTGACACAGCAGGACCCCACGTCGCCAGCATCTTTAAAACATCATATCAATTATTCAAAGCCCCAAGTGTCCAAACAGCAAAGAATCGAAAAGATCAGCTTCTCAAACACAACTTTAACAGCAGCTCATTATCACTGTTTATGAGTGTTATATTAATGTCCATTCAGACTATGTTAATTAAGGCCTACAGGTGGGTTTATAAACTCATGCAGATGACTTTCTACTATTTAGTCAGTCTGTTTGGAGATGTCTAAATTACTGTGTTATGTAAAATATAATCTTCTGAGAAAAATGTAACAGCTAAAACATATATATGTATGTATATGTATACGTATACAGGATATCTGAATATTCAGCCATATCGACAAGCTAAATGAAATAACTGTCTGGTGTGTGCAGGCCAAATAAGAAGATTTGTAAATTATATCTACAGATAAAACATATACTATTTGGAATATTTGGGAATAAAAGAATAATTTCTAGTTAAAACTTTAATCATTAAAAAATGATTTAGCCACTTAATTCTACAGCCCTGTTCTGCATGTACATGTTCTTATTGTAGCAATTACAGTAACTTTAGTAACCCTGAACCTACCCCTAAGCCTACGTTAAGTACACTCTTGGGTAAGCTCGCTCAAAGTACATGTATTGCAAAATAAAGTGTAATAATGTAAACCAAACAATATGGTTCTAAAGCTAATAGCAGGCATAAATAAAAATGAAAAATAGTAGACCATTAGGAAAGTAATCTAGGCTACAGTGATCCACAGCTGACCATTCGTAAGCTTTGGTGGTTTACTGTTGCTGACTCGGACAAGCTTTACAGTACATAGGAATGAACTGGAGATTTCCATGATCCGTGTAATTTTCACTAAAAAGCGCTCATGAAGTGGTAAAAATGATTGAACATTATTGCTATGTGGGCTGGAATAAATCATGACTCAAAACATTTTTATTTCCCAAGAAGTTGTTAAGAGATACTGTAAAATAATGAAAAACTGGAAATAGTATCAATTAAAGGCAAATGCCAGTTGCAGTCAAATTAATTATTGAAAGAAATACAAGTAATAAGTGATAACAAGTGTTTCTAGAGTTTGTACAATTACTATAACGCTGTCAACGTTTTGAGGCAATTAACATTAATTTACGTTCAAGGCTGCAAAACGATTAGCCACAATAAGTGTTTATACTATGTGTGTACTGTGTATAAACAGTATAAATACACTATATATATATATATATCTAAAAAAAATTGGCATGTATTATTTGTAAACATTTGTATATAATTAATATTATATATAAATCCTGCAAATATATAAAAAAAAACAATGTAATAAAATAAAATGACTTTAGATAAAAGCAATCTGGTAGGATTTGTCAGCAACTGGCTAATAGTGTGTAATCTAATTCACATCATTTTTTTAGGTAGTGTTCTCAATGTCTGCCAGCTTTTCCAGCTGGCTAAATAGTCTTAGCCTAGTTTATAGTCTTCTTAGCACTTACATGTCACCCCCATGTCCTCTCATCCATGAGTGTCTTCCTGTCCCTCGTTCCCTGATCCACAGACTAACACCTATCTACTCTTTCTCCATCAGACTGCGAGTGCAACGGTCACTCAAATCGCTGCAGTTACATTGATTTCATCAACATTGTGACTTGTGTGAGCTGCAAACACAACACTAGAGGGCAGAACTGTCAGCATTGTCGCCTCGGATACTTCCGGAATGCTTCCGCTGAGCTGGACGATGAGAATGTTTGCATAGGTCAGTCAGATATCACTCCACGTCAATCTGTTTCACTGTTCCCCCAACACACCCACACCACGCCGCTCAGAAATTGTCCTTTTCTGGCCAAATGATATGTATGGAATTGGAAAGTTTGAGAAATCTTTCCTTATTTGCATACGGTCCAACATTTGGTCTGCCACCACCTTGCCATACATGTGACAATTTCTGACCTACTGAAGTCCAACAGAAGTATGGATTTATATATACTAATATCATGCATCATTCATTTTAGAGAGCTGCAAAAAATCCTCTTCCGGACTCTAGGATCTAGGAAACTGAACAACTTGCATTTTTAACTGTTCGGCTTAAAACTGCCAATATCTGCATTGATATGAGAGCAGCACAAAGGAAAAAAATGATATTTTGTACTCTTTTTGCATGCTCTTAACTTCAACATGAAATGCAACATAATGTAATGCTTGTAATACCAGATAATACAAAAAAAAAAAAAAAGCACAATAGGATGGGATTTGATTTTATCAGTAAGAGATATTTGTGAATTTTACAACATAGGCATTCTGACTTTTTGATCAAATATTATGAAGACAAAATATTTTCTTTGGAATAAAATGAATCATTCATTATAAAACCATGAATGTGTACTAGAAAATCATTAAACAGAATGAATTTCGATTTCATGTTGACTTTAAAATGTGGGGTAGAAGTAATACAATCAGAAATCCTAAGATTAATACTTTTTTCTTTTTGCTCCAAGAGCTGTTCAAGCAATCTGTCACAACACTTTGATAATGATACAGTGACCTCTACTGGAAGCCTACACACACATAAATCACTGCGCTGTGACTGACAGATGCCCAGATGGACAAATTATGCCCTTGTGAATGCATAGAGCAGACCCTGCTAACAAGACTGATAAACAACCACTGATCACATAAAACTGACAACTCGCAGACATAGAAGTGAATTTCTCCTGCAAACACGTGTAAATATACTGTATGCCTATTGCCTTCAGGCTATGCTATATTACCTTTAGGCTTAATGCTGTAACTTTTATATTTTATACATTTTATATATATATATATATATATATATATATATATATATATATATATTTATTTTTTTTTTTTTTAATATAAACATTCATTTTCCTGGAGGTCCACTAATACTGCTATTTATGATTATTTACCAAATATTTTTGTGACCCTCAGAATTATACAGGTTGTTTTTTGCTACTGTGCCTTTAAGACTTTTTATGTAAACAGTTTTTCCTATGCAAAATGTTATGTGGTACAGTTCTGCGCTATTACTTAAAGCAATAGGATGTAGACAAGTTTGTTTCTTCATTGGAACAAATTGAATAAATATAGCATTACATCTCTTACTAACTAATGGATCCTCTGCAGTGAAAGGGTGCAAACAGCTGATATAAACATCACAGTAATCCACAAGTAACTGACACAGCTCCAATCCATCGATCATTAAGGCATTTTAACTTAAATGTTACTTCAAAAATGTTGCTTCCAGCTGAAATACAAGCCCTCTGTCGATATTATTGCTTTCTCCAGTTATCTTATCTGAATCAGGTGAGAAATATGCACTGATCAACCATAGTTTACAAGAAAAAACAGTCCAAAAGATCTCTAAAGAAATGTACTGGTTGAGGGCATGGACTTTTTGTATTGGTGAAGCATTGGTGAGTGATGTAATGCTGAATTTCTCCAAATCTGTTCACACGAAGAAACAAACTCATCTACATCTTGGATTGCCTGAGAGTGAGTACATTTTCATCAAATTTCCATTTTGAGTGAGCTGTTCCTCAAAGAGCTGCAAGTTTGCTGTCGAGTTCAACACAGTTGTCGCGCCCCATTAGGAACAAAGTTAAATATAGTTTCTAACTATATCCTTAAATATGCAAAGCAGTAAAACTGGCAGCATGTAACAAGCTATTTTGGAATTTTACATGGAAAAAAAAAGTTACAGTGTATTCATAGTCCAATGAAATCTAACACAAAATAAAACATGCACTTCTTTTCAAGGTTTCAGCAGCACAAATAATCTACAATTTCTGAATAATGTATATATTTTCTATACACAGAGTGTAACTGTAATCAGCTGGGCTCCTTTCACGCCCGGTGCAATGACACAGGTTTCTGCCAGTGTCGAGAGGGCACCACGGGCCAGAAGTGTGAGGACTGCCTGCCTGGATATACCTGGAAGCAAGGCTGCATGCGTAAGTCACACTTGCTTCACAAAAACATTAAACACAGGCTTAGTCATTAAATACACATTCTGTGATGATGATACCGCTCATACAACAAATAAAGTGCTGTGAATGAACGACATATGGGTGTCATTTCACTCAAACATATGAGCAACATTGTTGTTACTCATGGAGGTCTTTGCTGTTGTGCTACCAATAACAACCTCCTGTTCACAGCAGTTGTGTATTATAGATACTTGTGGGTGGGCTGATGCAGTGGCAAAGAATTGGTTGTATAATGAAATACAGCCCAAAACCTACACCAGCTTATCACAATTCACCACTATCAAAATGACAGTTTACAAATATATACTTGATTGTGACAGCTCCCAGTTCTTCAGGCACTTGGGAAAAGTTTTTTAGACACAAAATTATCTAAGGACAATGTATATAAGGGATTAAAATGCTCTGGTGGAGGTCTGTTGATTTCCATCATTATTGATGGATCACAAATGATGATCATGCACAGTCATCATTATCACCTCTGCTCTAATTAGACCTGGTTTTCATGCAGGCATTGCTATTATTTATTTTCTGATATATAATTCAGATTTTTCTGAAAAAATTAAGTATAAAAAATGCAAACTTATATTCAGCAATAAGTATTTTAAGGTGTCCTTGTTACGTTACATGTACTTATTATCATAATAGCAATACATTATGCATTTATGCAAGTAACCCTAGGCCACACCCTAATCCTAACTCTAAAATGATTTCATTTTATAATTTTATTAAAAAATAAAATAAAGTGTAACCCAGAAATGCATTAAAGTGATGTAAAAGGCATTCACATTACTATAATTTTTTTTTAAATTTATAATAAATGTTTAATATGGCAATTTCTAATAAATGTTGTTCTTTTGAGCTTTCTATGCATCAAAGAATTCCGGAAAAAGAAATGTATCACAGTTCCAGCAGCACAACTGTTTTCATTATTAATAATGAAGAGAAATCCTGATCAGCAAATCATATTAGAATCATTTCTGAAGGATCATGGGACACTGACAAATTATAATGTTACATGAGTACTCATTTTTCTTTACTTTATTTTTGAACAAATAAATGCTTGATGAGCATAAAAGACTTATATATAATATTTTTTTAAATCAACTCGTCTACGCGGGTGAAAGATGAAAAAGCAGACTAAAATATCATTCAGTTTTGTCAGGCATATTTACAACAACAAATCAATTCATGAAATATTATTAGATTAATTACTTACACCGCAAATTGTAATTTTTCATTTACAAAATTTGCCACTATCCTAGGTTTTGCCAATTTGTCGTAAGAATGTTTTACTAATTTAAAACCTTAAATAAAATTAGTAAATGAAAAAGTCAAATTTAATATGATTATTTGCTATATTTTAATATGCACAAGTCAGAACTTTTCTTTTATTGTATCCTGATGTCTGATATGTCCCACATATAACTAGTTGGTCCCAAAACAGACACACAGACACACAACCTTTCACTGAAATTAAATCCCTTCTAGTTAACCGCCAGTGTAAACACATTAATTCACTCCGGGTAAAAGATATCTGCTAAATGAATACTGCCATTTATTATTTACCTAACTTTTAAGACAAAAGAAGAATCCCTAAAACATGATCTGTCTGGAGCACCTGACAAATGATTACTTGCATCATTGGTAGGAAACATCGGTCCTGGAGTGCCGTGTCCTGCAGAGTTTAGCTCCAACCCTGAAAAAAAACCTCACCTGCTTGGAGCCCTAGTAATCCTGAAGACCTTGACTAGCTTGTTCAGGAGTGTTTGTTTAGGGTTGGAGCTAAACTCTGCAGGACAGTGGCACTCCTGGACCAACGTTGCCTACACCATCTTTACTTTCATCTTTACAAACATGTAACATCATTAACGGGAATCTCCACTCTGTCCTTCTTCCCAGCAAACGTGTGTGACGACGAACTGCTCCTGTGTCAGAACGGCGGCTCCTGCATCCAGAACCAGAAGTGCGTATGTCCGCCCAGCTTTAGGGGTGTTTTGTGCGAGCAGCCACGCTGCCAGGGCGAGAGAGGGTGCGACGGCGCATCGGCCTGCTACCTCAGCACACTGACGCTGCTGCTCTGCCTTCTAGCCAACAGCCTGCTTAAAGCTAGCGCCTAGAAGCCCATCTTACTCCTGACATCCATCCTAGTCTACGCAGGCCAAAGGGCTGAACCCTGCGGATGAAGACAGAGTGGCCTGAACCCGTACAGACCCAGCCTCACGGTGCTGAAATCTTTTTTCAGAAATGGCGGAGGTCAAAAATGCCTTCAGGAGACGGGTGGTTTATTGCTCGCCACCTAGCATCACTGATCGCCTGAACTTTATACCAAAAACAGAATAACAACAACTTCAAGTTCAGTTTCAGCTCACTCTACACAAAACTCGGAGAAATATACAGATGCGGTTTCATTTTGTTTGCGTGTCTACTTTCTGTGTAGTTTCGACGCTCACTGAGGTGCAAGCACTGCACTTAGCCAGCTTGTTTTAACCAACAACAAACGGTCGATATCACGGAAGCCTACTTATGCCAAGTTATTCTTCTTCTCTTGAAGACTTGTTTTTACATTTCCTTTCATTGCTGCATTTTTCTCGCATTTTATTGCCATTGAGGTTGTAACAAGTAGATGAAACCGATGGAAAAGATGTTTAACGGTGTCCCTCTAGTATGAGGAATGAGTGTCTCTATAGCTTGTGTTTGAGATTACGTTTCTGGAATGTAGAAAGAGGTTTTAAACTGTCACACTGAACAAATATACATATATCAGTCTATCTGAAAGGAAATATGAAGTATTGTATATTATGATTATTATTATTATTATTATTTCAAGATTTTTTGTAGAAATGGTTATTTTTGTTGAGTAATTGTTACCATTGTAAAGACATTGCAGCCTTTATTGCGGTGCATATGATATTCACAACATGGTAAAACTATATTTGATGATACATCAGAGTGCATCTCTAATATATTTGGAATATTTCTCCATTCATATCATTACATTTAAATAAAGCATAAATAGTTCATTACATGCACAGCTTTAGCTCAATGTAACCGGCACATGATCATCTTGTTACTGGCATGTATTCATGACCATTCAGGGCTGCTTATTAACACATGATGATAAGTACTTTCCTAAAGCACAAAGTCTCACAAACCCCGAATAAATACTAGATAATTATGAAGCACAGAGAAAAATATAATGCATCGCCAATCAACACAATTAGAATGACCATTCGGAGTAACGATTAGGATTTCAGCACACTGTATATCACGCAATCAGGTTATTTTTCAAATCATTTTATTTTCCTTGCGCGAGTCTCAAAGAAATGCCAAAATCTTTAACGGCTCATAGGCTTTTTGATGTATTTCATATTTACAAATGCTTTACATTCATGATGAGCCAGGGTAAATAAAATACTATCAATACATATTATAAATGAATAAAACCTGACAATCAGAAAGCACAAAGAGACGTGAGTGAATTGTCTTTCTTTAGACTCTTTTCCATGAAAGCTTTCTGGTTAGCGCCTGCTGCAGCACTACACGACACAACAGTCACAGCAGCTAATAAGGGTAATTAATATCAGGCCATTTTATTCCCTTAGAAAGTTTCACAAGGTGAATCAGCTGTATATATGTCTACAGACCCAGAATCAAATGTGCTGAGCCGTGTGCACTGCTCTAACCACCTGCACTGGAATAAATAAATATCCCCTTAATAACACACGACTTGAGTCAGCAGACATTATGCCAGGTGGAGGCTTTTGCTTTCTGGAAAGAAGTAAACAAGGCTCTATCCAAGCGTTAGTTAAATGCAAACTACTCACAGAAATAGATTTGCTTTATAACACACAATGCATTGTGTAATTATTATACCTACTGTACGCTATATAGCAGACTTTCAAAAATATGAAGTTGTCAATTTGATGTTAATTTTGAAATATTTTAAAGCATGGCTAATATCTAAAAATCACAAAATCTGTTGCTAATACTACTAGCAATAATAAAGCTGTGGTTCATAAGAAAGAGGATCACAGGAAAGAGATAGATTATAGATTAAAAACCCAGATCAGAACATGTGAGTCATATCAGAAGCAATACCTCATATTCATTTAAAAGTCACTGCGGCCCACCATTCTTGATTATTATTAGTAGTATAAGTTTTAATTAGCCTATTGTGATTAATTAAAATTCTAAAAAATGTAAATAAATTATTTTTTTTTAATTTATTTTTTTAAAGTACATAGGAAACCCCATTTAAATATTTAAAAGGGAATTTGTGTAAACTATTTCTGATAAAAAATATTTCCATCAGCTCAAAAAAAAAAAAAAAAAAAATGCAATTACTAGAATTATTTAAGATAACTGTGATAGCAACAAAAAGTGCTATTAAGTGGACTAAATAATCTCCACTATTTAGTAATGGTTGCGACATGAAAATGATCTACATAGCAAGAATGACCCTGTAACTTTAATTCTGAAACTGGGCTCTGCCTTCTTAAGAAAAAGCGTGATGTCATAAACATGCGACTAAATGTCCTCTGCGCTTGATTAGCCGGTGAGACTGACTCACACGGGTTATGTACATACAGTGGGCAAATAACAGCACTTTATTCATTTAATTGAATTTACTGTATTTATTAAGTGTAAATGATGTATCGTGTATTCTGCTCGCGCTGGGTTTTATCCGGGCTGTCGGTGACAGCTGGCATAGGCATCGGTGCCACCTTGAAAGCAACCGGCGATCGGGAACAGCGACGCGGCGGACTGCTGGACCGCATCCCGGTCATCCCGATCCCGAGCGTCGACGCGGCGTCAGAGATTAGCCCGTACCAGCCGGGACAGCTCGCTGTGAGCAGACCCACGGCTGTGATGAAGTACGGCTTCCCTTCCCTGTCTAACATCAAGAGCAGAGAGTCGTACGTGACCTCATACGACCCCAGAAACAGGACCGCGGCCTGGGTCATAGAACAGCTCAACGGCGACACAGTAACCGGGACTTCGGACAGAAAGTTCTGCGATTTCAAAGAGGACGACTCGGTTCATGTTTACCACAGATCGAGCAATGCGGATTACAAGGGGAGTGGGTTTGACAGGGGTCACCTGGCCGCAGCAGCCAATCACAAATGGAGTCAGAAAGCCATGGATGAGACATTCTACCTGAGCAATGTGTCACCACAGGTGAGCAGCTCAATGTACTCACTGTAACTGCTGCTCAGTCCTCTTCACATAGGTCTTGCTCCAAACAGCTGTTAAGGAAATACATTTAAAATGTATCCTTATATGAAATTAATAATCCATTTGAAAAATGCCACATATGTATATGTAATTTATTTTTAAATATGCATTTATCAGTGGTGTATTTATCTGTGTATATACCTGTCTAATCAATTAAGAGAAAAGTAATGTAAATATAAAAAATAAAGATGATATTAATAATCAATGATTTAAAATGCTACAAATAAAGTATTTAGTATTATGTATTATATTATATATAATACATAATATAGTTTTTGTTAATAATCAATGTTTAAGATGCCTTTTAAAAAAGTATGTAAATTATTTTTGTTAACTAAGGCTCTGTTTAGTTAGATATTAATACAAACGTCATAGATTATACTTGTTTATGTTTATTAATCTATCAGTTCATGAATTTAAGTCATGAATTTTAAAAGTCACCAATGAAAGAATTGAAACTATTTTGTGTATTTCTTCACAAATCCTTCTGATTATTAATTAAACCTTTACTGAATATAAATGTCTAATTAAAAATGTATTTTGAATTGAAATAGAAGTACTTCCGTAATTCTGTAATTCACTGTCTATGTAAGAACTAAAAAGTAGGGTTGATTTCCACAAGCATCTTACTTCCATTAAACCACCAGTCATATGTTTATATGTTTCTATTTGCATGGGTAATTACGGCTATTAATATTGCAGATCTGTTTTCCCACAGAATCCTCATCTCAACCAGAACGCATGGAATAACTTGGAGAAATATTGTCGCTCTCTTACCAAGCATTACCAGAATGTCTTTGTGTGTACCGGACCACTGTATTTACCCCGGTAAAAGCCAGTATCAAAATCAGTATGGTCGTGAGAAGCTCTGCTCTTGATATTTGAAATGATCCTGAAATCAAGAAATGTGAAAATATTTTAATAAATTGACAGAACCTAATTTTCCCTCTCTGCACCTACAGACAGGAACCTGATGGGAAAATGTATGTGAAGTATCAGGTTTTGGGAAAGAACCATGTAGCCGTGCCGACTCACTTCTTTAAGGTGTTGATTCTGGAAAAGCCAAGAGGAGACGTGGAGCTGCGGTCCTATGTGATGCCCAATATGCCAGTCGATGAGAAGATTCCACTGGAGCGCTTCCTGGTTCCCATCGAGAGCATCGAAAGAGCGTCTGGACTGCTGTTCGTACCAAACATCATGAAGAGGACCAGCGGTCTGAAAGCCATTACTGCAGGCTAGAGAGGAGTTTACAGTGATTGCTCAAAAAGAAAAAAACTCAAAAAGTTTAATTGTGTCACTGTCAAACATTTATAAGTTACATTATCAGGGAAATATAATTTTCAGTATATGTGGAAAAACTACTGAGAGCGAGATGATATCATTCACGAGCACAGCCTGGCAGTTTCATGCTGTATTGTTTAACAGGGACGATTTTGTATCATTGTTTTTACAGGATTTTAACCGAGCCTTAGTGTGAAATTACATTTTAATTTCATCTGTGAAATAGCATTTATACTACTGAAAATAAAACACATCTGTAATCCTGAAGTCATATTTGTGTTTTTAGCATGATTCAGAAATTATCGGTATCTTAGAAGCAATTAATTTTTTTAATGATTTAATATGACATGTTAAAAAAGCACAGGCACATAATTTACCATATAAATGAACTATATACTATATATATAGAAATAAGTCTTCAAGATAAATTTAGTTTAAGTTAATGGCCATTTAGAAAGACAACCCACATGAAAAAATATGAGTCATTTAAAGTAAATACTAGTCTTTTACAATTGTTTTTTTGCGGTAATTCTATTCTATTCTGCCGTGGTAATATAAGAAGTAGCAACTATAGTAGTATACAGTAGTCAACATTCGAAGTGGATCAAAACCTTTCACCAAAGTTATCCTAAGACAAGAAGAGGTATTGTTTTTTATTTTAGGACAACTTTGATGAAAGGTTTTGATCCACTTCCAATGTTGACTACTGTAAACAAATGACCCAATACTGTACTAAGTTTTCTACAACTATAGGGTGTATTATACTAGAGTACACTACAGTATTTATTACAGTTAATACTACAGAATGCTGTAGAATTCATTAAGAAAGTGTTGTAAATAAACTAAAGAAGGGTTCAAAAACAATATAGTATTTACTATAAATCACTATAGTACTTTTTCATGTTACGTTGTACATGTTTTTCCATATTTATGCCACAGAAAATAAAGTACACAGTCTGTGATAACCTGCAAACCTTTATTTATTGAGGGCTGGGACAAAACAGCCTATAAAACTAACCAACTATCACATCTGGTCGATTTTAAAGTGGAAATTGTCATTGTTTTCCAAACTAATGGCAGTTAAACTTGTGACAGGTGTTTTGTTCAAGCATCTGCGATCAACATTTGCCGGGCAGACCTTCATCAAACATGAGTTTGTTGTAAACAAACCTTACATATTGGCTATTTTGTGATATTAGTCCAATGCGAGATAAAAGTAACGTTTTCTCTTACATTCTCTTGGATAAATCCTTCTTGGACGGCTACCAAGCGGTGATGCCAACTATTTCCAATGAAAAGTAGCTAAATGTTGCCAGATGACGTCGCGCGCTAATTTGCTTATCAGTGACGACATCACGTAGTATCTCACAAGCGTGAGCCCTACGTCTCAACTCTCTGAGGCGCCGTGTATTATATTAAAACATTACATCCAGATGCACAATAAACAGGTTCTTATTAACATATTACTTACCGTGATTAGGTCATTAACTCAAAACTACGTCTTTATGTAGTATACTAAATAATTAATGTTTTCTCAAATTGACTGGCCATCTCAGCAAAAAGCATTATTTGAATTATGCCCATTTAGATTTGTATGAGAAATATAGTTGACAATTTATAAAAGTAATTCAAACACTTTTTGATGAGAGTTTTTTTTTATTTTTAAATAAAAAAAAAATTAAATGTAAAATGTTTAAGACTGGCAATGAACAGTTCGTTTAAACAATCGCAGCTTACTTTTAACTTGTGAAATTAACACATCTGTGAAAGTGACAACAATTATAGCACTATTGGAATTCATTGCTACATCAATTACCAACAATTATACATGTTAACTAATATCAGTAAATTAATGAAAAACAATTTGAGCTAGCAATTTAAATTGAAAATTGCTAAAAGTAGCAGAATGAATGTTAAAAATGGCTAAATTTGTTGCCAAGTGCTTTTTGGGAAAAAAAAGTTGCTAGGGTAGTATGAAAAGTTGCTAAATCTAGCAACAAAATTGTTAAATTGGCAGCACTACAGGCTACTATTGGCTACTGTACCAAGTTCGTCGACAATGTTTGCATAGTACATTTTCATTGGGTTTAGTACTTGGATTAATCTTCATGGTGGATTGTGATTGGTCTCGTCTTTCTTGCATATTCAATCATTTATTTGTCCCTTTTACGCATGAGGCTGACGTGAAATTAGCAAGACTGTTGTTGTTTGTATATTATTTTATATTACAATGGCCTAAATTCAAACTTAAGTCAATAAACAAATGAATGTACAACTATATCACGAATATTATTTTAATATTGCATTTTAATAATATACTGGTATACAATTTTCATCTACCTTAAAAATCAACTGCACATCCACTTGAAAAGCACTAGATGGCACTATGGTCTAAAACAACATTGTTATATCAAGAGATTACACAAAATCACCTTTCTTCATTTACGCTCATAAAATAAAATATGT
>JAUYWG010000041.1:3957503-3971474 GCA_034779775.1 Enteromius afrohamiltoni
ATTATGTATATCACAGATATTTAATTGTTTTATTACAGTGTGTGTTTTAAAGAAAGACGTTAGTGATGACACTCATGGACAAATACTTTGCTTTTATTTTTGAATGGCACTCACTGAAGTGCACCCATCTTGACAATGGCATTCTACATGGATATATACATTCTGTCCATAGCATTTACTTAACTTTACACAGGTGGAACAATATATTTTTTTTTCTCAACAACAGTATTTTTCTTGGACTGTACAGTAAACTAAACAAATAAAGTAAGAACCTTGCTAAATAAAACTTTCATAATTCTAGAGGCAATTGTACATGATTTGCACTGAACATTTTCTTCAACACAAATGACTTCTCATATATTGGTATGTCTTCTGTTTATGTATGTACATGTGGTAAAACTGTCAGCGCAGCTCTGAAACATACATACAAAAGATGTAAAGGTAAAGCAGAAAACACTCGAGCGTTTACATGGTTTTTGATACATAATCATGCCAAACAAGAAAAAGATTCAAATGTAAGTGACACTAAACAGCAGCCCTTTGACTTTCACATAACGCAATTGAGGGAGTTAAAAAAATAATTTAAGTGTTTTAATGTGCCATACTATTGCCTTCAAATGTTTATGTTACAGGAAGTCCAGACATGTTTTGTTTGCTTGTTTTCTGTATTTAAAAGGGTAAGTATAAAGATGTGGCCACGTTTCTGGAAAAGTTCACAGGCAAAAAAGTATATATAGTGACACATGAAACCTCACACAGAAGCAGCTCACACCAAACAGTTTCTATTGGTCAGCACTGGCAAATTCACGTGATCAACCTGAACGTGTTGCAAAATGGGAAATCTATGAAATGCCTGATTGCTTTTGTAATGACTGGATTTTGCCTGTTAACATCTGTGGTTAATGAGACCTCACCTTAAGTCTTAAAAGTAAAGTATGTCATTTCTGCATAACTAGCCTAACCAAATGCAACTGCAAAAACAATGAATGTTTTCAGACAGGTTTCTGGAACTCAATTGTTTAATAAATAATTAAGTTCTTCCTTCATCCTCATACTAGTGGTATAGTAGCATCCAAAAAAAAAAAAACCTTCAAAGAAATGTAAAGTCATGAAACCAAAATTCTTATTTTTTATGGAATATTGCAGCGTTTACTATAAATTATTCATTATTATTATTATCATCATTAATTAATGCATCCTCACAGGCTTGTGATCACAACAAATAGCAAACAACCCACTCAATTCCCCATTAACAAAATCAAGTCCAGTCCTCTATTTTCGTTTTCTTGTTCAAGAAGACATTTCACACTGATATAAATCACAATTCATAGTTTTCAGTCATGTGACTGCCTTGAACACCTGGAGGGCAAAACATCCAAGAAACTGCAGCACAAACCTGTAAATTTTCATCTATTTCCAAGCCACAAATATTTAGATCACCTCTCAAAAGAACAAATCAATAAGATGTGGGAAAACATCCAAGTTTTGGCCATTTTCTGCAATATTTCATTCACAAAATATTTAATGTGAAAAACAATTAAAGTACCTTCACTGTATTAAAAGATTGATATGAAAATATCAAAAACGCTATTTTGTATAGGCGAGCAGAGGATCCCAGAATGCAATGCATGTTTTTTTACAATGGATTTCAATGGAAAAACTCTATGCACATATTCTGGGCTCATCAGTGCATGCATCATTAATAGGGTGCATGCTGAATTTGGCCTGAATAATATAGCAAAATAGTGTATTACTATACAAAAGACAATCATTAAAAAGAGCTTGCAGTCAGTGGCGGAAAGCTGTGTTTTGCCCTCCAGGTAGGCGTTCTTGTATAGATGTGACATCACATCAAAACTGAAATGGGAAACGACGAGCTCAACTTCTCAGCATTCAAACTTCAACAAGTACTCTTAATTTTAGGGTTCAAACAACAAATATAATTAAATAAATAAATTATCTAAACATAATTTAAAAGATAAATGAAAAAAAAAACTGTTAAACAAAGCATACTTTCTCTCGAGTATGATAAATAAAAATAAAAAAATATGTCTGATAGAGATGTCTGATATGACGTTTGCACACAAAGTGGTTTGCCCTTGCCCAAATAAACTGACAGTCTGCAAGCTCTTCTCCACAAACCTGATTTGAATAAAGATCAACGAAGCTAAAACAGGTTCGCCTGATACCGGAGCAAAGGGTCTGTCAGCAGCAGGGTTGATGCAACTATTGCCGTGCTACTCGTTTGATGCAAACCGCATCTGAAGAGCAGAAAACATCACAACCTTTAAGTAAAAAACCAGCCATGTACCCTTCGCACATCATCTCGAGCGCTGAATGCTATATGCTTTGTACTTGCTGCTCTGAATAGCCTTTATAACAAGTCCACAGAAGCAGGTTTTGGTTAAAGGGTCCATTCTAATGCTATAGAAAGTGCATAGAGTGGAAGAAAGACATCTTAGGGGGCACACACCGATTGTACTGTAGGTACGATGTTGGATATACTGGCCAACAGCAAGCAGTATGAGGAGGTTTCTATCCACGGCATTGATAGCGGAGGGGTTAAAGTGGTGTGTCGTCGTCTTTGCCCTGTCTAGAAGCAGCACCTGAACATACAATCAGAGCTTACATTGTTTGGCTTCTAAATAAAGTGTAAAGGAAATACACACTGTACCTAAAAAAAGAAAACCTCTTTTCTCTGAAAAGCCCATAAAAAAACTATATACAGTGATGAGGAGCGTCACCTCGGTATAGGCTAAAATGTTATGCACATACAAAAAAAGTATGCAACAAAATGCGATGTTTAAAAATCCTCTCTTTAACCTTACAAAAAAAAAAACATGAGCAGTTTGTGCTACTGCTGCCCTGCTGTGTCGCAAGCAGCAAAAATGACCTTTACATAAAATGCACACATTAAAAGAACGCGGAAAATAGTGTTCAGACAAATAATTACACTGTTATCATGCCAAGTTCAATCAAAAAGGTGTATATGCACAGTTCAAATCTAGAGAGGATATCTTGTGACAAGGGCTATGAATGAAGCGCCATCTTTGCGTAGCTAATAATCTAAAAGGAGACACATTAGCCTTTATACACCGAGTGAAAAAACAACATTGTGCAACTCTATCCAATTCGTTTTTTTCCCACCCAGTACTAGTCAACTGGCATATTATAAGAGAGTTAGCCATAGCCCTTGTCCGTCACTAGACCTTTAGGCCCGTGTTGTGTGTTTGTGTCCATGCTAGCAGTTGCTGCTGTTCCGAAATTCACCGTTTTCCGTGATCTGCAGCTTGGTAGGGTTGGTGGGAGAGATGCCGTTCCTCGTTTGCATGCTGTAACGATCCTTCAGCTGAGACAGAGCGCTCATTAGCCGGGCGTTTGCTGCGTCCAGGGATGCGATTCTCTTCTCCTGTGGGGAGTGACCATTAATGGAGGTCAGATAGGAGAAGGTGATTAACAGTGCATGATATTTAATGTTTAATTAGAGTCTTTTTACTCCGCGACGGACTCAAGGTGAGTGTCACTCTCTAGTTTGAAACAATACAGACTAATTACGCCGTCTAAAAGCCATAAAATAAATTCAAAGAGTTTAAATTAAAATTCATGCGGCGATAGCAGTAATCGCTCCTTGTCTTTGTAAAAGAAATCTATGATGTAAACAGTGTTTAATGATTTTGGTGAGTGCTAAAGCGAGTCCACAGTGGGTGGTTTTTATACTCATCAAAGTGTTTACGAGAGACGCCGATTGTCCCCGGAGGACACGGGCGTTCATCATTAAACTTTCAGATACATTAACACCATTAAACCTTAGGGACCAGCTCACAACACCCTGCTGAAATCGAAGGAAAACACAGGAGGGCGCTATGACTCTGCAAATGAGTCAGTACAGGCATCTAAGACCAGGTTTTTTCTTATTTAACAGAAAATTATACTATAAATGATATTGTAAGCAAAACAGCTTGAGTGAAAAGTTAACATTGTATTTTTTTGTATTCAGTATACACCACTACTGCTTTAATGACAGCTGCACTCAAGCTGACACGGACTGATGATTATTTTCTCCAGCCTGATTTGAGAATGATCCAAAAAGCATTTTGCTTCAATTGATTTTTTTTTGTAGAAACTTGATAAATGTCACAAATCTGTTCACTTGATTAGTGGCTTTAAAAAGTGCAGAATGTTGAAAATATTTATATTTGTCTTCACCCCACTATTTAAAATTTTTAAAATGTTTTTTAAAGTTTCTTGTGTTCACCAAAGCATTCATAAACATTTTTTTATATTTACAATTTCATTTTATTTACAGTAAAAACTATATATATATTTGTATTTCAATATATTTGAAAAGCTGAAGCTCTCCGGTGTTCAGTCACACATGATCCTTCAGAATTTGTTCTAAAATGATATTTATATTGATGCTCTCAATATTACCAGTGTTAGAAAACAGTTGTTCAGCTTATGGTAATATATTTGTGGAAATCATGTAAGATTTATTTTTCGAGGGTTCTTTAATAAATAAAAGGTTTAAAATAAAAATAGAATTAAATAAATAAAAATAAATTATTTTTGTACCAATGTAACTTCACTTTGAGTCATTTATTTAATGCATATTTGCTGAATAAAAGTGTTTATTAATCTTTTTTTTTAATCATACTGAACTCAAACAGTATAAATATGATAAAGTGTATATTTAAGTCATAAGTCTCTCATTTAATACGAGGTCATTAAACCACATAATAATTATAAACATTTTTGCTAAATGCCATTTAAAGTAGTTTTTGATGGAGTATAGCGTGTGTTTTTTTTTTTACTTAAATTAAGATTCTGTACCCAACATCATCAGTCGAACAACATCATGATGACAGCAACACTGCCTTGACTTGAAAATCTAATTTTATATATAAAAAAAAAAACTATATAGAAATTAATATAGACATATAAACAATCATTAGATATCTAATTCACCTGGGCTTCAATGATTTTCTGTTTGGAGTCTACAATCGCCTGCATGTCTGCGTGATCTTTCTTCAGCTCCTCTTCAACTGACATTAACCTGAAACATAAAATTGCCACATCCATCGTTATGCTACTTCTGTGCTTAAATGAACTAGAAAATAATACTTTGAATTCCATCAGAAGTTGATGTAGGATGCCTAAAGTTTCAAACAGTACATTTTGAACCATAATGTAATTTCTAATGGATCACCAGTTATGAGGGGTTTCTAGATTAGATCTTTAACCACAAGACCACCCCAAATCTTCACCTGGTGATGATGCTCTTCATCTGGTGCTCCTTCTCATCCTGCTGCTTGCGTAATCGCTCCTCCGTGTCCTCGAGCCGGGCCTGGTACTCCAGGAGCATCTTCTGGGTTTGGTCGTCCTGGTTCTTCATGTGAGATTCATACTCCTCCAGCTTCTTAGCAGAAATACGCAGCTTGTCCTGGAGGACAGCAATCTCCTGTTGATACTGAGGAGGAGAAGGAGAGAATGAAGAGCTTCAACAGCAGGATTAGAGAGCAACAAAAGCAGTGTAAAGAGGGAGTTTTCGGATGTGTACGACTGTGGTTTGAAATGGATATTACACAAACAGAGCCCCGTATCTGTCTGCTAAGCCTGGCAAATCCAGCTAAGCTGTATGAAATATATCTAAATAGGTGTTACTGAATTAAAGATTAATTTTTCATGTGTTTTGGGGCAATCCTGTGGCTCACAGCAGAGTATGCTGCTAGCAACACCAAAGTCAACATGCATGCAGGTATATTGTTTTATTTTCTACACATATATCATATATAAAATAACCCACATTTATAACACAGCCTACATGAATTACCCCATAGCGGATCTATACAGGTGGAGCTGGGGAAGGTGAAGGGTTTCTGAAGCATGCTGCAAATGATAAGGAAACCACTTTGAATGTTGAGCAGCAAGCTCACTGGCTGCTGAACAAAAGAGAACCAGTCAGCCATGCCATGTGACAATGATGTCATTTTGTCAAATCTGACTGCGACATCTAGAGTTTCATGACAAAACTTTCTATTGATAAAGCCTGTCTTTAATGCACTGACAAAAAAAAAGACAGCATATTTTAACATGTTTAGCTTTGAGTAAATTGATCTTGTTTTTGGGATATTTACATACGGATTTAGAAAAGAATTTTTGCTGTGTTGTTGCTTCAGGCAATTCACAAACCGAGAAAGTGTAGCACAAAATGTTTTATGCAGCCGTTTGGAGACGTACGTTTTTGAGGACTCGTGATAGCCTCCCATCTTGAGATTCTGCTAGGTTGAGGACTTAAAGATACAGAAACTCATTGCTTTATTAATATGCAAAGACTTGGAATAATAAGCCTGGATTTCTGTGTGTTTTTTCGTCTTGTGATCCTTGACTAAAACACTGTTGTGCAATAAGCTACATTCCCTGTAGAGGATTCAACCAATCTTCACAGTATCACTTACATTAACAGCTTCAAACACACGGATAGAGTAGGGTTCTGTCGAGGGAGAAGCTTGAGTATGTGGGTGAGAGCAGGGGAAAGAGACGACAGACATGCCTGATCCAGGCGTGTGCTCTCTACTGTTGCAGTCTTCCTAAATCACAACACTATAGAGATCAAAAGTCAGCTTAGTCTAAAATCTATTTCAATTGCGGTCTTGCTCTTCGAAAGGCGTCTACCTGTCTGCAGTTTGACATCCACAGTCCTTATAATGGTTTAGGACATGATGCAGTGACTAAGCAACTTAAATATCCTGCTCAGGGAATGAAAACCCTTGTTCTGTGTTTCTTGGAAAATTGTTTCAAATGTGAGCTGTTTACACTGTTTAAAGTTTGGGGTCAGAATTTGAAAATATCTTTTGACAAATCTCATTCTTGCTTATGTACTATATTTATTAATAACATTGTTATTAACATTTTTATTATTATTACAATGTAAAGTAATTGGAATTTTTTTTTGTAGACTGTGATCTTTTTTTTTTTTGTAGTACAGCATTAATATATTTTGTAACATTATAAAAATACATTGTATGGGTCAAAATTTTACAGATTTTTCATTTATTCCAAAAATCATTAGGGTATTAAGTAAAGATCATGTTCTACGAAGATACTTTGTGAATTTCCTACCATAAATATATTAAAAATATTTTTGATCAGTAATATGCATTGCTGAAAAATGAATCTGGACAACTTTAAAGGTCATATTTTTATTTTTTGCACCCTCAGATTCCATATTTTTAACTAGTTGCATCTCAGCCAGATATTATCCTAACATAACAAAACATACATCAATGGGAAGCTTATTTATGCTTATGCATAAATCTCAGATTCAGAAAATTGACACTTATGACTGGTTTTGTGGTTCAAATGCTTATTTGCTGAATAAAAGTACTAATTTTAAAATATATATATATCGTCGTAGGTAATAGTTAACAAGTTACCAAAACAAAATTCTGAATGGCATTTTGGCAAATGCTGAGCTCATAAGTATTTTTTAGGAATTGGTCATTCCAGGAAGGTTACCTGGCAGCATCAGCATGACCTTAATCATATTCATAAACATGTGCGCACAGAAAGTCCATTATGTTCCAGAGATGACAAATAATGAAACTAGCTAATGCATTTTAGAAGAAATCACCACTGCCTGTGTGCCCGCGGGAGGCCAGTTTTGATCACACAAACAGTAAGCCTGCAGTATTTCTGCGTATATTGCTGTTTTCATGCTGCCGAGCTTCAGGATGAGGTCTCATTATTACCTTCTCAGTTGGTGTGAGATCCTCCTTGTTTGGAAACTCCTCCCGGTGTTTCGAATCTGGGTCAATTCCCTCCTGCTCCAAATATTGCACATTCATATTGAGCAGCCATGCAGCAGTGCGATCCAATGCATTGGGATTCACAGGAGAGGGAGCCTAATAAAAGTTCATTCAAACACACACACACACACACAAATACATTATTGTATCCTAATTAGGCATTCTAGCATCTATATGACACTGATTTGTTAGTTCTTACTTATGCACACACACTAACAAGTGCCTTAAAACTTTTTAAAGTGACAACAACACTTGTGCTTGCTAGGAAAAACATTTGATCATTTTTTAATGAAGATTCATTCCTCAGACATCAAAGTAACCGTCTGGACAATGAGAGCAGTCATTTAATCACTAGCACAGTCCAATCGCTCCAGCAATTAATTCTGCTTGTCTGCTCCGTTTCTTTTGCCTTTGACGGCGAGAGGGCTACGTGTTTGTCTCAACCTAAGAGCCTTGTTGATTGTAGCGATGCACCAAAAGACTCATTAACCCCTGAGAGATCTGAGTGCCAATTTGTTTTAAGGATATCAGCAGAGTGCTAGCTAATTTAGTGGTATCTAAATTATCTATGGGAATGTAGCAAATCTCAGACCTAGTGAAACATAAAGATGTGATTGGTTTTAAAATGTTATCTCTGAGAACATGGAACTTTGAAAAGTATCTTTTTCTTGATTGTAACAATAATAACTATGATTAGGTTTAACCTTTCTGGGGAAAAAAAATGGGAAAAATTATAAATTCTATTTTTAATTTATATATATATATATATATATATATATATATATATTTTTTTTTTATAAAAATAAAATAAAAATAATATGTGACAATATAGAATTACAATAAAATGTAAGTGAACATATTTTAAATAATAACTTGAAATTACAACAGAAATATATATATATACAGGAGTGTAATAGTAGTATGATACTGAAATACGTCGGTCCCATTATAGCCACTTGTTTAACACCTAAATTTAAAAACTTGTTACAATTTAAAAAAAATCTAATATACAAATACTTTTGTATATATTAGAACTATGAAAAGTAAAATAAATGATTAATATAACATGTTTTTGTTAAATTAAATGTTTAAACATTTAATTCTGCTCTACAATTTTAGTTTAATTTGAATAAAACTGACTAAAATTAATGTTTACGACAATGTGTATGATTTAGTCAAATTTAAAGAGCCCTTATTATGAATTTTAGAAAATTAGCTTTCATGCTTTTCGCATTGGTCTGAATGAAAATGCAAATTCATTCTTTGCCACTAGGTGTCGCTTTTGGAGCGTTAAAAACTCATGAACACCGGTTTAAATGAAATCAACCAATCACAGGTGGCATTTGGTTAAAAAAATCATTAAATGAATCGTTTGAAAGTTGTTGAACAAATAAGGTATATATACATCGTATAAGAAATTGAGTTGTTTGACCTTGCATGCACTTAAAAAGGTAATTTAATCAAAAGACAAAAAGTGTAAAAATAACTCACTTGTTTGTGTAGGGTGCGCTGCTTGGATTCTGGACTGTCCCCTTTGGAGGATGACGACTGCTGCCTCAGTCTGGTGCTGCTGCTTGGCCAATCAGGAGATGATGACATCATACTCCCACTGGAGGGCCGGGGATACGGTGCAGTGTTGAGCATGTTGGGTGGAGTACGGCCTCTTGTGACGGCTGGAGGTGGCTGGTCTATCCGGCGCTGTGGACCCGCGCTGTTCTGCCGTGGTATGTTGGCTTGATGTTGGGGCTCAGTGAGGGACAGCTGTCTGCGGCTGAACTCTCCAGAACACCGAATGAACTCGTCCCCGCTGCTGCCCCCTCCGCCGCTGGCCCCCGTGCTGGACTGGCTCAGGAATGGGTGCTTTGACCCCACAGTAGCTGCTTCCTCTGCGTTACTCTGGGAGCTGATGGAGCTCTGGCATTCAGATCCCGAATCGGCCACCGCACGGGGCAATCCGGCGGCCATCTGGTACACAGGGTTCTGGAAGGAGAGCGGGGCGAGCAGCTGGGGCCTCCCCGGGGCGGTTTCTGTGCTCGGTGTGGTAGGGGTCTGACCTGCCCTCCTCAGGGTCGGGCCGCCGGGCGTGTTGCCCTTAACGGTGCGGGTGGTCCACACTCCTGTGCCCTGGCCCACAGAGGTCTGGCTGTCATTGATGGGATCGCTGAAGGAGGTGTTGGGAGCACTCTCGAGAGAACGACTGTCCTGCAGGTCCACCATTGACAAGCTCTTGCTGCCGTTGGGGATCTGAACATCTGGCTCATTGGCCTCTGAGTAACTGGAGCTGCGGGCAGGTGATGGCTGGATAACAGAATTCTTTGTGACGAAAAACAGATCCTTGTTTTCGGGGGTTGGTGAGGGCAGCCGAGTGAAATCCACCAACCTGTCCAAAGTGGCAACGGGTCAAAATGAAAATCACAGGTCATCAAATCAAACTTATTGTTTGCCAATCCAGCTCATTTGCATGGCTAATGGATGTGTGTGTGCTGATGTGATCACAGTCCAAATACATACAAAACATTTAAATATGTGTTTTACTGCGCTGAAGAACCACCCTGAGGAAAGGAAAGTATGAACAATGTCTTGCTACAGTGTCCTTTAGTCAAAACAAATCTGTTTCTAATGGAGAAACTGCATCTTGATTATAACGCCATAATGACAGTATAGTTACTATTTATATCACCCTAGAAAATCTCAACTTTTCAGTTTCCGTCGGTCTTAGTACACAATTTAACTATAGAAGAGTCAAGTTTTTAATAGGAAAAATATTGAAACTCTTTGGTCATTTTTGAACGAGATACTACTGGTCTAATCATATTCAATGATTGCATAACAATTTTCTCAAAAATGATGAGTGTAATAAGTGTCAACATACTAAAATAGATTAGATAAAATAGATAATAATACAGTTAGTTATAATACAGATAGTTTCTTGAGCTCCAAATCGGTATATTAGGTGATTTCTAAAGCATCCTGAGACACACAATTAATTACATTTAACACATATTTCAATAGGAAACTCTTACTTTCATTTGAATAATATTGCACAATAGTACTGTTTTACTGTATTTTTGCAGTGACTTCTTTCAAAAACAAAAAAAACATAAAGACCCGAAAATGAGAACTGAAACCATGCTATTACGGTTTACTATACTGCATGTATTATTTATTATGCATTTATATTACTGTACTCTAAAATACAGTACTATTACTGTACTCTGCCAGTTGAGAAATAAATGCAACAGAAAAAGTTAGTAAATAGGATCTGAAAACTAAGATATTATCAGATGCAAGTAATCTTCATTCAGTCAAGCAGCAAGGGAAGATATAGCTTTTTATAAGAGCCTTACTTGGGACACGTTTAACACATTGATTTTTACCATATTCCACAACTGAATGATTAAGATTTTACTAGCATGCAGTTTTCCCTCTCAGCTTAATTTGCATTTCACAGTATTGTGTTTAAGACTCCAGCCTAAATGTATGAGTGTTTTAAAAGTACTTCCCTCATCTCACATCCGAATTAGAAGATTTTTTAAAATTTGTTCATTTTCGATTTGTCTGTTCCTCAGTTAGAAGCACAAATAATGCAAAACAATCTTAGCTTGCCAGCTCAATTAGATATTTCTTTCTACTTCTGGAAGGACAATAATCTGCAAACTAGACTAGGGTGAAACTGAAAAGTCTGGCTATGTAACTATTTATTTTTTTCTTGACTTACCCTGTTATCTCACTGTCCATGACCATTTTCTGCAGACCGGTAGACAGGCTGCTGCTGGGCAGAGTCGGGGAGCCCACGCGCTCAGTGGGAGATGACAGCGGGGCTCCGGTGGGGTTCATCAGGGCCGAATTCACATCCCGCAGGATCCGTGCTAAAGGACCCAGCTTAGTGATAGTACTCTACAACACAATACATATGAATAACTGGATTTATACTCTGTTGAGTACAGGAAGTTTAAATATTAGCATGCTATTCCACTTTGAAGCAGACAAGAAAGGCTGTGCTTTACAGTGGTTTTAACGAGTTAAGTGGGTGCTGCTGGGTTCAACACATGGTGGAATGTCCTAATGACCAAACGTTGGTGTAAATACATTTCTGTTGGTAATGGTGCACAAAACAGCAATTAATGCATAAATGTAAATATCAGTTATTTCACACTAGCTTTGATTGTGGCTCACATAGATTTTAGAGCCAGTATTGTCATTATTTTATCTTAATAAAAATCCATTCTCTTTAGATAATCACTTGATAAACTGAATTAAGCAATTTACTTTGAGATAATATAGTACAAATATATATATATATATATATATAGTGTTCAATAGCAGACATTAACCTGATCAAGTTGTGAGACAGCTTCTGAGAGAAGAGAATGGAGAGTGGATAGTTCACGGCCCAGGTCAACATAACCCTCGAAGCCTGCTGTGTTGGAGATGGTCTCCGGGTTGGAGATCTCCAGCAGGAAGCGCTGCATGTTGGTCCATTCGTGCTCCAAAAACTGATTCATGAAGGACATGTACTCCTCCTTACTGCCAAACCTACAACATGAAACCCAATCAATACAGTTTGCTCTGATGAAAATGTACCATCCACAACAGTTTATCAGTATGTTTACGAAACTGCAAGCACAAAAGTACAATGCATTAAAACTCACAATCAACACTCAATGTCATTGTTATTTCATTATCCTATGTTATAGCTTAATGATGTCACTTTTTGACCACCATTCATAAGGGTACATTTTTGGATATTGAGATGTACACTTCATCTGAATAACCTGAACAAATAAGCTTTCCACTGATGTACTGTATGGTTTGATATGACAATATTTGGATATGACTGTATGTGTGTGTATATACATAAACAAATAAAAAGTACACTTACATATATATATATATATATATATATATATATATAAATATATATAAACAAAAACTTTTTTTGGTTGCAATTATACACTATTAATCATTTGACAGCACTGATATATATATTTATATATATATAAATATAATAGACTCACTTGGTGAAGTTGGCGAGGTTTTGTGTCACTTTGGCGATAAGTGTAAGTGTCCTGGCAGTGCGGTCATCTGGATACTCCTGCAGGAGGCTAAAGAGTGAGGGTGACATGATGGCAGGACACAGGAAGCGCAGGAAAAGAGATGCGCTGATCAGCCGTTCGCTGATGTCCGGTCGTCCTCGGTTACTGCACTCCTGCCTCCAGGATGCAAACACTTCCTTGAGTTCCCGAGGAAACACGCTGGAGTGGAAACACAAGGAAGTGATTTGAGCAGAAAACATCAGAGCGAACATCAGGTTTTTACTGCAGCTAAAAATACCAGTATACAGGTCTGGAACAACATGAGGGCGAGTACATGATGACTTCAAACCAGTGAGCCGGAGTCCTGTCTAACACTGCTGAGTAACTGTTTAGTAACAAACAGGCCCAAAAACAACAACACTCCCACTCAGTTCTCCATTCCCACATCGAATCACAGTCACCGTGTGCATTTAATTAAGTGTTAACAACACGGGACGACATCTTCTCCCACCACACTTTCACTGCTACACCCTATAACCGTTACGCCCGCCTTCAATTTTCACATCACTGCCGTAAGGACGTCCCCTGCTGCACCCTCTAGCTCACCACAATCTGCCGTTTAAGCTGCTCTTTTTAAGACAGGAAGACATTAAAAAATGGTGCAATACAAAACCGTGGCAGAGTTACACACAACTTATCAAGATTCTGTTTAAGATACTCCTCAAAGGGAGAAAAATGATTCCCCTGATAAAATATCTTGCATTGGGCCATTGCAGGAGGGAGTAATTTCATATCTCAGCATGCTTTCGCAGATACGTAGGTGATGATTGAAGAACAGCACAGTCTCTATGAGGACAGATGGAGACCTCTCACTTCTTATTAATCTTACTATGCCAGGCATCATGGGCTTTTTGGAGAAATTACAAAACTGCTATGCTATGTTTTTAGTAGCATTTACATATCATTTTGTATGATAAGCATCTATCAAATGCATATGTATATATAATAATTGAATTGACTGTTCATTGAAACAGTGCTTATTATACATATTAATATCTATCTATCTATCTATCTATCTATCTATCTATCTATCTATCTATCGCCGATAGACATCACGATGCTGAGCCTGC
>JAUYWG010000041.1:3971574-3991788 GCA_034779775.1 Enteromius afrohamiltoni
TATCTATCTATCTATCTATCTATCTATCTATCTATCTATCTATCTATCGCCGATAGACATCACGATGCTGAGCCTGCATCGCTATCCTCCGCCCCACAGCAGCAGCAGCAGCACCAAGCTCGCGAAAAAAAACACTTAATCTATGGCGGCAAATCTATGCCATTAATAAGCGAGCACACCACTGATGCTGGCCACTTTCAAAATATTACATGCACAAGGATCCCTAGTAAAAAAGTAAGATATTTCAAATACATTACTTCATATTAAGTATAGTTCAAATATTTACTGACATATCGCTGGTTAACATAACAGTTATACAAAAATCATATTTCAACTGTATTTGGAGTACTACATATGCACAATGTCCTTTTTTAATACTAAACCTAAAATGTGTTTTAACATCACTATTGCTGAGGACTGTATGACCTTTGAATATTATCAGTCTTTAAACGCAATTTAAGTGCACCCAAAGGATACTTCCAATAGTTCAACTTTAGCACAAAGTATATCTTTAGCTGAACTTCAGCACTACTTCTGCACAATAAAAGTTTTAAACTGTCGGGTAATTTTATTTATATACACAAATATGTATTTGTAGTATACTTCACATTAAATAAATGTAATTACAATTTTTGCATATTTATTTTTCACTAGGCATGTTTCAAAAAAGAAGCGAAAACTCCCATTAATCTTTGTAGGCCAGCTGTGCGCATACACTGTTAGTGAATTTGATGGCATTACCAGTAAGAATTGATGATCTTGCAGAAAGCCAGCTCGCAGCACATCTTGAGGTTGCTCTGGTGCTCGTGCAGGTCACTGGAGGAGCACTTAGACGGATCCACCTCGCAGTTCTCGTCTGACTCATACAGGGCTTTGATGAACTCACCTGGGATGAAGAAAATAAGCAATGCGGAAAACCTCGTTTAGCACAGACAGCGTGCAGCCTGCTGCAGTACTGTACTGCTGATTATATGTTTAAGGAATGATTAATATTAGCAATTAATACTACTTTTGCAAAAATGTACTCTGAGTACTGAGCTGATTATTTTACAGCTCAAAATAAACACCATCTCTAAAGAATTTGCAGTAAGTGTTTACATACATTTCATTAACATCAACAAACAAAATCATACTGTAAGTCAATAAATGAATCAAAGAAAGACTTGGCTTAATTTCGTAAGACACAAAAATGAACTGCAACCGAAACTCTGCTATATGTAAACTGAGTAAACTTTTGAAAGTATTTTCCCAGCATCAAACAAACTCTTTTATGGGAAACCAAGCCTTAAGCTTTCCCTCCTCACTCGTTTTTGCGCCCATATTCAACTTGATATCTTAAATAATTGAACAGAACTTCAAAAACACAGACTACACACACAAAAAAGCATAAATTATTGATTATATATTCTCACAAGCATATTTGATGGTCTGCAGATATTGTAAAAAAAAAAAACCTTTGATTTGAATAGCAATTTTCACAGAGACGTATATGCAAAGTCAGTATGTTTCTTTACCTAAAGCATCCTGGAGGTATTTCTGTCCCACTAGTTTCAGGTACTCCTCTATAGCTTTAGTAGCCAGCGTGTTCTCACGAAATATGAGATGCTCGTTTTCTCCACACCGATCCACCTCAGACATCATCAGATCTGTCAGAAAGTCCTGAGGGAGACAAAAAACATAAAGTCTTTATTAATGAGATAGACTTTAAATGCTTGAAACCTTTTCAGTTTAAATTACAAACGCCTTCCCTAGACTCTCATTTGTCAGATAACAAAGTTTCACCCAAACTCATCGAGTACATGTTGCTTGGATTAGAAGGTTTTCATACCTCATCAGATAATTCAACAATATTTATAGTTGTTTTTGCATATAAAACTGACAAAAGTGTCACGGAAATCATGCTGGCTTTAAAACACACAATAAAACTCAAAGGAAAAGGCTGTGTTTGTGTCTACTGTGTAGCTTCTGGTCTGCTTCCTCTTTTCTTTCCCCATCTGCCCCTCTTTGATCACTTTTCACATTTGATTCTGAACCATCCAGAACCTGAGGTCTGACCTGGAAAACAGCAAATGCATCTGATGGGCTGGATGCAGGGGTTTTTATTTGGAGACACGCAGAAGCTGCAGCCAGGACATGTTCCAGATTGAGAGGTTATGGATATCCAGCAGGGGTGATGACTCATACGCAGCGGTAGCGTATTGATTGTGGGATAATGGACATTGTATAGTTGAGCGAGGTCTTGTAATATTCTTTGCCTCAATTCCTGTTTTTCCTCTCTTGTGATGCGTATCTCATGTCTCGGGCTCCGCCTTCACTGCATGTGTAATCGGTTTCAGCTGAGCATATCCAAGACCTCAGAAGCCCACGAGTAAACATGCTAATGATTTGTTCTCATGTGGCCCCTGTGAGAGGTCTTTTATAGTCGATAGGCTTAATTTACATTCAGAGCTCCAAAATGTACAAAAAGCATGACAAAAGAATTGTGCACTATAATTTATAACCATCTAATATCTTAAAATAATAAGTCATGTGTCCGTGGTAGTTGTTAATCAGTGATGTTAAACATTAGAGATTAGATTAGATCAAGTTTAAATATCTCAGCACTTTTCCCTTTTGCATGGAAAGAAAAATGGAATGTCTGGAATGTAATGACAGGAAGTGTAATTTACTTTAATTGCAGCTCTAAGAAATTCAACAGGTAATGACTTTAAATTAAGTTCTTTCACCTCGATCCATAAATGTGCTTGTCTGTCAGTATTAACAATAAACCTTCAAACTTCAAGGCATTTTTTTCCCAGAATTATTAATGAAAAACAGGTGGTGAGAAAAATAATTTTACAAGAAGACTGCTTGCATTTCTGCGTTTAAATATATATTTTAAAGTAAATGAAAGTTATTAGGTTTATTATGTTATTAGGTAAGATCTCAGGGTATTTTTAAATAAAGTTATGAGCTCTGATAAAAAAGTAATGCATATAAAATGCATATTAATTATAGTTTACATCTGGATATGTATTTACATATCGCTCTTATTGACTCATTGATACAAAATTATAATTCAACTGTATTTGAAGTGCTACTTCACATTTCTTAATATTAAGCCTAAAATATGATTTAATGTCTCTATTGATGAGGATAGTATGATCTGAATAATATCAGTCTTTAAATGCAAGATATTTAAAATATACCTAAAATATTCTTGCAATAGTTCCTCTTAAGCAAAATCAAATATATTATATCTTTAGTTGGACTTGGAGTTCAGCATGACGTCCGCACAATTAAAGTGCATTAAATACAAAATTAGTTTTTCCAATTTAGCAGACTTTGAGCATACCGGTTTAGTACAGCAAAAGTACAATTGCAGGGTATGTGTTTGTGATATACTAAGCATTTAATAAAATCAAATGCATTTTAATATAATTATTTTTTACTAGGTATGTTTGTGAGTTTTCATTTATTTTAATCCAAATTCCAGTATCCAAAAATATGTGATTCATTTCATGACATTAAAAATAAAATGAGCACAGCATTCTGGTAGTTATATTATTACACTGTATATTCACAATGTTGTATTTTTCACAAATTTCTACAAAATATAAAGAAACCAAGAACAATATTAGTGGTAAAAAGGAATGTTTTAGTCTCTTTTTGTCACCAAAGAATGATTAGTAAATGATACCACAGATTTGAATCGATGCTGTCAGATTATTAAAATCAGTTCAAACTGTATTATTTAAGAAGCATCAGATTGCTTCTGACCTGTATAAGCTCCACGTCTTTAGCATGGATTAAGAGACAAATATGAGTTCCCATGCTGCTCCAAGCTGGTTTAGGATGCATACCGATGGCATACACCATCAGAACATATGATCCCACCAGCGTCAAAACACAATCTGGACATAAGCTATGTAATGCAAGAGAGATGAAGGATCAATGTGGGTGGGTGCTGTGCTACTGCTGTCAGCAGAATCTCCTAAAGGACATGGCTGTGTGTGTGTGTCTACAGCTGGCCGTGATTTCTGCTGATGCCCTGACGATGGATCAATGATCTGCAGCAGATGTATGACTGTGTTTTGAGAGATAGTGTCTGAATCATTATTGCAGGTTCTACAAGCACCCTTCTGAGGATTCAATCTCCTAAGCAGGTGTCCGCAACAATCTAAACAGTTGCCGACACATTACACTTATATAAGACAAGAACCAGACAGGATTTTTAGAGCTGCACAAAGCTCTCCCAGCCATCAACGGTGGGATCAGGTGATATGGGCATATCTGAGCTCTTTTCTTCCCAGTCAGGCAGAGGTGCACTGTGGTTATGACACTGAGAGGATCAAATGAGACCCAGTTTCTCGAAAAGCTCTGCGTCTTTGGCAGGAGTCACAGCGCTCGGTATTCAATTAGGACACGAGAGCTTAACACAGTGAGAAGCACTCAGCACCCATTCCCTGATGAGACTTATTCTCAGTCTCACCACTAATCAGACGCCACCGAGCACAGCACATTTTCTCCAGGCATGCCCGTCACATCACATCATGCCTGTCTGTACCCTAGCACCACAATCAGCACACATCTGCAAAAGAAAAACTACAGCATGAGGGTTTTATAGAAAATTAAGTATTTGTGAAGCGTTTACTGCACAGTAGGTAGAATATACTGTCTGTATATTAAACAAGTGAAATAGTGTGCTTTCATGTATAGTGCTGTCACATGACCTTATTCGATTGCACGAGTGGTAACATGTCAGAAATATGAGAATTTGAGCCGTTTTGTTCAAATATATCTTTGGCAGTTTAGAGGGAGATGTTAAAAATTGTGGTTGACATTATTTCCAGTTCATTCGTCACACTGCAAGTCAAGCGCATTGCATTGCAGGATACTGTGCATAGTGTGATTTGCTATGTGCATACTGAATATTTTGGAAAAATTATAGTAGGTCATGCTTTTTTCTGTGTATAAAATACTGTGCACAGTATAGCAGTTTCTTAAGTTTCTTATGCTTGACAAGATTGCAAATGATTTGATCAGAGCTACAGTAAGAACAGTAATATTGTGAAATATTATTACAATTTAAAATACATGCTTTCTAGTTTAATATATTTTAAATCTAATTTATTAATTTATTAAAAAGCTGAATTTTGAGCATATATTACATAATCCTTCAAAAATCAGCAGATTTGGGGCTAAAGAAATATTTCTTCTTATTATCAATGACGTTAAACAGTTGTTCTGCATTATAATTTTTCTGAATTCTTTGAGGAAAACAAGGTTTTTATTTCAAATTGTAACATTTTAAAATGTCACTTTTCATATAGAGAGAAATCCAGACACAACCTACTGCTGGTTTTGTTGTTTATTTCGCTCATTTAATTAAAGCAAACCAATAAAACAGAAATCTGTTCGTATCTTAAAATACAGTTCTTTTTTTTTTTTACAATTGTTTTCTTTGCCCATTAAGTCATTGTGAGTTCATATCCATGTTCCTATTTTTTTCTGCTGTCCAATAGCCTGTGGAAGGGTTGTTAACGTCCTGTTTAAGCTTCATGGTTACAACGGTTTGAGGCAGGCATGAATAAGTAAGCAGCAGCTTGTAAAAATGGCAATGTGTGTCCTGAAGAGTCTGTTCATCCTCTGGGCGATCCACTAATGACCCCTGTCCCACAGGCCCCGCCTCCCTAGTGCACAGCCGTGCTGATAAATAATTTTTTGGACTCGCACATTACAGCTTAATTCTTCACTGTGCGAGATCACATGAACCCGTTTGGCCCTCAAACCAACGGCTGAATTAATAAAAGCTGATTAGCATGACGCCTGACACTTGGAATTTCCCTCGGGACAAACCCTGAGCGGACACTTTGGCTCTTTGTGTGAGGTTAGAGTCGTGAACCCCCCCCCCCCCACCGGCTCACACCATCACACAGCACGATCAATAGTTCCTGCACAAACAGAGCGGATCTGTATCTGTGTATCCACATAGCTCGGATTTTATGTTGTGGATAAAAATTATTCAATGTAAAGTTTATTAAATATATATGTCACTTTTGATCATTTTAAAGTCACCATGAAATCATTTATTTAGGCCAGCAGGATAACCATCTAAAATATCATTTAAAATGTAATTAAATATAAAACATAAAACAATATCTATTTAGGAGCTTAGTATATAAAATTGACAAGGAGCAATAAAGAAAAAAAAACAATATAAAACAATTATGTTTTAAAATAGGATATAGAAACATTGCATATTTTAGATATATTTATTTATGTCTTTTGAACTCTGGATAAAGCTATTGGTTTAATCTAAATTAAAAGGTTTAAAAACATGAAATTAATATTGCTAATAATTTAAATGTTGATATACTGTATAAATACAGTATTTTATTGTATTTTGTACAATACAATTGTATCTTATTCATCAAAAACCATTCCGAAAACATGTAGGTGCACTCTGCAATCAACTTTTTGAAATTAAACTATTGTAATGAATTACATGAAGTAATAAACAACATGTGAACACTGCAAAATATTTTTGTTGGGCCGAATACCTAAACAAACTCACCTACAGCTTAAAGGCCAAACTGTACTTCGGCCATATGCATTACGTCATTTTCGTCATCAGGGCGGCTTTCCACGCGCAGCCAATTTTTAGAGACCGCACGGGCTGTCCGCGTTCAACAGTGTATGCGCGAGAAGAATGCTGAAAGAGTGCAAGTCAAATGGTGGCATTGCACATGTATCAAGCCCGTCCGTCCACACTAATCTGCGATGAGTATTGTTGATTAGCTCCTGAATAGGTATGATGTAAATAATAATATCTTAACATAAATATATATAGTATATTATACTGTACACATTCTATGCTGAATACATACAATTATGCGTTTCAAAGATGTCTGATACATAAACAAAGCTCAAATGCATGGCATCTCAAAACTTCTTTACAAATTTGATGGTTGCTTATTAGATCAATGAAGGTGAAATATATGATGCGACTACGCATTTTGGAGAGAATATCAACAATTCTGGCATTCTGGCAGCAATTCAATTTGAAGATGAGATACCCCATACAGACAGATATTATTTCAATCATGCGCTATCAGTACCTAATCAGCACTCCTTGAAATCCTGCAGGCCTGCAGACAAAGACAGGAAGCTGCGGAATGCAGAGACTAAGTCAATGCACTTTATTTACAGTAGCCAGGCTTCAGCTAATGAAAGACAATGCACTGGCTGACCAGCTCTGGCCTTGTGTTATGAGAGACAATGCAGTCCCTGACCAATTAGCTCTACTGTAATGAAAGACTGTGGCCTTATTGACTTACAGTTGTGCTGTAATGGCAGACCAGCCACTTTGTTGATTGTCTAAAAAAATCACATAATACTGTATGCATTTTGGTTGAATTGTGCGCAGTAATGGCAAAATGTTGGAAAATAACAGCTATGAGTAGCTGAAAAGGCCAGAAGCCATTTTTCATTCAACACAAAAGGCAAACAAAATACTAAAATCACATTCAAAACACAAGACACATTGTGCTTTGGGCTTGTATTGCCGCATCGCACAGACTCAAATCTCAAATATGCTCAGAGTGACACTTAACAATAATGTAATGGCATATTTCAGAAAACTGGATGGCAAATTGTTGTGCAGGTCCGTTATGATGCAACAATGGCTTAGATTGGCGTCAGAGTGCTGCAGTTAAAAGCAATCGCAAAACTGCTCTTTCTAGCAGCGTTTGATCGATAATGACATATGAGTGACAAAGCGTCAGACAGCGCGCTTTTGTTTGTGATGTCATCTGATTCTAAACCTGATTTATAGAGCCGTTTGTGCTCAAGTTAATGAGGGCAATCATAGCGCTCAGCACTCCCGTGATTAAACGAGGGCAAGCAGGCCATGTCTCTATTGTTCTTCTCTATCATTGACGTTTTGGACATTTGATGGGGTTTAGAGTATAAGGCCTAGAACGTCCTGTTCTGTTTCGTTCAGAAACACTCACAACTAGGCAAATGCTTCAGTTGAGAAAAAAACTCTTCAAAACACCTGTCACTGTCAGTCAGATTTTTTATACTAAGACCTCAAAATCCAAAATAACTCTGTAACATGGGAACTCAAAGCAGCACAATGATTGCTGAGTGTTTTATCTTGACAATGTACAAATTGTCAAGTCACTCTCTCGTACGCAAACGGCATCCGTGAGAGTCTATAATTAAATAACCTTATGCATTCAGGCATCACATTTGCTTTTATAGTCGGCATGAAAAAGCGGTGCATTTTTAGTGCTGTCAAACAATCACGAAGAATCACATCCAAAATAAGTTTTTGTTTACATAATATATATGTGTGTACTCTGCATTTACAGTATTATGTATATATATATATATATATATATATATATAAATACAAACATGCATGTGTATATTTCAAACAAATGTGTTATTTTTATATATTAAATATATTTAGAATATAAAGCATTTGAATATAAAATATAGACTGTAAATACATGTAAATATTTTTTAAATATATACTGTATGTGTGTGTATATTTATATATATATATATATATATATATAACAAATATGCACATAACACAGACATATATTATATGCAAATGAACATTTTTATTTTGTAACTGTGATTAATCTTTTGCCAGCACTACACATTTCAGTTATGGAATGTAATGCTTTTCTGGGTGATGGCTTTGGGAAATGAAAGTATTTTAGTGGCATTTTCATAGCATTGTGAGATAAGGGAAATATTTCAAGAATAATGTCAGAATTACATCTTAGTCAATAAAGGAATAATATAGTAGAAATATGAGATTACAGTTTCAATATATTTGAGAATAAAGTTAATATTTTGATTAATCGTTGTTCCTTTACCTTCTATGTGAGAAATGGATGTGGATGATTTAGTTAAATCATCCAGTGGTATACTTTAATCTCATATTGTTATGAATTTATTCTCCTATTGATATGACTTGTTCACAATGCTACTATTTTAATCTCAAAATATTACAACTTTCATTTTACAACGGCACAACTTTATTCACACGATTCTGACTTTATTTGTAAAAATATTACAGCTTTATTCTTGTAATCTTATATTTGTCCATTTTTTTGCATGCCACTAAAACAACTGATCGCATCCAAAATATTTTGCTTTTACGTAATATATGTATGTGTATTCTGGATATTTATTATGTATATAAAGACGCACACATACAGCATGCATTTAAAAAAATTGTTTACATGTACTTACATGTATATATTGATTTTCATATATAATATATAAATACATTAAATACAAGACAAGATATGTATGATTATTGTATGACCATATAGCCTGAAACTCTTGTATTGTTATAATGTGCATTAGGAGAGAAAATGGGGTGAACTCTGATTTCATGTTTAGTGGTATAAAAGCACACAATGCAATCATCTTACCTTGGCCTTGCCTGTGCTTTGTAAGATATGGACAAGTGCACAAGCCATTTCCTCCTTGTTCTTCACACTTAGCGCTGGCTCCAGCAACGAGCACATTAGCATGTAATTGTTAGTAATATACTCTGCAAACTCCTTGTACAGCTCCATGGGGAGGATGCTCATGCTCTGATACCGGGATTTCATTCGGACCATGGGTCCTGGACTCTTTCCTTTATTGGGATTGGGCGTGCTCACGGAATACCATTTTTCCACAAACTGCCGCCCGGTGACTGCCGCTATAGGGATATTGACCAGGCCCACGTAGTTATTTTTGTCCTTCTTTTTCTTTTTGTCCGTTTCTTTGTAAAGATGCACAGTGATGCTCTTAACTAAGGGCAGGTTGTTGAACTCGAAGTGTTCGCCCCAGAACACATTGTCCGTTTTGAGTTTGCAGGTAGTCCGTGCGTATAACGTGTCATCCAGACAAAGTTCACAGAAGTATTTTTTCTTCGCCGGCAAGTCCTTAGCTTCGATAATCCAACATTTCAGCATGTTTTCCACGCGACGGGTGTTATCCTGCGAAAAATATCAAACAAAAACACTGCGTTTTACAGTGACCTCTGTACACTGCAGAAAGGACTTAAATAACCTCCTGTATACTTAAACAAGTTAAGCCGAGTTAATGCAGAGAAGTCAATCAAAAACGGTCAATATGTGAGACAGGATATATGAAAAAGTAACATGCTGACTGGCTTAAACCTCATCTCGGCTAGAATTACCCAGAATTCAGATGAATCATCCAGTTTACCTTGTTGGGATGCACAGCACGTCTCAAATTCTCCATCCATTTGTCTCTCTCGGCAGCCGACCTGCATGAGAAGCATTTGCTTCCTGTTGAAGTAGTTACCTGCAATTACAGATTACAATTATCAAATTTGCGGATAAGTGCATTAAGGGAGCTAGAAAGGACTGAAATGCAGATCGGGAGATGGTGGATGTGAGCAGAGAGATCCACTGAACGCTACAGCACTCAATCAATGAAGCGTTTCCCGGGAGTGGAGAGCAATTACATTTGGAGGAAGAATAAAACTCTCAAATAGCCCTGTCAGACAGAACACACTTAGATCTAACTTATTTGCAGGATCACATGCGATATCAAAGAGTTGAGATACGTGCATAGGCCTTTTGCAAATGTTCTTTTCACATCCAAAATTGATCCTGAAACAACCATCTGCTCACAGACAAACAATCCAGGTGACAATAAAGGTACTGGACCACGTTTGAATACAGACGGCTAAAAATGTTTCTGAGACTTTGCATGCTGTGTTTCACAACAAAAGCAGCTCTCATTTGAAAATGATCTAGTTAACCAGGTGTTATGATTTGTATTTAAATAACTGAAATACTCCTTTGTATTTAAATTATACTTGAAATCAAGTAAGTAATTAGGAAAAAAATAATTATTAAAAAAAAGAGGTAGTGCTGGGCAACAATTGATTGTGATGAATCACTTCCAAAATAAAAGTTTATATAATTATATTGTTTATATAATATATGTGTGTATACTGTGTGTATATATAAATACAAACACATACAGTACATGTACATATTTAATGAAAATGTGATGTTTACATATTTTTATTTAATAGAAAAAAATAAAAATATAAATAAATAAAACACGCAAACATTTAAAAAATACACACATGCATGTGAGTGTATTTATATATACACATGATAATTATACACACACATACATATATTAAGTAAACAAAAACTTTTTTTTTGGAAGTGATTAAACACAATTAAACAAGCACTAAAAATAAGAGTAGTTGCAATTAAATTAGAGTGTAAACTAAATTTTAAATAATTAAATGTGAAATATAATTAAAATTAAACATTTAAATACAATAGATTATATTTACATTGAAAGAAATATTTTTTAAATGTAACAAGTAGGTTTTTTTGTTTTTTTTAAAATAAGTAAAATGTAAAAACCAATTTAAAATAAAGCTAAGAATAAACAAAATTGAGCAATAGCTAGATTATATTTCAAATAGCAATAGTGGGAAAACATTCTTTTTTATATCAAAAATGTTATGAAACTCTTTCAACACTATTTGACATCATAAAAAAATAAAAATAAAAATAAAAAATAACCCTACTCTTTCTTTCCCTTTCTAGCCTGCACTTATTTGAAGATTGCCTGTTGTACGGTATTATGAGCACTTCCTAAGTTGTTTTTGCCTCTGTATGACTAATTGCTTGTTGTTTTTCCCCACCTGTAAGTCGCTTTGGATGAAAGTATCTGCTAAATGAATAAATGTAAATGTAAATGTTATATTTTATGTAAATTAGCCTTATTTTAAAATTTAATTCGTCAGTTCACCTTTCCACCTCATAAATGTAATACCCTACTAAATGCACTACAATTTCCATATAATTCTGTATGTTATCATTTTAAATTACATGCTAAATGATGGAATAAACAGAGCAAACAGAGCATGATCCATAATGGACCTCTGGCTGGCCCTTGCAGAACTCCTACTAACTGTAAATGTCTCATTCTTTCCAGCTGGCGTCTGCTGCAGTGTAACAGTCATCGACATGTGAATTGGCCTCTCAGAACTCACCTCACAGAACACAGAGAGAATGAGAGGAGATGTTCAGACAGATGGGACAGGCTCTTTTGCACCCTTTGGGCAAGAGATGCAATGGAACAGGAAGGCCCTTCTTCTATTAAAATCTCCATGCAGATATCTGATTTAACTATTCATTCAAAAAACCTTTTCACGAGTTTGCGCTTCCTCAATCAATAATAATAATAATAACGCGTATTTGGCGTGCTGCCTGGGGGGCGAGCCGGGAGGAAACAAAATCTTGGATGTAATTAATTGTGTTTAATTGTTTGACAGTACTAATATATATACTGATATATATATATATATAAATATATATATATATATGTATATTTGTGTGTGTGTGTGTGTGTTTGTATATATATATATATATATATATACACACACACACACACACACACATACACTTTTTTTCTTTATATTTTTTCTTTAAGGAAACCTGCATGTCCATGCCTGATCACAGTTGACTTTGTCTGCACCCTCTGACCTTGTAATTATATAAGCATCTGTTTTAAGTGAGCCTTCTCTGCAGCACACGTGAAAATCATCCAGTAACATGACCTGTGGCCCCTCAATGACTTAACTGTGGAACGGCTAGATAGCGCTGCTATTTTCTGCAAACTATTTGATCTTGGCTAATGGCCTTGATGAAGTTTTAATGGCTCTTTGCGGCATGCTATTTTGAGACTTGTCAGACATTAAAAGTCCTTTTTGACAATTAATTCAGAGCGGCGACTTCAACAGGGCACTGAGGTCAGTCGACTCACCTCAAAGCAGAAATCCTGTCCCAGGATGCTGCTGTGCACAGGTTTGATGAGCACTTCCTCCTCCATACTGAGATCTAGAGCTTCTACTGCACTGCTGGGGCTGAGCAACGACTCGTGAGACCGCGATTCCTTCAGCCTCGGCATCAGATGGGATCTACTGGAGCGAAACAGGAAAAGAGGAACACATGCATCAGAGTCAAACAAGTATTTGTAGTTCATTAGAAGTGAGTTGCGATGCGAACCGGAACTATCTGTATAGACTGTGAGCACAGCACGAGCTGCTGACTGCTTACTGTCTGACTAGTCAGCGATTTTGCTGCAATGCATACAAAAGCCGAAACTTCCAGGCACCTTCATGACATATCTGACGAAGATCAGAGGGGCGGCGGCCTGGAAAATGATGAGGCCGTGAGGCATGTCTACAGAGTTGTAATGAGAAACCAAATAGCTGCTATGCCTAATTAGAAGTGAGGTGTGTCTTACACAGGAAGTCAAAAACAAAGTTTGTCCTCCAGGTGCTTTTCACTCAGATGGGACAGTTTAAATGAGACCACCGGGGGCATGTTGAGATGACTAGCACTGTCACAAAAATAAAAAGGAAGTAGAATACATACACACACACACACACAAAGTAAAAGACGAGAAGAAAACATTGACTTGTCTTCTCTGTGCTACTTTAGGAAAGAAAATGTTGCTAATTTCTTAATCGTTCCTCCAAGACAATGATAGGATTAGGAAAGAGGAAATCAAGCAAATGAAGTCTGCTGTTAACTCAATTTCAGTATGAACTCCAATATAGGCTTACAATATTTTTACAAATGTTACAAATTAGTGACAATATTTATTTCTCCCATGAAATATTAAGACACACATCTGAGACAAAGCTTTAAAAACATAACTAAAATATTGAAATATGCTATTTATACTATTTGGTATTTAATAAAATACAAAACAGGAAAATAAAATACTCAAAACTTTAATTATATTAAATGCCACAAAGAAGTTACTTTGTTAAAATGGAGATTTAAGACTGCACTTAACAGTATTTAATTATTTAAGTGAGCAATAAATGATATCATTTAAAAATAAGTATAATAAGTAGGGAAAAAAATACAAATAAATATTCATAAATAAATATTTATACAGTAAATAAATAATTACATAATACTGTCTGTTTATTGATATAATAACAATAGATTTAGTATTTACTACTGTATAAATCAGGATCAGGATTGCTCTTTCCTGCACTCTCCAGAGGTGCAGGGCTTTATCTATTATTGCGACACCCTCATGCTGTATGTCATTGAAGTTATAGCATCCACAAATCTCATCCTGACAGTTCTGCAAATTACTATACAGTACAACCCAGAAAGGAGGAAAAAAAAACCCAAAAAACATGCAACCAAATTGATTTTTGTATGAGTCCTTAGATATTGAGTTGAGGCAACAGATGATGAATTACACAGGCACACTGCTGCTAACAGAAATTAAAGCTGGCAGATCAAATTAGGAGTTATGAAATTGCGTAACATAATAACTCCCTTGGAAAGTCTCAAGAAAATTTCAGGCCCATTTTGCTATCCTGGTCAATGATAGGCAGAATAGGATTTAACACAGGATTTAACACATTTAATACAGACATAAGAATGCACAGGGCTATAAAAAAACTCTTGTCAGTCAAATCTCTCAGGACGATGACCATATCAGCCTCCTGGGGTCCTGCATACCACAGTTCATCTGTTCATTTTCCCTGACATATAATAGATAAAATCAAGCCAGTGCTTCTCAGGTCCTGAGTGTGTTTAAATGCTTGATGAATGACACACTGCAGACTCAGGCTGATAATAAAACTCATGTAAGGTCCCTCTAGTGACCTCGCATGACCTGAGGCTCCAAACATTCAACAAAACCACAAGGAAACTTGCTTCATGAATTTAGAGAATGGTCGATAAGGGTAACAGGAATTGAAAAAGACGTGTTTCAAAACAGAACATGATAAAGACAGTTTATAATATTTTACTACTAAATTTAATACTGAACTATTGTTAGTAACATATTTATATAATGATCTATATACAAATATTAACACATTTTAACATATATATATATATATACAAATCATCATGTGCAATTTGATAAAAACAGCTTGGCCTTTCGCCATTTTAATTTACAGTATCCTAACTACAGCAGAGGAAATAATGAAGGAACGGATTGCTAAATACTGCAATCCTCAAACTTGCATCATCTACATGAGCAGCAAATTTCAGTATAGTGGTGGGTAATAGGGTGCGAATCGGGCCGCATTTTTCTGTACGAGCCTGGCCCACGTCCGACAGAGCAGTAACCGAACCCGACCCGAGCCCGACAATAATACGACACAAATAATATTATACTAATCAGGTGCTTTTTGACAGGCTTTTTCTAGTGTGTGCGCGCTTCAGGTGTATGTGTTCAGAAAATGTCAGCACATGATTGAAATACCTCACAAATGTAAATAATGAACTTGTGTCCTGTGAGTGTAACTCTAACACATGTTGTTCTTGTGAAATTTGTTCAAAACCAGACAGTGGCGACGTTTGAATCTTCTCGGATCAAAAATCCTGACATTACACACCCTACATCAACCTGCGCACTTGTGTGAACCGTTAAGCCACATCTCTGAACAACAAGGCAGAAATGTTAAAATATCCAAATATTCTTAAAAAAAAAAGCACTGACACTCATCTATTAGTAGACAAAACACGGCATTCGTAGCATTAAATAGTGGAAAGGTCAAGCCGACATCTGCCTGGGCACAAACTTGTGCATGCACAGGCTCCTCTGATCAGAGAAGGCTGGTGATGACTCATGGGAAATGTGAGCCCATGGAGCTGAAATTTACACAGGTCTAGTTTAGAAATAGATACTTCTACAGTGTATTAAAAAATATGTTTTCTTATCAGTTTAAAATCCAAAAGAAATGTGTATGATGACAAAAATCTCTTTGCATCTTGGATTTTTTTGTGCTTGTTTTAAGAGAACAATGACGTTCGCATACAGCACAGTAAATAATTTACAAAGTTTAAACATGGAAATAATTTAAATAATAATAAAACATGATGTAAAATAAATAATGATTAACAGAAGATCAGTTTTGGATCCCATTGAAAGTGGAACTGTTTTTAATAAAGCTCTACATAGTACATTTTTATATTAAAATGCTTTATTAATCTTTCTATTCACATCATGATCAAATAACAGCTTAGGTATTCAGACATTAAAGCTTGTTTATGGGTGGCCATTACAAAAAAAAACAAAAAAACAAACTAAACATTTTGGCACGGCATGAGCTGAACAAACAAACTCCATTGCAGGTTACCGAAAAACAGTCAAACATCCAGCTAATCTGTTAATCCCATCAAAACCAGTGTCAATAACAAGACTTTTCACTAGAACCGCAGCCATCAAGATGAGAAAAACAGGAAGCAGCAACATTTCCCAAACTTACTTTTTACTATTCTGATTCAGCATGGTCCCAACGCTAAACAAAACAAGTCCAGAGGCTGCAAGAGAAGTGAGCCAGTGTAGCGATTATCCTTGATTTTCCTGCAAGATATCAGACGCAAGGGCTTTGGAAACCGTGTTCATACAGCGCTCTGCCTAAAACATTTAGAGAGAGAGAGTGCCTTAGTCTCCAAGCACCCTAGGGAACAATCTGTTGCGTCTTGAACACACCCAAATCCATTTTCAAGGATTTCTATTAAAAAAAAGTTGCTCTTTCTATCAGAACGGGGATTTTACAGATCATTGCAGCAGTTCTTCTTGGGTTTACATGGAATGTTTTGCTTTAAAATTTTGATTTTTTTACTAAAAAAAGAATTGCATGATTAAAAGTTAGAAAACCGTAAGGCAACCAGCAGTTAAAAGTCTATGTATCATTGCACTACAAAGCTTTAAACGCTAAATAGGCAATTATTAAAAAAAGCACTTCTACATTACGGCAAGCAAAATGGTTTCTCTTTAAGTACGTCTTCATGTGCCAATAATAAGCGAGGAAGAATAGACAGCAGCAGATTGTGGACTCCGAAGACCTCGCATGTTGTAATTAAATTCATGTTGTGGAGTGCAGCCTGCCGTCTGGTCTAAGTTTGTGTCCTATATCTGTGGTTGACTGTGTACGGTGTACTCCGCCTCCAACGGTTCCCACACTCCCCAACAGGAAGCAGTCCTCCCTCGAGATCTCTGCTCCAAATAGGAAATGACTGCCAAGGAAACCAGCAATACAAGCGAGATTTTTAAAGAGAATGACAATGGCTCAGTGAACCTTGCATACGGTGCTGTTTAATGGAAATTCAAACTTGGCCTGTAGTGCAACTGGGAAATACATACAATACAACTACAGCAGTGTTCTACAAGGTTGTACAATACTTGAGTAACTGCGTTTCTGCATTTTTAAAAGACATTAATCATATTATTGATGCATACTCTAGCAAGGACACATCAAACTCTTTAAAAAAGTTCTATTTTATCAAATAATTCATAATAAGACATGTCTTGAGCAGAAAATCGGCATATTAGGATGAATTTTGAAGGATCGTGTGACACTGAAGAATGCAGCTTGTTCTTAGAAATACATCAAAGCAGAAAAAATGTAATAGAATTTTGCAATATTACTGTTTGTACTGTATTTTGTATTTTGTTTAAATAAATGCAGCCGTGCAGAGTATGTGCATTTAAAATTCTTACCAAGTTTTAAACAGTAGTGTGTGTGTGTTTATATACATGCTATAGACTGTACTGTACTGTAGGCTTAGAATATGAACAAGCCACATTTCAATAGCTAAAAATGTATATTATTTATTTGCTTTTAAGCCATTTCTACTTACACTCAAATATATTTTTGACTACATACTTGGAATAAAAAAGCATATCAAAATGTCAAAACTATCCATTATCCCTTAAGGGAGTTATGAATACACAAGATGCACGAGAACTAGATCAGTCAGCTCATGTGACACATCCCTCTAAACCTCTCATTTTATAATCAGAAAAACATTTAGGAGCTCAGTGAACAATGTAATTATTCAGCATCCCATAATACCCTGGTACACAGCTTATTACTGCATTTCAACAGCTGTGTTTGAGTTCACAGATGAATAGTTACATAATGTCAGCGCTATCGATGGGGTCACTTCTAAAACCCATAAGAATCTTTTCAAAGAAGCTTATTGGGGTGATTCCTGGAAAACACATTATTATTATTTTATTTATTTTTTTGTTGTCGTTGAGAAAGTAGGAGAAAAACAAAGTGTATAGTTTATGAAAATAAACAATTTCCTTCCATGCAAAATGAAACTTGTGTTTAAACGCACATTCTTAAATCAGTACTGGTGAGATTGACTGCATTGATTAACAAGGTTATAAGTTAGCATAACATGGTTTAAAAAAAAAGACAATTTCTAAGAACTGACAGCCAAATAACACATAACGTTTTTTAGGTCAACATAAAAACCTGTAAAAGCCCATTAAATGCATCTGCCGTCAACTTCTACCAAATTTTACCAGCCCACAATCAGCAAGGCTTTTGAACTGCCAGGAATAACTGTAGCTCTAAAATGGTTGTGTACAGAGAGACAGTTCAAATGCAACGATATTTCTGCGCTAACCTTGATGAATCTTAAAATGCTACAGTATGTGACAAGGTTTTCAAAATCATCATGAATTTTGAGGGCCCTTAAAAATCCTTCACACAACTAGTGATAATAGCTAAGATCGGCTTGGATTGAATAAGATAGACGCAGACACTCACACAAATGCTAAACCTTGCTCCTAACAAAGTAATTAACAAATTCTTACAAATAAAAAAAATAATAAAATCTAAGAATGAATATTAATTTTGTCCTCAGCTTAGAACATTCACACTGCACCTTCCTGGTGAAAAAAGCACTTTACAAACATGTTTTTTAAAACGTGTAATTATAAAAAAAAGTGTCACATTAAAAAATATAGTTGTGAAATTTGATTAGTATCTTAAATTTTGTACGTGAATATGTAAAATATTTTTGATAATTTTTCAAGTACTGGTAGTGTACTGGATTTTTTTTTCTTGAGTTAACCATTAAAAGTGATTTCCTCAATGACTATTTATTATTTACCGTACATGTCTCATACGGTTTATACATTATGTTATCCAGCAGGATGTACAATATAGTGTGAATTAATTCATTTCCTTTGCCAATAAATGATGAATCACGGCAATAACATAAAGCAATATAAATTATAATAAATACCACACTGATTCATAACATGCACTCATTCTTCACCATGGAGCTTCTATTAAGCTCTTTCTCATGCTAAATTACACAGTCTTGTAAATTCACGCCTTCACATGCACTACTGTAAATCAAATATAAAACGTATTCAACACTCTCAAAAACAAAGGTTCTTTAATGGCACTTATGGTTCCATAAAGAACCTTTAACATCCATGGAACCATCAGATTCCCCAAAAGGTTCTTAATAGTACAAAAATGTTCTTTAGATTTGAAAATGTTCTTCAAACTAAGAAAAAAAATAAGTAATTTAAGAATTGTTCACTTAAGGATTCTTTGGAAAGCTAAAACATTTATTTTTAAGAATGAATTATAATATGCAAAGATCTTCATTCTCTCATTCTCTCCAAACATTGATTATCAGATCCGCCCATTTCACATAGAGAAGATTGGGATGTCAAACAGCACATGTCGCCACCCAGTAACAGGGTGGAATAATGGATCGCATAATATCAATTCACAATCTGACAGTGGCATTAAATGAAAAAACATTACCAAATACAGTATGGTAGACCTCTAGCCTCCGCCTGACACGTTGTGTATTCTTCACCCAGCGTGCGTTTTTGTACATCTGCTCCCACACAAAGGACAGAACGGGGAAATAGCGCGGAGTTAAAAGCCCTGATCCGTTCACAGGGACTGAACACCTCAGCTCCCGGCCACAATCCCTGCTGACCGCAGCAGCACTCTGTTTACCATCGATTAATGCCCTGATAATGCCCACAAAGGCAGGGAATGCGCTGTGACTCGTCCCTCATCTCTCTCTCTCTCTCTCGCCCACTTTCAGCATGGAAGCTCTGTAATGAGATGCCATTCAAGCACAATGCAGGGCTCCCGTAATGCACTCCATCCGCTAAGATCTGGATCTACAGCGCGCCTGTCAGAACCACAGGGATTCTGGGACCGAACACTCACCAGGCATGCTGTCAGGATCCCCGGTCCCCTGGCGATGAAGACGAGGAAGAGGAAGGCTGCTCACAGCTCCATTTTGCTACCTCTGCTGCGGCTTGGAGCCACTGGGAACAGCGGACACACGCAGCCCTGCTCGCAGCGGCTCACACACACACACACACACACACACA
>JAUYWG010000041.1:3991888-4004919 GCA_034779775.1 Enteromius afrohamiltoni
GCTTGGAGCCACTGGGAACAGCGGACACACGCAGCCCTGCTCGCAGCGGCTCACACACACACACACACACACACACAATCACACGGCCCCGCCTCTCTCTTCTCTCTCTCCTCTCTCTGGTCTCGCTCCGGCCTCCTTGTTTTAACTGTCACAGTCTCATAGAGGAGCTGCTGTAAACCCCCCACTCATATTTAAAGTGGGCCACAGACTGTGGGCTGTGCCGATTCCTCTCTCTCTCTCTTTCTCTCTGTCTCTGTCTCTCACTCGCTGTGTTGGCTGGACTGCTGCTGTGTGCAACGGAAGCAGGCTGAACAGTGTGAGCTGGCCCTGCCCCCTTCCCTCTGTGAGCATGTGTGTGTGTGTGTGTGGCCTTTGTCCTGTGGCTTTTGTGATGTGGCTCTTCCCTGCAATGGGAAAATCTACATCCAAAAGTAAAGACAATATATCCCAGCATGCATGTTTGCTGGAGGTAAATGACTGTTTGGAAGCGTGGGTGGGTGCATGTATGCTCAGTAAACCTTGACCTGAGTAGTGCATACTTAAAAACAACTATAGCATGCATGTTTAATACACTATTGCTCGTATTTAGGGTTAGGGCACAGGTTTTTTTGGCCCGCAAGCCATTTTAAAACTGCGGTGACCTCACACCCACATCTAACCTCTAGAAAAGCGAATTGGATATCATAGACAAATTACGCAATTTTTATTAGTTATTATATTATTCTATAATATTATGATATTTACATATTTCACAGTTTAGTCAGTTTAATTTTTATTTAGTCTGTCTTACTCATGTATGTTTTATGATGTGCGATGTTACATATGCCTTTGCAGGTAAACAATAATAATAATATTTATCATCATATTTTCTATGCTGATTAATTGCATTAAGAATTGCAGACCTTTTTTGGATTCCTGAAATGATATGTTTAAATGTGCATAAAGCATTATCTAATTAAATGTGCATTAATTTGCAAATGTTTCCAAAACATAAATCTGAACAAAATATCATTGATATGAGTTTATAAAGAGAGGAATTTGGTTATATCTTTTTTAGCGCCCTTCAAAGACATGTGGTAGATGAAATCTACAGACAAATGTGACCTTGGATAACATAACCAGTCATAAGGCATCAGTTTTTAGAAATTGAGATTTATACATTTGAGAGCTGAATAAATAAGCTTTCCATTGGATTCACTGTAAAAGAAATATGTTATTTTTACGGTAATATACCGGCAGCTGGGGTTGCCGAAATTCTAACGTTAAATAACGGTAAAACCTATTTCTTTTAAGGCAAAAACTTGGACATTGTAAAAAGAAATCCGTAAAATGTATGGTAAAAAAACGGCAGCTATGGTTGCTAGTATGAAACTGTGAAAAAATAATTTCAAAAATTTTGTTTTGTCATTAGTTTTACAGTTTAAATTTACAGTTAAATACCGTAATTTCTAATAAAAAACCGTAATATCTGATATAACGTTAATAACCCAAACTATTAAAATAGTAAAATGTGTTTCGTATATTTGAAATATACTGATAACTATGAAATGCAGGTGGTTATGAGAAAGTCACATGATGAACCAAAGCTCATCACAAGTAGCTTTTAAATAGTAAAACATATAGAAGGTGCTCAGTGTCATTCACACAAGCACTAAACACCATCATGGTAAGAATTATTAAAATAAAATGGGCAATAAACATTTATTTAACAACATTACATGTAACATACAACCCTAATAAACATAACTGATACAAAAAAATAAAAAGAAACATAGTTTTTTAAAGAAAAAACATCAAATTCAAACAAAATTTAAAATGCAATGCGGGGAATTCTGGGAATGTCAGGTTACTGTGTTTCCCAGTAAATTTAACAGGAATTTACCATTAACCATTTAACAAGTTTTTACCGTAGCATTTTCACTGTTTTTTACCGTTAAATTTACAGCCATTTTTTACAGTGTTGTTAGGATAGGACAGTATTAGGATGAGATACAAATGTTTGAAAATCTGGAATCTGAGGGTGCAAAAAAATCCAAACTAATGACAAATTAATTGTCAAAATTAGCAATACATAATACCAATAAAAAATATTTTTAAATATATTTATGGTAGGAAATAAAATAAAAAATCATTATGTAACATGATCTTTACTTTATATTCTAATTATTTTTGCCATTAAAAAAAATGATTTTGACCCATACAACATATTTTTGGCTATTGCTACAAATATACTACTTATGACTGGTTTTGTGGTCCAGTGTCACAAATAGATATTTTAGATGGTTTTTTCTTCCACTAGTCTGAAACAACACTTTAAGCAATAAGCTGAAACAAAAAACACAATGCCTGTAGTTACAGAGAACTTGCATGAGAACTTTCTGAGAATTCAGCCAACTGTATCCACCTTTTTCCTGAACACGTAAGTAAGCCTATGGGTAAGGCTTCCGGTTCATTAGACACTTTAGGGAAATAACAAGGAAAATAATAGACACCAGTGTGTTCATAATTAAGATAATACAATAAAATAACATGATAGGACACACCAATCTGCAATATCAAGCAGCAAACCAAACTGTTTTGTACAGCTAAAAATACTTGGAGGCGGAAGCTTTACCCATAAAATTTACAAATGCCTGCGCCCATTTTTGCATTAGGAAAAAGGTGGATAGGCTACAGGGCAATGCTGAAGTGTTTGGTCTGCTGCTGTGTCAGAGCAAGTACCAATACTTTCTACTGCCAGTATATCCACAGAAATACTGCTGCGGCACATATAACATATACAGTCCCATATATAACATCACCCCATCAGCATATCTAAACAGATGGAGCTGGGGAAGGTTAAGGGTTTCCGAACTGCACTGCAACCACTACAGCAAGCACTAGTGAAGTATTTGAATGCTGAGTGGCAGCTCATTGGCTGCTAGTGTGAAAAGAAGCCAATCAGCTCTGTCATGTGAGTAATGATGTGTGATTAGAAGAGGCTTGCAGCATCTAAAGTTTCATAACAGAACTTTGCATTAACCACCAAGAACAGCCTATAGCAAAACTAACATCAGCAACAACATAGAAAAGCCCTGCCAACCACCAAGAGCAAGAGCCATTTTCCAAAAATAAATAAATAAAAATAACTAGCTTGTTTTTAAATCTTTGGTTAAAAACAAGCTTCTACTTGTGTTACAAACACCGGCAACGAGTGCCCTCGAGCTCCACCAGAAGGCACTCTGGGCAGTTATATGTGTTACCCCGTCTGTGTTTCTGCATTTTAATCTAAGGACTCTTATTATGAAGTGTATTCCCCACTGTTATAGTGTTTCCCCTGTTCAGTCTCTGCCCCCTTGTTAGCTCCCATAGCGATTAATCAGCTTCCTCTCCTTGTTAACCCTTTAAAAGTTGTTTGTGTTTGTCAGTCAAACCGCAGAGTATTAAGGTTTCTTTATATAAAGCGTTCCCGTATCCTACTTGTCTTGTTTACCATGTGTTTTCCCGTGTACCGACCTAGCCTTGCCTTTTGGATTATTGCTCTGTTTTGCCCCTCTGGATACTGTTTGCTCCTCAATCGACCCATGCATTCTTTTTGTGTTTTGCCTCTATCATCCCTGTTCGCCACTGTTGACCCAGCCTGTATGACCACGTCTGTTAATAAAAGTCTGCTCATGGATCCACACGTCTTTGTTCCCTCTTGACATTATTCATTGACTTTGTTGTGAACATATCCTGGTTTTAATAACCATGATCAATAATCATTTATGAGATCATTTCATCAGGCTTGGTGCTCAACCCACACAAATTTTGCATTACATAAGAAAATATAGTTTAAGCCATAATGTGATGAACAACAAGAAGAGGAAGATACCCCGGTCTACAGCACATCACTTAAAACGATTAGTGCGATGAGCTTACAACGGCTCATTGAATTTAGGCATTACTGATCCAGGAAAGTAAATAAGAAAAATGAAATTAATCAGGAATAAGTAAAGTCCGATAGTATATGTGTATATATATATTAATAACATAGCCCACTGCATATTTGTAAAATACATACAGTATGGTATGTGCAACTTACATGAAACACAAAGCAGTAGGTATAAACAGCACCCTTAAATATTTTACAATATCACATCTCACTAATGTGTGCTTTGCAGAACATGGCCTTTTTCATATTTCCCATGGAGATGAAAAACAGGCCTATTTTCTCATCATCTTTTGACTAGAGTATTGAATAGACTGTAACGTCTGAACGCCTATTCAGATGTAAAGCTTTGCATCCATTAAACGTGTAAATGAATGCAAGTCAATGGATGTGTTGTATTATTGTGACTTCAAAGTCTGCTCTTTAGCTGAACATCTCGAGTGTAAGTGCCAGAAAACCCTTTGAGTGGTTCATCAATGTTCTCACTAAGGCATTAAAAAGGGTGGAGAAACCGAAGTGGGCTCCATGTCCTTCAGGGCTGAAACAATGAGGTCATGTCTTTGTTAGACGCTGGAGACAGAAGTGTGATGTGACAGAATCCTCAAGAGTGGGTGTAGGGCACTGGCTATGGACACGTATTCATCGGGTGACACAATATCCCAAATACATGAGGTATAACAGAGGCAGCACGGGAGAGAGAGGAGTTTCCTATCAGCAGCAGCTCGGCTCTTCTCCAAACTCAACCTTTAACATAACGTATCGAATGGGTGCGAGTCACTCGGCAGACAAATTAATGACATATGCTCTCGCCATTCTCCACCACGCACAGCTTTCCCCTACAGCAAGCCTGTGATTCATTTTCCAGTGTCATTCTCTCCGCTTTACGCCTGTGTAGGTGTGTGTGTGTGGAAGCAAGCTAAGAGCAATTACTTGTCATCTTGCAGCTTCACCTAATGGTCCCGCACCTGTCTTATGGAGTTGTGGAAGTCTTTTAATATTAATTCGTATTCCTCAGAAAGGATTCCTCATATATGAGCTCCCTGGGGCATTTGAGCTGAATGAAGATTGCAATAACAGGGCCTGACTTCCCGGCTGGCCTCTTGGATTGTCAACAGACTGAGAATAATCATGAATGCGATGATGCAGATGTGGCTAGCTGCCTCTCGTGTCTGACATGTAGCTGCTCTGCTAGCTGTCATTATAAATGGTAAAGAAACTCTCAGCAGATCTGCTGAATGTCTGAATGCATGTTATGCGAATAGAGATGGGTAACGACGGTTAAAAATGCAAGCAGGACAGTCTGAAAGAATAGTTACTATTCTGTCATCATGTATTCACCTTCGTGCCATTCATAACCCATGATTTTATTCCCTTCCCGGAGAACAAAAACAAAATATGACAATGAACATGACAACAACACTATAAAAGTGGTCTGTACAAGCCATGTGCTATATTCCAAACCTGATATGTTACGTCTAAGGTTGTCAAATTTGAAAAGAAGCAGGAGTTTTTAGTGAATATCGGCTTAAATTTAGGTCTAGCTGTCCAAAAAAAAAAAATCTGAATGGCTTCAAAAGACCAAGTCTATCACAATTGTTTTGTTATGTTTATATTATTTTGCTCATTTGTAAGTCACAGCTAAAAGAGTCTGTTAAGTGATTTTGGAGTCTGTGCACTTTAAATATAGGGCTGCATGATTTATTCATTCTGATTCTGATAAAAACTGTGATCCCAAATGAACATTAAAAGCTCTAGGTTTGCTGTGTTTGTTTGTAAAATTAGGCCATTTTACTGACTTCTTATTTTCTTTAATATTTGTATTTATTGATAATAACAATAATAATAAAAATAGTTTATTATTAATATTATTATTATTAAATACAACATTAAAGAAAAAAATATAATGTAGCATTTCCCTGTAAAATATAAAAATACAATTATACATTACAGTATATTATATTATAAGATATAATATTTATTTTACTGGACAACTGTAAATTTACCACACTAATATTAATGGTTGTCATAATTTCTGCATTTTCATTTGATTTTAATAAACTGTAAAACCATAAAAAAAATATTATTTGTATTTATTAATATTACTACATTATTATTACATATAAAATTCATATTGTATTATTTCAAGTTAAAACATAAATATCTATTTAAAATATATAATTAAAATATTATATTATAAAGAAAAAGCATTTACATTTTATATTTCATATATTTTATTCATAATTTCTTCATTTACAATGTTTTTTTAGCTTTAATTTTAACTTTAAAAGCTTTTGTTGACAACATCTAATTTAAAATGGCTAATTACAAAAGCTTGGAATGATGGTTGCTGCAACTTGAGATTAATTTATATGTACAGTAGCAGCATTTTCAGAAAAATGTGCCACTCAGAGAGAGAGAAAACACTAGATAATGAAATATTTATGTGCAAAAAAACCAAGTGGCTATATTGCTTAATTAAAGCAGACAATACTTTATTTTGTGTCCCACAGAAGAAATCAAAACGTGTAACAATGTTAATTTCTTTAATAAATCTCAGCCTGTAGCAGAATGCAGGAAGTCCCTTCCCTCTGTTAGCTCATTCGGCGACCTCTAACATTCCCATCAGCATTGTTAACATTCTCCTCCTGTCTCTCCCGGCTCCATTAGCTACAACTACAGACCACTGAACACGCGCAGAACCATAAAACCGCCCCCCTATTTCCCTTTTCACAATTTGTTGCCTTACAGGCTGGAATTATGACGCATCATATTGACCTAGTTTTCCAGTAACTATGCTAACAACCCGCCAGGACAACATAACTGCAAAACGTGTTAATTATGGAGGTGCTGGATGACATTGTTACAGGTTTAATACAGTCACGGTTGCCACAGAGCCTGCTCACGCAAAGTGTCGCGCGGTATCCGTCAATTCGAAACGCCGCCCTCGCTTTGACACCTTGAACCTGACCTCAAAAGGTACACACAAACTGGCGCTGTGCATTGATTAATGTGTATGTATAACGAGAGAAAAAAAGCGCAACGGCTTATTGAATTGTACTTAATATTTATCTTTGTTACTATGGCAACTCTAGAGGGTAAGATTAGCTTTTGTACCCGGCGACTGACTGCTTTCATAACTGGTGCAATTTCGTCTGCAATTTCCCTCTATAGACTGCAAGTTGTTGACACAAATTACCTTGTCATTAAATGATGATGATTGCCAAGATGTTTTGAGGGACAACAACACAAAACCGCAAATACACTCTACACTAAAGTGTGCATCTCAATAAGACCTTATAACAAACAAAGTGTCACAAATGAAAGACTAATTCGCGAGGGTGTAAGAAACTGTTCCAAATGCAAAAGAAAGCTGTGACAAAGGAGACAAAAAAACTGTCTGAGAGTCTCAGCGAGAGTGAACCGCACTAAGCCCTGTGAAGAAATGGCAATTTTGTGTGCATCTGCATGTTTGGCCATTTAAAAAAAAAACCTGAAGTGGCGTAGGTAGAATATAAAAACCACTGCAGTGGCCATGCAGAACTGCTGTTTGAAAGATTACTGCGTATTAAAGCAAAGGCTTATCTGATAATTTGTTTTGTCATTGATCCTTGAACTCCAGTGAATCTGCCAGACACAGTTACACACTTAGGCCCGTTTCACACAGCTCTTGTAATAGACAGCACGTAATAGACATTGAGCACAACTGCAGCTTTGTGTTGTGATTTGTGCTTCTGCTGCGTGAAATAACTTTAATATGAAATATTAAAGCCATAGATTATTAAATGGTTATCAGGAGCAAGGTAGTCATACTTATGCAAAAACTTGACTGTAACAAAATTTACTTCACTTGAAAAAGACAATCAAATTTACATCTGAATTTGAATTAATTTGTGCAGAAATGTGTAGCAAAGAAAGTATTCATCTGTAGTTTAAAAGAGAAAATAGTTATAATGATACTTTGCTTAAATAATATCAAATATTTAAAGATAATTAGGACGTTGTGATGTGTGATATGTAACTAGGCTTCTGCCACGTTGTCACATTTACACTCAATTAATAATTAATTTGCACAGAAATGTATAATGTAGAAATATAAATGCATTCACTCATTGCTTGGGGTAAAAAAAAAAAAAAAAAAAAAATATATATATATACATATATATATATATACTTTTTTTATGTATTTTTTTTCATAATTTTTGAGTGAATGCAACAATGAATGAATAATGTATTCTGTTTTTAAATAATGAATACATAATAAATTCCTTACAGTACATTGTGCCCTATTTTTACTGATTTATTTTTTATAGTGTAGTTTGCTTGATTATTTTCATAACTTCTTAAGTTAAAAGAAAAAGAAAATCAATTACAGAAACATGACTTCAAGTTTATGGTCACATTTATGGGAACCAAAATTAATATGTGCAGCTTACACGTGTCATATAAACCAGCTTTAGTGTGCATTAGCTACAACTCATTCCAATAATGGAAAATAACTAGACATTTATATTCAACTGCTCATTTACACCCTGTGAAAAAAAGGAGTAGCGATTCAACAACTTGATTGACACTTTTCTGGATCACAGGGGTTTGTTTTTGGTCTGCTTTTATATGGTCTGCCATACCTCATGAAATATATATTCCAGGCAATTATGAAGAGAGAGTGATCTCTGCGATACAGACATTTGGAAATTTCCAGAAGCTGATGAGCTGTCGGGGTGGGATTTGCAGGACGCTGACAGGCCGTGAGTGACGGCGGTGTAATGACTGGCCTCATCTCAACCACCGTACAATGCACAGAAAAATCGGGTGACAGAAATGACAGCTGCGTTCAAGCTGTTCCTCTCTCTCCTATCCTCCTGGATTTGAGTGTGAATTAGAAAGACATCTCTTCCTAGAGTAAATCAATTTGCTCAGGTCATGGTCATTCCAAAAAGACCCATTACCAGAGCTAAACAGCACTCTGTGCTGTCAAAACGACAGTGCAAAGTTAAACCAACTTTTAAAATGTAAATTTCAATCCGTCTATTCAGTTTTATCCTCAAATGCACAACTACTCTTTTGCAAACCCTAGATCTTACTAAGCAGTGCAAGAAATAGCACAAAATCGTTAAGTTATCGCATCATTTTGCAATGCCTAATTTAATTCACTACTTTTGTTTGCTCAATCCAAAAGTTTGCTTTCACTGTTCCTGTCTCAAAAATAACTGCTAAGCAAATTAACAGCAAGATGCCGGTTAAATGCCTCTGAAATACATATGTTCACATATTTCTGCTATGCTGTCTGTTATGATTTCTGTCAATGTTTGGTCATGTATGTACTCTTGAATTGAATTGTTGTATGTACTGCATCATGTCTGTGTCCCTTCGCCCATATTTATCACCATGACAACTCATCTGTTCCTTTCCCATTGTGTCTCCGCCCCCTTGTTTGTCACTATGGTTATTCATCAGCTCCTCCCCTTTGTTAACTCATTGTCTAGTCTTTTAAAAGCTCTGTGTTTTTGTAAAGCCAATAACAGAGTTTCCTCTTGTAAAGCGTTTCTCTTGTTTAGCATTTCTTCCTAGTGGATTTCCGTGTACTGATCCTTGCTTTGCGTTGATTTTTTGCCTCTGTCTCGCCCCTTTCGGATACTGTACGCTGATCGACTGACCCTCTGTTTGCCCATCTACCGACCCGCTTATTTGACCATGTCCTTAAATAAAGCTCCGCAGATGGATCCGCATGTCTCTGTCCCCTTCGTTACACTTAAATCTGTCCCTCAGCTTGTAAAAAGCAATGTCTATGCCGACAATGAAAATCTACGGACCAAGACAGAGCTTAACAACAGAAATACGAAGCTCATATTTTATTATATATTCTATTATGATCTTTTAGTTATGTTCTTCTGACAAAGGAACTTAGGCATTTAACAGACATCCACTCGGTAGCTACATTAAAAAGTCATCTAAAACAAAAAGTCTTAAAACTCTCACATACAGTACAGCTTGGATGTGGTTTGATTCAAAAGAGTCAATTATTTATTCACTTAAAGTGAAAGTGGAAGGAATTTAGAAGATGACATGTCATGCGGTTTGCAGCACAGCTCTAAGTGAATGAAAACTGAATGAAAGTTTAAAATCTCAAAGTGTACCATGTTTAAAGCTATTGTCTTGCAAAAGATAGAGTTGACTCTGAATGAATGAAACGACTTGTTTTTAAAACAACATTAACATTAACATGCAACACTTGTTCATCTTCTGGTGTTGGTCTGAATGAAAATGCAAATTCATTCTTAGGTGCTGCTTTTGGATATAAATGCATATTATAAGACAACGAACATGTTTTTTTTTTTTTTACCTCGCATGCATATTAACATGTTGTTGGGGACTTTTTATTACACATATTTTAATGTTTGTCTTGGAGATGAGTCAAAATAATTTCCTAGGATAATCAATGGCATATCAGAGATACTGTCAATACAGCTTAACTCGAATGCACTCAATAACATTGCTTTAAAAATAGCTGAGCATTTCTATTTTACCGTGTTGAATTTAAATTCTGAGGTCATTCAGCTGGGAGTTGTTTTGTCAAGAAGGTTATTCTGTCCATTGGCTCAAGCATTACTTTACATCATAACAATGGGATTCAGTGATTCCTCCGAATAAAGATCTGCGGGATAGAGAGGTCACCATCCTTGTCTGTGAAGATGTCAAACACAGCCCAGCTTACAAGAATTTCATTACTATACATCATCCACAGTCCCGATCTATAATGCACCATGTCGAGCATTCAAAATGAGAGTGAAATGAAGACGAAGAAGGGAAATGTGCAAAAATGTGGCATAGGACCACTGGGTCCAAAAGACAGCTTTATATAACACTGTATTGATGGTAATGCATTGTTATCAAGGCCCTGCTGTAATAAAAAGGCTCAAATGGATAAATGTATATATTTATTTTAAACAATTAAAAAAATTTACTGTAACAGATAATTAATTCTATAGCTGAAAATAGGTCACCAATATTGACCAAAACTGTTCTTTTACTGCTATCTTGTATTGTAACAATGTAATAAACTGTTATGGTAAAGGAAGAACTGAATTAAATATTAGAGATTTCAAATAGTTAAGAAAAAGAAAATGGAAGCTCGATTGCGGACGTGATCGTAAAAAAAAATCGTGAGAAAGAGATGAAGCTAAGATCACCATTAACAAAACATGCACTGTCCTTAGAAACCGCAGAATATGTAACAGGCTTTATTACCACATAAAAGCTACATGAAGCGCTAAGCATCAATTTCCATAGGATTACCATGGTAAATAAGCCGCAAAGCTTGCTCAGTTTGCAATTAAATGCAGACCTTGAGAGATAAAACCGTTGTTTCGTGCAAAGAAAAAAAAAAAAAACACATCTATCAATAGCCAGGGAAAGTCCTTGGCCAATCATAGAAATGCTCTGAATGTACATGGCAGTCATATTCATAGCTGATATTTGAGGTTGCCATAGGGTCAAAAGCAGAAATATGGAGCAGGTTTTAGTGGGGCAGAGACTGCAGAAACTAATAAAAATAAAAAATAGGTGGGGGGGATAGAAAGCCTGTCAGATAGATGGAGTACCGTGGGGAAAGACAGGGTGAGATGGAGACAAAACCAGAGGGATAGACGAACTGAAGGAAGCGAGGATGTACCGCTCTGCTGTGGGTGTCTCTTTGTGAGGAATTCAGGTTTGAATTTAATGAGGCTAATCCATTATGGGCAGATCGCCACAGCCCTCGCATCACACATGTCTTCAAACCAAACCCAAGCACCATCCTGTACCCGCTCACTGCACCCCTCCCCCAACTCCCGGGACGCCACACACTGTACTGGAGGACACTGGTTTCCTGTGTGCCTTTAATCAATATCAGTCAATAGTGACAACTCGTGCATGCATTATTTAAAAGGTTGGTTTTTATGCATATGTGCATATGTTCCCTTACAAAGATGAATGTGAGATGTTGTCATTTGATACAATCCTGAATTATAATACTATATAAATTATAATGTAGCTCAAAAAAAGTTTAATATAATAATAGTTTACTATAACAATTGAATAGTCTAACACTAACACTCTATTCTATTTCTATTGTTTTCTTTTATTTATTATATAAATAACTTGACCATCTCTAACACTAACATTCTATATTCTATACTATCTACTTATTTTCTTTTTATTAAAATGCCCTCTAACACTACACACTCCTACTGTAGCTATCTATTTCTAGGCTGTTTCTATTCTATCCACTTGTTTTCTTGTCTTTTTATACTAGACCATTTAACACTAACGCTCTCTATTCTATTTCTACTCTATCTACGTATATATACGAATAGCCATATCTACGTACATATGCTTTTTTTCCTTTTATAGAAAGAACAAGCATTACACCAGCATTATCTATTTCTATTCTTGTTTTATTTATTTTTAACGTGACAATAACACTCTATCCTATATTTCTATTCTATCTACTGTTTCCTTTTTCTTAAAAAACATTACCCTCTAACTCTAGCATTCTCTATTCTATTTCTTTTTCAATATACTTGTTTTATTTTTGTTCAAATTTTTTCCCGATCAACAACATAAAAAATGCACAACATCATTTTTCGTAGCCAAGATTTTCAGGTTTACAGACAACCAGCCCCTACAGAAGCATACAACTAGTTTTAGCTTTTAGCTTTTTGCAGACTCAATGTACTGCTCACATATACATCTTTAAGACATCTATTCAAAGTCTGTTTTCATCTGGAATGTGCAATTTTTAGAGTGTTTTCATCTTCAGTGCATTGCAATTTTTCCTGATGGGTGTCAGAATAGCTTTCAACAGATGTTTTTGTGAGACTTCTGATCTCAAATCATTTTTCAGATGTTTATAAGATGTTTGTACACAAATACTGTGCTTAATATACTTGCTTTCCAAGCAATTCCTTTTCATATCTCAGTATTGATATATGCTTAATGGGATATTTCAATATGTTCTGTGGTGAAATTCACAGGTCACTAAAAAAACAAAACAACAACGTTCGTCTAGGGAAAAAAGACCCGGCGGGGGGGGGGGGGGGGGGGGGGGGGGGGGGGGGGGGGGGGGGGGGGGGGGGGGGGGGGG
>JAUYWG010000041.1:4004929-4035262 GCA_034779775.1 Enteromius afrohamiltoni
AAAAAAAAAAACACCCCCCCCCCCCCCCCCCCCCCCAACACACACATACACAAACACAGAAAGAAATGAAGACAGTAATCTGTGGCGTAGGGTGCACACTACAACACTGGCACGCCCTGGGCGAGCATGTCTCTTGGTATTAGCGGAGAGCAGTAAGGCCATGCATTCTCTCTATTACACGACTCCCAGGCTTGTAATTAAGTGGGACATAGCAAAACAGCTGGCAGCATGAAGGGAGGCTGACCTGGAAACCACGCTGTGTCCGACGGATGATGCAAGAGACTCAACACAAACAAACTAAACAAAACAAAAGAAAAAACCCACAACAACATGATGTTTCAGTAATTGGTTTCAAGCAGCATGTCTTTGGATTTAAAACAATGGATTATGCAGCAATAGCTCTAAGAAATGTACAGAAGTGTAAGCCAGAGGTGAAGAAGATGGCCTTTGCCGAATGAAAACACGCTTTGAATAGCCCTATCAATCACCCTGCTGAGAACGACGCCACCTCCTTTATTTCTCGTTCAATTACATGAGGATGAAGAGATCTCCCTGCTGTTATTGTTCAGATAACGGTTGTTGGGAGAAAGAAGTAAAATCAATAGTTAAAGCCCAATGTCCTTTCAAAGGCTGCAATGTGCAGGGATCTCCTAAGGCTGAATGTCATGTTAAAGTTGTTTTGTTTTTTAGTGACTGCTTGATTTCTCCTCTAACTTACAAGTGATTATTATATGATAAATAATTACATTATGCATTAAAATGGTTAGAAATGTCACAGTTAGAGTTAATTTATAGAGTTAAAAGGTAAAGAGGGAAAATATGCACTATAACTGTCACGATTGAGAGGCGTGCGGATTTCCGTGCAAGCTGTTTATTAAACAAACTGGCAGGGTCAATGACGGCAAAACAACAATGGCAGAGGCAGGGCAAAAGAGTAGTCAAAGTCCGTGAGTTGGTCAGGTGAGGATTAAACAGAGTCCGAGGGGCAAGGCAAAGGCAATAATCCAAACGGGAGCAGAGGTCAGCAACGATAAATCCAAACAGAATGACAGGGAATGAGAACAAGAATTAAACACTAACCTGGAAATGACAGTACAATGAACCGTAACATGGCAAACACAAAAGGGGCTTTTATGCAATAGGAAGTCATGGTACAATCAAGGTGGGTGGAGACAACAGATTCATAATAAAAGTCTTACAGTGGTAAACAGAGAAAAACCCCAAAAGGAGTCCTAAAACTGGAGTGCCATAATCAGTTTCTAGCTGGCAGCTCCAGCTGGGCGTGACAATAACAGAGTCCATAAAAGATGAATCCATCTGAACTACTGTCAACGCACACACACAAAAAAACCTCAAAGAAACCCACTCTTCTTTGTTATAGGCCACATCAAACGGCAGTTCTTCCGCAAACTAACACTATTAATTGACACATTAAATAAGTCAGTGACAGCTTTGATGTTTACAGTCAACATACAGAATGCACACTCAGATTATTATTTCGAATAATGTTAATACTCTGGGCCCAAAAAAAGGTGGTAGAAAATACTGTAAAGGTGACAGACCCTGCCCGAACTATGCGACACTGACTCAGACTTTGCAACCGTCTGGTCCAGGCAGGCTGAACAGGCACGTCTGGAGGAAATGACCCTTAACTTACTGTGACTGGCAGAACCCAATCAGGTATAGAGGCTGCCACAGCACCCGTAAAGCAGTATGCGTGTGTCACATCCACCTCACACACCTTGGCGCCGTGAAGCCGATGCTCTACTTCCCAGGGTAATATGCTGCTCTAATGAGGCATAAAATCTCTGGACAAGCAAGGCCATTTTTGCCTGCTAACACCACAGCAACTCAGAAGCACAGGGTTGACGGTGAGCTGTGGGGAAATCTTTGGCGTGGTTGCTATGATATCAGCAGTCCTGTAGAGTGACTCAACAAATTCCCATGTAAGAGACGTGCTCTTGAGATTCTCTTTTGGGTAAATACTTTCCCACAAAAATGAAGAATAAAGAAAGTCAAGGCACTATTTTAGATAAATATGCAGTTCACTCAGAAATGAACATTTCGTGAAATAATCATCATTTCATTTCAAACCTTTAAGAGATTCTTTCATCTGTAAATGTCACATTTTTGCCGAATAGTCCATTCTTTTCAATATAATAAAAGTAAATGGAACCATAAAACGCACCATAAAAATACAACAAGTGTCTAATGACTAATGGCACCACATTTGAGTTCAGCTCAACAAACAGTGGAAAAGTATCAGCCAAGAGCGGCTTAAACTTCACAGAGCTATCGCATGGTTTCGGAAGATTTTGTAATATATATAGCTGCATGAGTCATATGGATTTTTTATTAACGCTTTTTTTTATGGTACTTTTCTGTCGGTTTTTGGCGCTTGACAAAACCAGTCCCCATTTACTTTTTATTATTTGAACAAAGCAGCCAGGATGTTCACTTTGGAATGAGATGAGGATGAGTAGGCTAAATAATAAATGAAATGTTTGCTATTTTGACACATTTGTAGAAAGGTACAGCAGGGTGATGACAGGAAATAATGGTTTGACTAACAGAAGTAGCTAACTGTCAGGTCAGAGATGAACAGAGGTTGCTCTTTTATAGCTCAAATCTCAGATTAATGCTTAACTTAACTACTAAATTTCTCTCAGTAGAATCTTCTAATGTTTACTAATGCATAAATTAAAAAAATGACGAGTAATAAGAGACAAATAAGAGTTTAAAGCAATGCAAGTGAACTGAATACCTTAGAAATATTTGAGTTCACAAAAACATCTCGATTGCAGATTTTAGTATTTTGCAAATATTAAATTAAAAACATTTTTAGATCTCAAACTAGGGCAAACAAATGCAAGGAAAATCACGAAGAAGAATCTGAGAAGCTCTAAGTCCTCAGCAAGCCTCCATTTGTGGTTAACTTAACCTATTTTCACAAATGAAAAAAAAAAGTTTGGGTTTGTAAAGAAGTGAGGTTGACAGATATTGCTTAGATTTCCACCGTGGCGATGTTAGTGGTCAGTCCTCCTAGACTCAAATGCAGTTGCAATCTTATCTAAACTCTCTGTTCGCTTATGTGTGCATTCTCACAAGCTGGTATACAAGCAGCGCACACCGACCTGAGGCTGAGAAACAAACGGCTGCGTGTAGGTCATGGTATTGAAGTGACATCAAAACAACATAAGGACCCAGCGTCCTGGAGCCTGATATTTCTTCTCTTGACAACCTGAACGACACGCAGGGAGCCGAATATTTCACAAGTATCTCTCGCAAATTAGACTGAAGCCAGACCATTTATCCTGCGAGTAATCCAATTCATTCCTCACTCTGTGATTCCTATTTATTGGGGAGAAAGATGACTCAGACATTTTAGCACTGCAATAAGTGACTCTAAACAATCTTAATAAAGATGAAATGTTTGCAGAATTACGTGATGGATGTGGTAGGAGATACGGAAAGCTGCGAATTGAGGCATTGCACTGTTTAAAACCAACAAGGGGAGATCTGTTAATCAACTTGACGGCACAAAATCTACATTTTTATGTACTTTACAACCACACAGTGATGTACTGCAAATGGCACACCATAAGAGACGCAATGACAACTGTCAATATAATTGGTAATAAAGGTGTATAAAAAATAATAAAGCAACACACAGAAAGCTATTCAAGACTCTAAACTGGGACGGAAACCTAAACAGTTCCACCTTACCTGTCATTCTCCGCGCTCTTGAAGCCCGGTAAGATGTTCCTGAAGCTGCTGTGGCGGTCGAGCTTCGGCTGGCTTTTGGTGCGTTTGATGGAACCCTTCAGTCTGCGGCTCAGGAAGCCCTGAACAGGAAGTCAGAGGAAAGGACTGGATTACACTCAGAGATTCATTAACCACTGGAGCAGATGCATGTGAAAACCAGCGCTTGGCTTTTTTCCTTCTATTTGTTCTTTTCTCTCATCCGTCGCGTTTGGTTGCATTGTGCATAGCTGCGCGACTGGTGCGGCACACACATCTGCTCGCAGCGCTGGGCTGAAGAGCTTCACTGATGTGATACTCCCCTTAAAGCCGCTGTTACCATGGAAACTGTTGGCTGGCATGGAAAAGGGGGGAAAAATACTGGTGCACTGCAAGTTCACAGGGGGAGAGCTGAGCCGGTGCTTTTCAGACGCTCTACAGATTAGGACAAGATTAAAGGGACTTGAATTACTCCTGAAAATCCAAATTCTGTCTGAGTGGGATGCTTGAAACACTGAGAAGGGGAAAAAACATGCATTTCTCAGGCATGTAGATGCAATTAATGGGTGGGAAATGTGAATTGAGGCCTCATGCATGAAGTGAATGAATGGCTGATTGATCTTAATAAGCCACTTTGTGCCCCTTGTTGCACAACAACCGATTAATAACAACCGATGACACCTTCAGAATTTTACTTATATATATATATTTTGTTTTATAGATACAAACACATTTATTGCGACATTTATTTATTTATTTAATAAACATGTACTAATTCTAAAAATATATAAGTGATCTATCTATCCATCTTAATGACTTAATGATAAGTTGTCTATGAAATGCTTTCAGGAATTGTATTATTTGCTTGAATCTGAAACTTTATTTACTATCTATGTTACTCTTTATTATTTTTTAATGTGTTAATAAATCTTTTTGTCATTATCATATTCTTATTGGGTTACAAGTGAGTCACTAAAATGGATTTGGGGCAAAGGTTAGTCCCATGTGGCCTCTTATACATAAGTAAAACAATTCCAAATTGCATTGGGTTACAGTTCCGCTTGGTGTCTATAGTTGAGGATGATCAATATAGATTTCTTCAATGGCTAGAGCTGATGTTAAAATCTAGAGAACCTATATAATGGTAAATTTAGAATATATTTTATAATTATAAATTATATCTTATGATATGTAAATACAATAATGTCTTTATCTATTGAGATGTCTGTAGATCTTTAAAAAATTACATTTATCTCTTAAGGCCCGTTCACACCAAGAACGATATCCATAAAGATAAATCCAAAGTTCTGTCATGTAACTCCATATGACGTAATGACATCATAACATGACACAGCTGATTGGTTCTTTTTGTTTCGACAGCCAATGAGCTCGGCTAGAGAGTCAGTGCTCTTCAGAAACCCTCCGCCTTCCCCAGCTCCACCTGTATAGATCTGCTATGGCTGTGATTCACGTATGCTATATATGTGTGTCATTTCATATGTTATGTGCAGAAGCAGTATTTCTTACATGCTCACAGCAGCACATTGTGGATGCGTTAGCTCTGTACTTGCTCTGCTGCTTGCCCTGTACCACTTTATATTACACACTGCAAAAAAAGCTTTCTAAGACATGATTTTTTGTCTTATTTCCAGCCAAAATATCTAAAAATTCTGAAATCAAGAAGGATTTTCTAGACAAGAAACAATTACTGTCTTGTTTTCAGAACAACAAGCTAAAATTAAGTACGTTTTTACTTGTAACAAGCTAAATAATCTTGTTTTCTGTTTGAAATAAGAACATTTTGCTTTCCCCATTGGCAGATTATTTGCTTGTTCTAAGCAAAAAAGTTTTAATTTTAGCTTGTGTTTTTTTTTCTAAAAACAAGACAGTAATTTGTTCTTGTCTAGAAAACTCTTCTTGATTTCAGAATGTTTAGATATTTTGGAAATAATTTCTCTGGTACTTACACGGTAAATGTATTGTACCTGCAGGCAAATGAGTGGTACAGTAACACAAGGTACTTACCTGAAGTGTACATACAATTAAGAAACACGGCTGTACTTAAAAGTCACATGCATGGCAATTAGTTTGTACATACAGACAAGTGTGGGTAAGAACGGTCACTTACAGCTAGTGCCCGTACATGGTAACTAATTAGATGCTTTACTGTACTTATATATGCATGGTAAATATGTAGTACAAACAGGCATGCTTAAAGTACCCGTATATGGTTACTAATACGACACAGTACTGTAAAAATTATGTACAGTACATGGTAAATGTGTAGCAACTACAGAAAAAGAATTGTTATTATGTGGTAACAAACAAGACAGATACTGTACTTGGCATTTACGGTAGGCTTGGTTACTCCTTACCTTACCTAATAAAAAGAGGACTGTTTTTCAGTTGCTTGTGTAGGATTTTTAATGCTAAATTTCTCTTCGCAACAGTGCTTACAAAGTCCTGTGTAAAATGGTGCACTTTATTTTACAGTCCTATTTCCATTTACTTACTACTATGTACCATCTTCCATCAATTGCTCAATAAGTACCTTGGTCCATGTTTAAACCCCTCAACTTCAGTACTGCATAACTTATTCTGTACATTAACTAATAAGTACATACACAAGTACAAAAATAGTAACGTGTCTTATTAGTTTCTATATATATACGGATACTGTATGGACGTGCCTGTTTGTACCACCTGTTTGTCTGTAAGTTATAAATATTTACCATGTATATATATTAGTAAAAACAGCAAAGTATCTAACTAGTTACCATGTATGGGCACTACCTGTAAGTCACCATTTTTACCCACCCTTGTCTGTATGTTAGAGTTGCATGGTTTTGGATAATTGGATAATTGCAGTCAGTTTAAAAGTGCTTATTTAATTTGATTTAGTTATTGAACATTTTAATATATATATATATATATATATATATATATATATATATATATAAATGTTCAATAACTAAATGCAATATATATAAACAGTATATATAAAATATATTTTTAATATTAAAAGAAATTGTTAAATATAAAAAAGAAAATAGTGGTTTGAATGAATGATTCATTTTTGAACGAATCTCTTGAATCAATTTCAAGCACACTTTTTAAAAGTTAATTGTTGAATTAAACAACACCAAGTGCTTTCTCTCTCTGTGTGTCAACGGTAGCGCGATTTGAATTTGAATTCAAATTCAGATTTGAATTGTTCTGGTAAAACTTTTTCAAAGGAATTGTTGACAGTTAGAAATTAGATTATGGGGGTGTTTGAATCAAAATCCCGATCTTTTAATGTTTAATGGTGCAGCTCTACTCTCTAAGTCCAGACATGTTTTTTATTTGTTACCATGTACATACACTTCAGGTAAGTCACCACTCATTTGCTTATAGGTACAAGATATTTACCATGTATGCACCAGGGAAGTACACATACTGTAAAATAAAGTGGTACAAATAGGACTATATTAGCGTCCAAACCAGTGTACAGTACTGTACTGTTTTTTAAATTCTAAATCATCTGCTGCTTTACATTCTCCATCTCATTATAGCAGGAATGATTCTGATTGGGTTTCAATGTTTTTATCATTTATCAGCTGGACAAAGTCATTCTGAAAGTGATTCCAACAATGTTGTTTCTCTGTGACTTTATCGTTTTAGCTGTGGTGTGGACTCTGCTTTACTTTAATATTGAGAAAGATTCTTTATTGTTATCTTTATAGATTTCGTCCACAGGGCTGTCAGCTGGTCAGCTGATGGTTTATTGATCATCTCAGAATGGTCAAGTATTGGTCAGTATAGACACACTGCATATGGAAAGTAAAGTTGATAAAAGCCATTTGCCAAGCTTCCAAATGTAATTATTCATCAAGCCTGTCAGAGTAAAGGAAGAGCGCTGTTTGATGATGCTCTGAAGAGCTCAACTCAAGTTGTGTAGTAACTCTGCCTCTGTCACATTTAAATAATACGCCAAGATGCATTTAAAACCAATGCATCACATGCATTTCTGTATTTTGTTCACTAAATGATACTGCACTTCTAAAGACATAAGAGAATCCAAATGATTGTTTTCTAAAGAACTACATAAGTTAATTTAATAACTGCTCAGCACACTATAATGATTTCTGTAGGATCGTGTGGCACTGCAGCCTGGAGTAATGGCAGGATAACACCCTATTCTTGACCAAACACATGCGGTTATGTTGGCATTGTGTCTCAGTAATAAGCTCTGTCAGCTGTCAAAAGGCTGAAGGTCTGCAGAGTCCTTCACGTCTATTGTGTGCATGTAGCGAATTCCTGTAATGCTTAGCTGCTAACCTCCTCTCATCTCCCCCACTTCTCCCCCTTCTCCTGTAATCTTTATGCTTGGCCTCTCTCTGCCCTCTTGTGTCCATGCCTGTGAGTTTGTGTCTGACAACTTTAATTGTGCTGACAGTCCCAGTCATGGCGTGAAACATTTGGAGGCTGAAAAATGTAGATTTAAAGCCCTGTCTGGATTTGTATAACCTGGTCCTTAGTTTGTAGGACAGAGCTAGTCTGGGGCTCTGTTCCATAAACCTAGCAAGATGTCTAGAAAGACAGCATTGGTAGGGATTATAGGCTCACACAACATGAAGTTAGCTGTTTAAGGATAAGCTGTAAAATATCAATATTTTAGGTTACAAACTAACAAAAAAATACAAGTAACACAATAAAATACATAGTGGGTCCTTTAATGGGTTAAATCACTATTCCTCGTTTCTTGAATTTATGTCTGGACAAGTTACAGTCCTGTTATAACCAGTGGAACTGAGATATGTTTCTCCCCCTTATTGTGCCAATGTACCAAGGTTACAAGATAAACATTCCTACAAGACATCTAATTTAAGATGAAATATTGCAAGAGATCCCTTATGCCAAGACTTCCAGGATGCCACATGCACACTCTAACACTAAAGAGCCCCATCCTACATGCAATTAAAAACTCACAGTTTGCCAAATTCTTGTTTTAAGACTAACAAACTGTTTTAGTTTTAAAATTACTTAATTTAAATAACATCCTTTGAATGTAAGTCTTAACATATTAGTTTGCCTCTCAATCAAAATCATCTTGATTTAATAATGTTTAATTTTGTTTTATTTTATTTTACTAAACAACACAAAAATGCATGTGTATGCTGGAATTACTAATAAAGGAGCAGGAAGATTGTCCCTTCACTGCAAAATAAATAAATAAATATTTGAAACATGAGATATTTTGTCTTCTTCTCATAGGTTGTGTATTTATTTTTATCATTGGATGAAAAATTGTTCAAAATATATATACTAGATCTAAAATATATTCATATTAAAAATGCATTACCTGAAAACAAGTCTAAATATTTTATTCAGTGCTGGTTCCTGAATAAATTAATCTTGTTTTTTAATATACTTTATATAAAGTTTATATTTATATATATTATTTATAAAAATTATTAAATTATTAAAATCATACAATCATTTTTTTTTTTGTAGTGTCTTCCAGCTCTGACAAAAAAATGATTTTTTTTAAGATCCCATAGTCAAAACAAGTTCTTTTGGTTCATTCTTCCATGAAGGCACTTAGCATAACGGCCGTTATCAAACATGAGAAACACGCTCTCAGATAACAACTAAACAAGACAAGAGCCTCTGCTAAGAGCCTAAATGTGGCTGAGCATCTGCTGAAACAATACATCTAATGTCATTATCTGTTGTTCGCAGCCAGACAGTCTAGCCTGAGCCATAACGCAGAGGAGTCCACGGTCTGAAGCTGGGGCCTGTGGGGAAATCCGTAACCCTGGGCTCCAAACGATCGCGTCTGCATACATCACCATAGCAAGGTATTGGATTTCTCCCAGGGTTCTCAAAGTGGTCCGCACAGCATGGGGGCGCACTATTGCCCTTCCTCCTCCTGTTCTGACAAGCAAGGGATCCCGTTCAATTAGCGTGGATCCGGTTCGGTGTACTCGCACGAAAGGCTCTGTATCGCCGGAGACAGCGGGACTCTCTTGTGGCCCCGCAGGAGCCAAATACACAACTCATCGGCATGCACGAGGGGCGTTCACGTTGGAGCATGCTTACAAACACTGTGCTCATTCTGTCTTGCGTCAGTTAATAGATCCTGTCATTAGTTTAGCTCTGTAATTAAGCAAAATGGGTGAGCTGAAAGCAGTGGAATAACTGTTTATCTTTGGTTTCTGGTAGGGGGTAAACAGAGGCGACTGATGCCAGTATTTGAATGCAACATGTACCTCTGGAAAATAAATACAAAGACCATATAGCGCATATGTATGAGTGTTTCTTTGGGAACTTTTATGTCTAAGAACTTTGTAATTAACAGATTGAGATCAGATTAAAAGATAACAATCATACTACTGTAAAATGGAAACTTTTTACCCCACATTGTTCATTTAGTTTTGCTACTCTGTTGACTTGTATATTATGTATATTAGATTACATAAAATAAGCAATTATGAAATGCTTTTGAAAGAAGTCTCTTATGCTCACCAAGGTTGAATTTATTTGATCAAAAAAACAACAACCTTAAGAACAGTAATTTTATTTTTTAAAAAACAATTTTCAATTGTAATTTATTAATTATTCTAATATGCTTATTTTTGCATTTAAACAATATCTCGCAATTAATTGCATCCAAAATAAAAGTTTTTTTTTTTTAACATAATATATGATTATGTACTGTGTATATTTATTATGTATAAATACAACCCCCCCACACACACATATATATATATAATATTTATATATTACATACATATTTAAATATTGTATAAAATATAATGATATCAATATATAATACTTATTAATATTTTGTTGAAATTAAGCATTTTTTATATATATATTTTGATTAATAGAATCACCTAAAAATTATTTAGAATCATTTTTTAATAGAAATGCTTTAAAACAATGTACAACTCTTTATTTTCAGCATTTTCAACCAATTTAATGCATTCTTGCTAAATAAAAATGTTCAATTCTTAAAAAATTCTTAAAATAAAAATAACCTCAAACTTTTGAATGGTGGTGTTTATATTTAATAATTTATTACTTATATATTTAATTGCTATATTTATTGTCCTAGACTTTAAAAATTAAAATATAAATATCCATCATACATAAAATTGTATTTCCTCTACAGAATGGAAACATATAAGGATGAAAAGAAAAGTGTGTAAACAGGACCAAAAGTGACCACGTAAAAAAAAAATCCTTTTTACTATATTTCTATTTTTACTATATTGCTTTATATTATAATTGATGGTGTTGTTTTTTAATGCTACGCAGATAAAAATATGTTACTAAAATCCAAACAAGCTGGCTCAAACAATCATAATTGCAACTCTCCATGAACCTTCCCTAACAGAGTAAGTAGACATGTAGTTGCAAATTAATGAGAATTAGATGGCATGTTGTTGACATTTTACAAAGTTAGTAAGTAGAATGTCTACTAGAAAGTGTACCCTGACTGGGTTGTATGCCAGAATACAATATTACAGGATTGATACATTCTTGCACAACACCTCATCAATTCTGCACCCACGTCACTGTGAAGGGAGATAATACTGCCCTTCTCAGGAAGCATGGGTACTGGTGATGCCAGCTGTGCCTGTGGCTTTTCCAAATCGCAGCTAAATGCAGCAAGATTCACAACCCATCTGTCTCATTTACAGCACACTTCAACCAAGACTGATTGCATCTCCTCTAAGGACCGTTCCCCATTAGACGGCCATTGAGGTCTATAAAGCAATGGCTTACTTCTATCAGGATGCATAATCCTCCTCTCCTCTCAGGCTGACCCGAGGATTCAGAGCCAGCTGTGACTGTGTCCCTCACTTATCTGTGAGTGGAGTCATTAGGACCGGTGCTTCTTGCCCTAGGCAGGAAGTGCACAGAGCAGCGCAGATGACATACCGTTTCTCCTCAGGGTGCGTGATGACACCTGCTTTATCCCACTAGCAACAACTGCCGGGATTAACCCAACAGAGTTCAATGAACCGCAGTCTTCAGTTAGTCGACAAGTGCAATCCGGTGCCCTTTGCTCCACTAATCTCGACAAACAGAATCTGTCATAAAAGTCAGTAAAGCTGTATGTGCCACACAACAACTGTTATCCACAGAAAACACTTTCCATCTTCTAAAAGGCAATGTGGTCTATTAAGACCTGGTGTGTCGTAAGTTCAAAACCGTGAAGTGTGTAGTACATATTTACTGTACTCAATACAGTGCACAAGTCATTTTATGTACTGCTTTTCAATACTAAAACTAAAAACTGAAAAACCCTAAAACCCTAGGGGTTTTTAAAAACTCCTAAAAACCCCTGGGGAAATGTGCCATTAAACGTGTTGTTGACAATGTTGTTATTGTTAACAGAAACCAAAATTATGATTATTTTTTTTATTATTCTTTGTAGACTGATTAATAAAAATACTATAAAAAATTACCACAACAATAATTAATATTGTTTGTTAAATCTATATTTCAGTAAATAACATATAATATATATTTCAATTATGAAAAAGTTTTTAACATTATCATTTAAAAACATAATAATTAAAAATATTAAAAACTAATTTTAGAATAATAGTTTAGGGATATTGAGCACATTAAATCTTTTATATGAAAGATTTTGTTACAGACACACCTGTCATATTTCACTTAATTCATTGGAGAAACAGGCACAAATAGCAACATCCGGTCAAATCAAAGTAGTGAAATTACTTAAAATCCACTCCATAATGACACATTTTTTGTATCTTTTATAAAAAAATATGCTTTTCATATTTTATCTGACATATTAAGGTATTTGCAGAGTGTTCAGCACAACAGGAACTGTCATCTAAAGTCAAGCTGAATCACATTTTGAACTCCTAGCTCAGAAGTGTTTAAACTTCTAACAACTATAAAGGTGCTATTTTTATCTCTGCTGCGGTCATAATTGCGTACCGTGACTTTAAATGGTGTTGACGTGTCTGCATCCATAGCGACCACCGTTTTGTCCACCGTACTGCCAGGCATACTGCGCCGCCGGCCCACCCTGTCGGTAAGAGACTCTGAGAACACACAGACAGAGAGAGAGAGAGAGAAAAGAGTCAGGACTGGATTCATGAGTGTAACCTGCCAAGACCTACGACAAACAAAACCACAAATGAACACAATCAAACATCAACAGCAGCACTGGAAAACTGAAAAAACAAAACCACAGGAAGGTGTTCGGCATTATCTCTTCTTCATGCTTGCTAAGAGTTACTAGTATGTTTTGGATGCTTGCCGTGTCATTGCTCATGTGGTTTTTGAGTGGTATTAAGTGGCATGTTACAATGTGGCTGCCCACCCATATACAGTATGCTGCTTCTGTAGTCACATGTGTTGGTCATGCGCAGCCTGCATCAGACTGTGCTAGGCATTCAGCACACGCCTGCATCTCTGTCTAAACGATTGATGGAGGGAAGGAGGGAACAAGTGTTTGTGCGAAAACAAATGAGAGAGAGAGCGCAGCCAACCTGAAAGACAAGATCTCTGAAATTCATCCTACTGTCTCTCTCTTTGCACAGTCTGAATCATGTCAAACTCAAAACAAAGTGGAGGAAGGGCCTCTGTGCCTCGCTGGTTTTGTACTTGGAGAGATGCGTCACTAACTAGATATGGATGTTTTTTCGTTTAGTTTGTGTGTGCTCTTTCTGACATCACAGAATTGGTTGTTCAAATAAAAAAGCGTTCTGTTCTACAGCATAAAAAATATCCTGTTATATGTATGGTATTAAAAAACACCGGCCCGGGAATTCACTGTAAAAATGTGACAATGTTTCCAGTTTTACAAGAGGCCTGTATATTTTACAATTTAGAACTGTATGTTTTCAAGTGATAGACTTTTAATATACCCAGCTATATTTTCAAAACTACACAATCTGCTTTTTGCCATAAAATGTACCAAAGACCATCATAATAATACAGGTGATACAAAATAAAACAACATGATAAAACAGTGTAAATATTTTCTTTTTATTTACCCATTAACCCTCAAACACTAGCACTCTGTTCTGTTTCTATTCAGTCTACTTATTTATGTAAAAATAAATATTAACCCTGTTAATCGCATACAAAATAAAAGTTGTTTACATACTGTAATGTATGTGTATTATATTTATTGTGTACATATAAATACACAGATATGCATGTATAGATTTGGGAAAAATATGTAAAATGTATATATTAAATATATTTATTTATTATTTATTATGATAAATTATTTGAATATAAATATAGACACGTAAAAACTTATTTTTTTGCATTTGTGTGTATATATATATATATATATATATATATATATTATATACATAATAAATATACACAGAACACACCAATTTATAATGAAAACAAAAACATTTATACTAATTAATCATTGAAACAGTTAATTAATCTGTTAAACACACACACACACACACACATTTATATATAACTTTATTAAACCCTCTAACACTTAACACTCTCTATTCTATTTTATCTACTTGTTTTCATTATATTTATTACAAAAAATAAATAGCTGACCCCCTAACACACACACAGACACACAAATAGAGTTAAGTAACTTTCAGTTAACTAATTCATTTTTATTATTTTCAGATAATTACTATCAATTTTTATAGTGTACGGAGAGCATCAAATTCACTGGCACGTGGAAACAAACCAACAATATAATCTGTATAAGCGTAAACATGTGCTAATAAATATGGCCATGATGTCAAATAATAAGAAACAGAATCATGGTCTCAGTCATCATTTAGTGTTGGCTGAGCAGAACTAGACATGATCTGACAACATGGAGGAAGAGTCATTAACAGCCCTGCGTAGGTATCGACATATGAACACTCCGTCTGTGTGTGTGTGTTGGTAATTTCAGTGTTTTCTCACTGGAGAGATGAACAGATTGGAATGCATGGGAGAGAAATCTCAGCGCCGCCTCTTGCTTATGTTGATTTCACAACATCCTGATCCATATGTTAAGCATGGAAGCAAGATCTCATGATCTTTGACTTAAATGAAGTGTTTGCAAACAGTGAAGATCCACAGGGTCTTTTAAAAGTGGGATTTAAAAGTCTGTAAGTAGGCCAGAACATTATATATATATAATTCTTAGGGTAGTAGTTATCTATTTTCAGAAATAACTATACTATATGTTCTTAAACATCAGCATCTCTCCATCAGTTGTGCTGAAAACATTGTTTGTTCCGAATGATGACTACAATGCCATTACAAACCTGCAAATTAATAATTGGTATAAATATACTTTTTTATAATTAAGCTGCTTGATCAAGACTGCTAAAAATGCAGTGTAAGTGGAAAAACACTAAACAACAATCAAGTGATGGCTCCAGTTTTCCACCACCAAGAGCCAAGTGTTTACGAAGAGTGGAAAAATGCTTTCATATTGAAAGGGCAACACAAGGAGCTCAAAGAAAGCCTCCTCTGGCACAGGTTTGAACTCCTGACCGCTCTGCTCATAATAGATTACCATAATAAAAAAAGAAAACACAATATGTAATATATATTGTTTTTATCCTTATATTTAATACTATATAAAATTTTACATTTAAAAAATTATAATAAAATAAAAAATATATAAAATAATATGATTGTAAAGTATTTTGGGTGTACAGCAATACACAATAAATGCATAATTCATTCACTCATTTATTTAAAATAAAATAAAATAAAATTAAATTAAATTAACAAACCCTCTCAACCAGAATGAACCATCAACTGATGTTCCATGTTTATCAGTTCAACCCCATATGTTGGGAAATAAACAAGTATAATAAAGTAGATATATAAATAAAATAGTACAACGTAGCACCTGTAACCTGTAAATGAATAGATTTCCAAAAGAAAGTTCTCGACTGGTCTGAGCCATCAAATAATGTTCCATATATGTTAATCAGTTCAACCCCAGATGTTGGAAAGACTTGTGGGCCATTTGCCAGAGAATTACAGCAGAAATGCTTGGCGCTAGCGGCCCTATTAATCTGCTGTGAACAAGATGCATGGCCCAGCTGTGTAAGAGACGCCTGCACCGGGGTGCCACCGTCCTCCATCTGATCTCACAGAGGACTCTGTCATTCCAGGAAATTACATAGAAGTGCTACGGTCTCATTTAGCATTCAAGCAGGGCTATAACTCACAGGCCTGTCTCATTTGCTCTTAATCTAAATGCACGTTCCTTTCCTCAGATTTGGCTTGACTTGTCGCAGCAAGAGATGATGAGTCTTTGCAGGCCCTTTGGTTCGGTTAGACGAAGGCTTAGGACAAAATGTTTTTTGACTTCTTTGGCAGAGATGCCCTTTTAAGGTTTAAAAGCAAAGACAATAACATAAAAAAAAAAAAAAACCTTGTGCTGATTTGCAGCAGAGTCGGTTATCTGGGTAACATGACCTGCAGGTATTTTATAGTTGATTATGAATGACAATGGTGAAAATTGCAAAAAATGAGTATATATAGCAGAACATAACTGACCCAGGAAGCATCTGGTGTAATAATGTAGTCAGCAAATAAAAATATCTTACAAGTAATGTTCTGTCAAATGGCCCATCTGCATATGCATTGATTTTCAGTATGGATTGAATATGAGAGAAATATTGTGGAGTACACTTTTTACATGTACACTCTTATTAACTAGTGAGATATGGACCACATCAATCAACTATAATAAGATTTCTATATATATATTCACACACACACCAATTACCCTTCCAATGTTTGAAATTATTACGTTTAAAAAAATATATATTGTTAAATGTACAGCAAGTATTAAATCTATCCTATTTATCCTATCTTTCTATTTAAATAATTAATTCTAAAAAGCCATATAGCCTATCACAACAATATTAGAAAGAACAATTTACACTGTAAAAATAAGTACAGTAAAATCCTTACTGTCCCTACAGTAATATATAATTTACAGTTACAAACTGTAAAAAGAATTTTACCAAAAATCCTTGCTTGACACTCCACTTTTGAAAGTATTTTGGTGATGTTTTGATATTTTTATGTACATTTGGGCTTTATGTTACAACTTCTGTTGTTTAATGAATGTTTATTGCATTATTTAAGTGATTTACCATGACAGTGTTTTGTGTTTGCATGAATGCACCTTCTATAAATTAGTATATACTTCTGCTTTGGGTGCAGCTACTTGGGATGAGCTTTGATCACAGGAGTTAATTACATTTTGAAATATATTCAAAAAATTATTTTAATCAAAATATTACTGTTTTACTGCATTCTATCAAATATTTACTTCTATGAAATATGCAATCAAACGCAGCCTTGGTTAGACTTTCACAAATTAAAAAAATTAACTGTTAAATCAAAATCCATTTTGAGAGCAAACCTACAGTATATTGCCATTCCCTGGATTCAATAATACCCACGCTCCTCTCAACCTATCAGTCAAACAGCTAAAATGCTGTGCAGGCCTTCCATCTAACATCCCCTGAAACAAGACCCCCACAGCGAAAGGAAATGGAAAACAGGCAGAGACAAACAGAACAGAAACAGAATGATAACTAAGCACCGTTTGTTGTTCTTTGAAGAACAATTACTTAATCAGAACAAGCTGTTGCAATGTTTCCAATTAAAGGTGATGCAAGTGTGAGTATTGTATATAATGACAGATTGGCATTTTTTGGGTGAAGTCATGTTTAAAGGAATAGTTCACCCAAAAATGACAATTCTGTCATCCTTTAGTTTCAAATCTGATTTCAAAGATATTTTGAAAATGTTTGTAACCAGGCTGTTTTGGGTCACCATTGACTTCCATAGTATTTTTTTCTCTACTAAGGAAGTCAATGATGACCCAAAACAGCCTGGTAAAAATATTTTCTTTGTGTTCGGCAGAACAAGGAAATTCATACAGGTTTGGAACTACTTGAGCGTGAGTACATAGTGACAGAATTTTCATTTTTGGGTGAACTGTTCCTTTAAGAACATATGTAATCTGCAATCGGCAGCACATGCTGTCACATGCAGTAGCCAGCTGTAAAAAATGTGTTCTGGAAAGGGATGCTTCAGACTCTGACATGTACAGTAACGCAGAGAATGGATGGTAAATGCTGCTTTGGGCTCTTTGGTAAAGCTTCAATCTCTGAGCAAGTCAGCTCTCTTTCTTCTATGAAACCGACACAGAGCTAAACTCTCGACTACACCTGTCTCCCAAGCCTCTCGATATGTCAAGAAACAGAACTTCTTTGGTCTTTAATGGAGAAGTGCAGCTAAAGGCCTGACAGATCATGCAGCCCACATTCTCCAACTCTGAGAAAGCTTTCATCTCAGCGAGACTTTATCAATCTCATCAACTGCCACCACAAGAGTTTGAGCAAAGTTTGAACAGTGCAGTGTTTCCAAGTAAGGGATCTGAAACAAGAATGCACTTGAAGTTTAGAAAAATACTGAGTGCACTCATAACTCTGAAAAGAAGGAAATGGGAGAAACCAAATTATAGGGCTGCAAAAACTAAGGCTGCAATTGTATGTTATGAATGATTGCCAGGGTTGTGCCAAACTCGGAAATGTAGAATCGGCTTGAATTTAAATAACGAATTTGGGACGACAGCAAGAGGAATTTAAAAATGTATTTAGGAGGTTAGAAAAGTATTAGAAGCACATCTCTCCTCAAAAAGCTGCACAACCTGCTCTATCACATGGGAACGATTATGCACTAAAGTTTAATATTTAACAAACACTAAGGAATGGATCGTCTCGGAGAAAATAGAAACCGAGTTCGAACCTGATGTAAAGAGGAGGTGTCGGTTTCATCAGTATTGTGTGAACTGTGAACCTCTTGCTGTCTTCTCCCACACACACACACACATAGAAGTCTCTCTTGGCTCTAATCAATGTAAAAACTGAGAAGTTAAAGTCCCTGGAGGCTGTAAATTTGGAAAGCTTCACTTCACCATGAGGAAGACAAAAATATGTGTTTATGAACTCCGTCGAGGCAGTGAAGTACTGCAAAAATGGATAGATATTTTTACAGCAGCAGAACTTTACAGGCTGACAAAAAATAAAAACATCCCACATCAGGCTAATTCATACTGAAGGAAAATGTACAACTTTGCGTTTTTAAGTTAAAGTATAATAACTTCTGTTTATAATTCCCAGCGGAAGTGGAAGGAAGGCCACAAAGAAAATCAACGGTTGATAAACTAATTTACAAGTCCAACATTCACAGTCAAGTCACAGCAGAGCAGATGATAGATTCAGCAGAAATGTGTTTCAGGAGAACACTTCTTGTAGTCAAAATATGATTACTTTCAATAAGACTTTTAATATTCTTGCTTTGTCTCAAAGCATCAGGCCAGGACAAGTGTGTACTAGTGATACCAGTGTATATCAACTGATTGATAAGCCTTTAACTGGCAGTTTAACAACTAAATTATTATTTGAATCAGTATGTTGTATTGTTTTTCAGTAAAAATAGAAAATAAAAATATTAAAACAAAAATTGAAATATTCAAATAAATAAATAAAAATAAAAAAAGGAAAAATTTCAGATTTGTATTCATTTATTTATATACGTGTGTATTTCTAGAAAAAAAAGGTCACTAGTTTTTTTTTTTTTTAAGAAAACATCTGATTAAATTTATTTTATTCATTAAAGTTTAATAATGGTACTATCAAATACATTATGTATACTATTTTGAGAAACTACTGTGATTTTCATAAATGGATATTGGATATTTTTATGAAACGTCAACAAAGTCCAGTCCCCTCAAAAGTTGCCTGCCTTTCACTTGCTTTAAAAACATGTATCACAGCAAAAAAATTCAATCAGAGCAGAGGGGAGAGGAATATCTGAAACCTGGGCACCGTTTCACTCAGACACCAAATGCACACTTTCATTCTGATTGAAAACTATAATCAGTCAAATATTTCTGTCAGTTTCTCGGTGCACTTTCATTTTCATCACTCTTGAGGGCAAATTCTATTACGCGATGGATATTAAGTCAATATGATCAGACAATGAAAAATGTCAAAAACGCATAAGGGCACTATGGCAGTCTGTAACCCCAACAAAGTAGTGTTTTTTTTCCAAGATAGACAGAAAAAGATAAAATCACCCTTAATAGCAGTGCGGCAGCGGCTCCGTGACCAAACATGCTGTCTGTGCCTGGATCGGCCCAGAAGTCTGTAGTAGTACCACTTCCTCCCCAGAACTCTCCTCACTGCCCCTGACATGCTCTCTGCACCTCGGTTTTTCTCCTGTGTCGCGGTCTACAGAATGATTGATTCAGAAACAGCTGGAAGTCTTCACTTCAAAAGCTCCTGTTGAACTGAATCACTGCCAGAGAAGTAGATTTCTGCATCTGATTCTGCAAGTCAGGACTGCTCTTAAAATGACATAGTGGAGAGTTTCAACAGAAGAGGGAGAAACAAGGGGGAAAGTAGAGAGTCAACTCCTCCCCACAAATAACCTCTGCTTTGGGAATGAAATCTACAGTGAGGTGTGAATTTGGATGTAAATTTAAAGAAAACTAAATTAAATTACATTTCCGACCATGTATAATAAAATAACTTAAAAATAATTTTTTTATTTTTTACAATTTATTTAAACAATAAATTCTGGTTTGTTTCTTAAACAAAACTATTATTTGGCAGTTTTACCGAAATTTTATGTGTTTTTTTTTAAGGCTTACTCACAGTTTTAAAGTATTTTTTTCCCCCATTAATTATTATTATTATTTAGCAGTTTTACAGTAATTTTATGTTTGTTTGTTTTTTTGGAATTGGGAGGTCCGCATTTTTTCCCATTATTGTCGTAAATTTAAGAGAAACTAGCTATCATAGCTTTACATGGTTTAAATGAAGAAGACTGAACGGTAGGTTTGTCTCTTTATACACCCTCAGCTGAACATCCAACACATTAATATGTTTGCAGTGCTCTGCCAAGGCATTTGATCCCATGACCTCAACGACACTAGCTGGTGAAATAATGAGATTTACGAGGCGCAGAAGAACATCTCACCTCCCTGATGAATTCTTCCATTCTGAGAACCAAATGTCAACAACCTATCAGACAGAGCTGAAAACTATTTTTAAAACTGATTTACAGTGTGTGTACCCATCACAATACAGGAAACAGATTAAATGCAAAAAAAAAAAAATGTATTGGTGTTACAAAACATACATACATATACATGTGTCTCCTGTGATCAATTTTATGCATCCTTACTGAATAAAAAGTATTAATAAAAAAAAACCCTCTTCTGATAGCATACATTAAACAGCCTAAAAAGCTTTCCGACCGTGTCGTTTTAATTACTTTTTGATGAAGTAGTGGCTAATATCAGGTTATCACAGTAACTGTGAAAATATGGTAATTTGGCTGAAACTAAATACCATGGTCATTCTTCATGATGGAGACCATAACATGCTTTATACTTGATTTAAAGAGTTAATTCATCTAATATGAAAATTATCTCATTATTTACCCACCCTTGCATTGTTCCAAACCTGCATGAATGTCTTACCTGAATACAACAAAAACACTGCTATCTTCTATATGACAAAAAAGCTGAAGCTGCAGAAAAGGGAAAAAGTCGACTAAGCATGTTACTTGACAGTTGATAGCTTTTTGTGTGAAGAAAAGACTTTATACAGGCCACTTATGTTGTAGTTTTACCATTTTTTGTCTTTCTGCAATACGATACCCTAAATGAGCATCAGGAACACAGCAGAATGAATATTATACAGGTTTGGATGAGTAAATAAGGACAGGATTTAGATTTTTAAGTGAAAACTCACTTTTTTCATTACCCTAAAAACAGAATAACAATCCAAAAAGTTTCACATCAGCATCACATCCAAACTTTAACCATCAAAAGCAGGCATGCTTAAAACTATAAAGTCAAAACATTAGAGGGAATAAATGAAAAACAGAAGAGCAGTCTAGATACGAAGCGTCTCTCTAAGTTGGATCTGATGGATGGGGGGGTTGATGTGCTGGCAGCTCGGTGACAGAATATTTCTCCAGTGAGGAGGGAGAGAGCAGGTCTGTGGCATGCTGGGTCTTTGTAGGAGGGTGAGTGAGTAATGGAAGGAGCCGAGGGAGGCGGCGAGAGCCACTTTCATTCTCTCCTGACGCTCAGACACTCGACCCCGGTGTGAACTTTCTCATCGAGAGAGGAAGAGAGGATAAGATGGAGAGGCTGGCGTAAATCTGTCTGCTCGGCTTCTCAGAAGAGCACTGTGCTGGAATAAACGTGGGTAATAAGAGATCTGATATTATTACCCATAGTGCAGTTGCTACATGCCACCTGAGACTCGGAGTCAAGCTAAAGGAGAGTATAGGGAAGTGCCATCAAGTCGAGTGATGGATATCTCTGCGTATTGATGCTGCCTGCTTTGCATAAAGACATAAAAAAAATGTTTATCTCTCCAGAGATGTAAAGGAAACCAGAAACAGTGGAACCAAATGTTTAGTAACCATCAGAAACGCGTAACATCAAAAAGTCTTGAACTACTTTTAACATTCGTTAGCCAAGTCACTGTCTATATAAATCAACATGAAGTAAAGTCAGTATTAAATTGCCTTATGGTTCTAATTTTTATCATTAAGATAAAAATGACTGAAAGAGGAATGAGTTTCTGAGATTAAACTAATATAGGACTCAGTGTCCCCTCATAAATAATCAGTCCTCTTACACCATAAGACAGTCCCACACACAGCAGTATGATGTAATCTGGTTATCATTTATCAGCAGGAATTAATGTAGACAGGGCCATCAGGATTGGATTGGATAGTTAATGTTAGCGATTATTTTGCCCTGCTCAAACAACCTTGTACTGGAACAAATTACTTCTTGATAAATTTTTTATTAGTCTTTTTAAAACGAGGGGAAAAAATATTTTCCAATTCTTCGCACATATATATATATATATATATATATATCGTTTTTATTATTATTTGTAGATGCTATGTAAGACCTGTAACATTATTTAGGAAAGCAAATCACACTGTAAAAAATTAATCTTAGGTCTAGTAATTTTCATTTTTGTTTTTTAATTAAGGTGGCAATTAAAAATAATGTTTATATTTCATTAAATAAATTGTGGTTTCAGGATTGGATTGGATAGTTAATGTTAGCGATTATTTTGCCCTGCTCAAACAACCTTGTACTGGAACAAATTACTTCTTGATAAATTTTTTATTAGTCTTTTTAAAACGAGGGGAAAAAATATTTTCCAATTCTTCGCACATATATATATATATATATATATATATCGTTTTTATTATTATTTGTAGATGCTATGTAAGACCTGTAACATTATTTAGGAAAGCAAATCACACTGTAAAAAATTAATCTTAGGTCTAGTAATTTTCATTTTTGTTTTTTAATTAAGGTGGCAATTAAAAATAATGTTTATATTTCATTAAATAAATTGTGGTTTCAGTGTCTCTAGTAAAAAAGTAATTTTTTAAAATATATTTATATATTTAATAATATATTTAATATATTAAATATAATAATAAAATATAATATTTAAACATTTATATATAAAAAATGTATATATATATAAATTTAAATATAATAATATAATAATATATTATCTAATAATATATATAATATATTTACTTGAGACCTACTGATATAAAAATTGTATTTAAACTTTATTTAGATTATTACTTGTGCACAATTCATATTTTTTATGAATAAGTCTAAAATGTGTGCTTATGTCACTTTTATTGAGGATTGTGCAATATCGCCCTTTAAATGCAAAATATTTAAAGTGTACCTAAAGTATACTTGCAATAGTTCCACTTTAGCACAATCAAATATACTAAGTATGTCTTTAGTTGGACTTCAGCACTACTTCCGCACAATAAAAGTGCACTGAATACAAAATTAGTTGTTCCAATTTAGCAGACTTTAAGTATACCAGTTTAGTATACTAAAAGTACAATTGCATGGCATGAAAATACATTTATAGCATACTGAGCATTAAATAAAAGTAATTCAAAAACATTTAAGTATATTTATTTTTCACTAAAGGTTGTATAGAAAAATATTGTGGACTTCTTACTAATAAAACCAAGAGATGTGTTTCCCTCATTTTTAAAAGGAAACGTAAGCAGTTTTGAGGTGTAAACTAAGGAACGGGTTAAACAAGCAAAAAATAATAACAATAATAATGAAAGCAGGATACCTTTATTTTAAAGAAAATGAGCTCGATTTTACTGATATTTTACTGAATCGTTTTATTTTAGAGGTGATTGTTCGTTCCCAGCATGCGCATATGGCTAGATATAGACAGTAAATTATGAAATGAAATGCTATTTTATGTGTTTTTGAGTGAAGGGAAACTTTATTAATGTTTAATGTTCAGTTATGCTTGTCATTTGAAGGACTTTCTGTAATGCAATAGCTACCATTGTGCAGAGCTTATGGTTATGGATACTACTCTAAGGCATTAAGCCTTGCTCAATGAGCAGTAGCTTATAGTGCTAGTGCAGTATTTTTCAGTATTGCTCAAGTATTTTCCTACTAGTGGCTGTATACAGTCTTTTAAAATGTACAAAATAACTAGTAATAAGTATAATAATACGTCTAAGTCAAACAGGCCTCAGTCAAAATTACAGACTTTTGAGAACCAATTTAAAATAAAGCACAATTTACTAATTATATTACATTTATTGTGTCATAGATTCATTGATTTAGGTTAGTTTTGATGTGATATATTCATTTAGATTCTATTAAAAAATGAAGCCTTAAAAACTACTTAAAATATTAAGTGTAATATTGTTACCATGTATTTTTATAAGCAGATAACTCATTCCATTTTTTACAGTTCCGTTTTTTTTTTTCCATTTTGAATAAAAGAGGAGGAAATGAAAGCAGAAGGGAGCACAAATAATGATTCCGACATAATAAAAATCACATAACTACTTATTTCCGTGCTTCGTTCTTTCACCACACTCTGAAATCTTTGCCTCTTTGCTCTGCCAGCCCTGTAATAGCACTGACCTCAGGAGGTGTGCACATCAGCCCTGCACACAAACAGGCATTTAGCCTCAGAGCGCAGGAACACTGCTGTAAATATCAGACTGACTTCAGGGAGCTGACTGACCGGTGTGCAGCAGGTAAATGCAATCAAGACATGACTTCAGCTCTCTGCCCTCGGGCCTTCTTCACAGTTTGCGCATTTAAAAGGGAAAATGTTTACATGCAGTGCCCCCCTCTGGACAAAAGTGATACTAAAAAAGAAATCGATGCGCTACCATTAGAGCATTCCCACAATCATCAACAACATATTGTGAAAATGAGATAAATAGATCTGATAGCACAAAGTACTGGTATAAATCGATATGTGGATCCACAAGTTCAAATAGAAAAGAATGAGAGGAAAAATAAAATGTCTGCTGAAGTGATGAAACAAACTAAGACAAACCGCTTCTCCCACACTGCCACCACAAAATGAGGACAATCGGAAAGACCTCAAGCTGTGGACAGGAACTTGTGATGGCCACCGACACCACAAATAGCTTCATCTGAGACAAAACATGCAATAACTCGCTTTTCTTTGAAACCACTCTCTTTTTTCTGTTGACGTCAAATAGACAAACAGCTCTCTGGGTGTTGTTTTATGAAATACACATAATGCTCTTGGCCATTTTAGATGTTATATCAAAAAGCTTTCGTGAGAGTACAGAGTTCACCGAATTAGGTGGCTGGGAAGTACAGAGAGATCCTTGTTTTTTTGCTGCTGTTTGGAGTTTTGGATTCCAGGCTTTTAGTAAAAGAGGCGACGGCCAACATCATCAACCAATGAATACCCATAATGACATTCTTTCTGTGATGATGCGAAAAAAGTGAATTAATGAAGCAATGAAAACTAGAAGAACAAACACATTAGGCGAGATGAAGTCTGCCAGAGAAACAGAGTTCTGGACACACTGGCCTAGACTGTTTATTGCCCTGAATGAGACTTAGAATGAGTCTAAATTATTGTGCAATTATTGCAACAATGCCAAGTTTGGGAAAAGATGTTTTCACAGCCAAATCAACAATTACATTTAGTTCTTTTCACTTGAGAGTCTGAAAATTCTCCATTAGTCTTGTTTTTTAGCTGTGTGAGAACTAGACCTGTTTGTGTTATTTTTGCAATCATTGTGGCAACCATGTAACACACATATGAAAACCATGGAGAAAGATAAGATGCTGAAAATGATTGAATGAATGATGAATTACAAATAGCACTAAAACTGTAGAAACATTTGGCAAAATTTGCTTCTTATGGTCTTACAAACTTTTAAATCGGTATTAGTTATGGCTACAAGTAAATATCGTGGCATAGTTCATGTATCGATGTGTCCTATGGTGGAAAAATATATTAAAATATATTTAGAACTTATGCTATTTGTAACTCTAAGAACGAAGAAACGTGTGTTGGGATTTTTTTCTACATTTTTGCTGTCACACTATAGAAGTTGAAATCTGTTACATGAATACCTGTGATGTCCTTCTGTATAAAAACATGCCAGGATGCACTTTATAAAGTTATTTAAGATAATGATCCATGCTCAAATAAAAGATTTGATTTGATTTAACATTTTTAGTCACAATATGATTCACATTTCTAAAAGGTGGAAAACATGTATGAGCTCAAACGGTGTATAAATCACTTTTTTAATAAAGTAAAGACTTTATAACAGCGGAAAAGTTTTCAGAAAGAGCTGTTTTCATAGAGCACCTATAAAGAGAATATGAGTGAAGAAATTGCAAAATAAGGGTGAAAAGTCAAATGCAACGCTTCTAATTATGCTTTGATTGCTTCATTTACATGTCAATGCACAAACGTTCACAACCAGCCTGCAAATTGGCCTGAATGGGAGAAACTGGTAGAAATAAAGAGACTAATTACAGAGTGAACAACGCACCCACTCAAATGGGACGGAACTGGAGCACAAATTTATATTGGACAAAAAAAGCCTACCTGGTCTCATGGCATAAACGTACTTTGGTGCACTTTTTTTAGCGAGACATGAAATATGTACCAATAAGTACATATCACTGCAGTTTCCAAAAGACATGAACACTAAAATTCATTTCACACAGAGTTTTAATTAATAAAGCGTAATTTTCAGACAATTACTTGAAGAACATCATGTTATGACTGTAAAACAATATTAATACATTTGGAGATTTCAAAACTGATGCATCACACGTATCTAGCTTTATATCTATGGGTTTTCATAGACGGTAGGTTTGTTCGGTAGCTCAGAGATGTACTTGAGATGCGAGGAGCTCCGTTTCAATCCTGTGTGACTACAGTTCAATCAAATCTGTGTAAAAGGAATTTGAAATGGCACAGTTGCCTCAACAAATGTGTTTTTATATCAGTTTTTGGGTAGGTTCAGGGTTGGATTTGGTGTAGGGAATATTTCCAACATGATAGAGCTTTAACTTTTAGCGACAGTCCCCAGATATTTCAATTCTGAACTGCCGAAATACATACTTGTATCAGCGTTACAAAAATGTACCAGGGTTCACGTATTGAACCTGTGTTGTAGAGCTACTCAGTGGGCATTTCTCTTTGAAACATGCTGTAAGGTACGTAAAATCAGTACAGTAAATATTTTTATGAGACCAGGTTAAAAAAAGCAGAGAGGAAACTTTGCCTCATTTTTATACAAAAATTACTTATCAAATTATCTGAAGCAGATTATCCTCAAACAGTGAAGCTTATCGAGTATTAACATACCACTTCAAATTACAAGAAAGTGTTGACAGTGTACCAGGTACTGCGCATCCAACTCGCCTCGTAATCTCTAAGACAGGACTCCAATCACTGAGCTACACGGGGCATAGCAATTTACTGATGCTCCTGGGTATTTGCCGCTTGTAAGTGGGCCGCCACTCTCACAACATCTGGATGTCCCCTGGAAGGCGAGAGGCCCTCAGTCACCAGACACCATTAACATCAAGCCCCCTGAATCCCAGCAGTCACGCCGCATTTCCTGAAGCAACAGTCAACATGCTCAAGAATCTCTTCCCAGACTAAAAACCAGCAGTTTCAACCAGCACCAGCAGAAAGAGCCTCAAGGGTTTCACACGTTCCATCTCTGTTTATGTGGACCAGAGTCAAATATCTCTACGAATTACACAATCCCTGTGAAGACAAGCCAGTTTTAGTGGAGGCTCTTGTGTGAGATTTAAAAATAGATAAACATTCCATCACCTATTTAATTAAAAGAAGACTCTTTTGTAATTTATTTTGGCTCATTAACATATAATAAAAATAGGCTGTTAAACTAAAACAGCACAAAACGGTCCACGAAACTTCATTTTCACAGCATGATGAAGATCAGCTTAGACATTCTGTAAAACATCACTGTTTGTCTTCCACTGAGGAAGGAAAGTTCCTCACAGGTTCAGTAAACAATGACGGAATTTTCATTTATGTGTAAAATAACTCTCTGAGAAACAAGCTGGTTAATTTCCAGCACACAATGTAGATACAATTAAATTTGGCATCAGATTCAAAAATGCATTAAGACTCAAACTAATCTCATGTTCAACACAATCACGGCCACAACTGTTTTCCCCAAGCTGAAAGAACTGTTTCCTCCATTTTTGCAATTATCTCAGTTACAGAGAAGAATAGCAGCCCTAAACTAATGGCTGCTAAAGAAAAGACCAGCAACATGTTGTTCTGATTTGTTTTGCGCTTGAAGTCATTTACTTTCGGGTTCAGTTCCAACAGCAATCTCTTGAACTCGTAGGATCTCACATGTAGCACATTTCTGGTTTGACCCAATTTCAATCTAGTTTATTCTACATGTTCACAAGACCTTAATCATACACAAGACAGATGTTCTCAAAGGGTTTTATCCCCTGATAATCAAAATTTTTATGTTGCAACTACACATTTTTTCATGCATGGTCTTGAATTACTTTTTGCCTCAAATATCAAAAAGGTGTAAAAATGTCAAGCCACTTACTTACGTATATCTTACTCATTTGGGCTAGTATAAAGCCTTAAAGTTATAATGCCGCAAAAATTGGTCATCTCACCTCACCTTCATGTCACTCCAAACCTGTATGACTTATTTTCATTCCAGGTAATTTTACATTTACTGCAATGCAGTAGCATTAAAATGTGACATTGTAGACTCAATTCAACTTTAAAATGGGAGTGTGAAATTTCTGCTCCACTAGAGTCAGCAAATGAAGTTGTAAGAGTAATGTGAGGTTACCCAAAACTCTGAATCCTGCTGATCAACAGTATCAAATATAGTTTTGCTTACCAAAGTAGCCACAACTGTTAGTGTTAGTGCCGCACATGGACTCTCGAATAACCCTGAGTACTAAATTTAATACTGTCTAGACTGGACTCCTCAAGAATCTCAGCACTTTCTGGCATGCTGTCTACTGTCCTTCAGTCTAATCTAAAACCAGAGGGTCTATGATCATCACGGCAAAAGGCACGCACACACACACACTCTCAAATAAGCAGCGCTACTACATTAAGATCAGGTATGATGTTACTTCAAACAGGAAATACATCAAAGAGGTTCATAAGTGGTCCACTTCTGTCTACAGGGGTCTTCTCCCAGGGGCAACCGTGGCAGGTTATGCTGAACATGAGCCCTCTAAATTATGATCTATAAAATGGGCCATGAGAGGTATTTATAACCCTTGGATAGTGGATGAGGCTGCATTTTTCAGTCGAGTAAAAGCAATTCCACTTCAGCCGTCACAATATTTTCAAATATCTGTGCTCAGCTGCTGATATGCATCCTGCACAACATTTCGGCCGCATTGCTCAGTTAATTAATTGGACTTTGGCTTTTCTCTTTGTTGCTTTGGTATGTTAATGAACGTCTAGCACAATGGACTCTGTGCCATCAAAGAGACATGAATAAAATATGCCAAGCACCTGCTTGTTCCAACAGCTCCATCGTCTCTGCCAGGGTCTGCATTAAACCCCCGCAATAAACCGAGAGGATGCTTCTCTGCCAGTGGCAGTAAGTCACGATTTAAGAACGAGAACGAGATTCAAACTGCTGAATATTAATTGCATAAAGATTTACTACAAGTCCACAAATCATGAGAACTGACAAACTTAAGATTTTATAAATATTTATATGCATTTTATAAAAGTATTTATATAAATAATAAATAAAATAAAACTATATATATATATATATATATATATATTTATATATTATTTTATTTATTCTTTATTTATTTTCTCTTTTTTTAGAACATACAGAAGCTGTACTTGCAAACATAGTTTAAAAGGGGAGGGCTGATCCTCAGTTATAAAAATGTAACTGCTGACAGAGGTAATATACAATTTATACACACAACATATATATTAATAGGATTTTTTATATAAATAGATAATATACACAACAAAAAATTCTAAATGTATTTATGCATAATTTATATAAATCACCTATAAATAATGACCATTTTTAATTGAAGGGGAAAAGACCAAAATCTCTTTAGCTGTTTGTTAACTTAAAAAAACAAAAAAAATATATATATATAAATATATATATATATATATATAT
>JAUYWG010000041.1:4035362-4048580 GCA_034779775.1 Enteromius afrohamiltoni
ATAAAAGGCTTGAAACTACTTCAGTTGTGTGTAATGAATCTAAAATATATGAAAGTATAATGTTTATCAGTACATTATAGAAAATCACAATATGCAAATTTTTCGAAAAGGACTTGTATAGAAATATATCAGGAATAAGATCTTAAATAGTTTTTTTTTAATGTTGTTGTTTAAATTAGCCATGAAAAATACATTTTGGTTCAGCTAATGCAAATTCAAAAGTACATGTTGGTCAGATGGCCTCTTGAACAGCTTTGGCCGAATTATTGTCTAAATTTAATGATGATAGCCGAAACACAGCTTGCGTGACAAACAGCCTTTGTCTAATAAGAGTGCTCAAGCAGAGATGGATGAGAGCACAGATGCTGATACTTAAAAATATTTCCTGGTACTGACAGCACAGGACTGCCTGTACTCTGTATCAGTGAGTGCCAGCAAAGTACAAAACCTTTTCTCAAAAACCGGTTCTCGCAACAAGTTCTGCAAGAAACACAGAGCAAATCTCCCAGAATGCTCAAGGCCAGGGCCAGCCTATATTTAACTTTGCACAAGAAAAGTCTTGTCTGTGATTTCGGAACGCTGTCCTTTACTCAGCTGTTGTCAGAGGTTGCCAGGAGACGGGATCAATAGAGGCACTATATCAGCCATCTCTGAAGCACCACAGCTTTTATGGTTCAAAGCCGAGCTTGGAATACCCTTAGTTTGGAGTAAAACAACATCCTGACAAAAAAGAGGGAGATAAAAAAGTATGGAGCGAGGCAAAGGGAATAACAGTGGAAAAATTGGAAAACAGAATTAAGACAGGAACCATTTGTTCATCAGTCGATGCTAAAACAGCAAGGCCTGCATCATAAAAAGTTAATTGCTGACAGAGCTAATATACACCCTTGGATTCAGAGTTCCGCCAGCCAGAGAATAATTCCCATGTTTCCACACAAGTTTATGGGCTGTTTAAAGCTTTTTCTCAAGCGCATTTCAAAGTGCAGGAATGTGACTCTGTAAGATAACTTAACACTCTTACATGTTCACACTGACAGCTGCTCACGTCATTTTCATTTAATAAAGCATTATTAACTAATTACTGCACATATTGTTATCATTTCTGAAAATGCAGATAGTTTGATCTGTACAAAGAAAAAAAGATATTGCAGAGTCATAAATAAAACGAAAATACTATTTAGAAAAAACTATTCAGCCTTTTTACTACAAAATTCATGTTTGTTTGTCATGTATGTTACTTGTCATTTTGTTGTAAATGTAGTAATTTCTGAGTGAAATGGCATGAGATATAATATAAAAAGTATATGCATAATGCATATGTGTGTGTGTGTGTGTGTGTACTGTATGTGTATATATATTATATATAATAGTGAATAACCAAATATATTTAAATATAGAAATTCTGTGATACAAAAGCTACATTTTCAGCATCATTACTACAGTCTTCAGTGCCACATAATTCTTTAAAAATCATTCTAATGTGCTGATTTATTATCAATGTTGAAAACCTGTAATACTTTTTTTCAGCATTCTGTGATACATAAAATGTTAAAAAGAACAGCATTTATTTAAAATGTAAATGTTTTCTAACAATATTCAAAAGTTTGGGGTCAGTAAATTTTTATTCTTTTTTTTTTTTTTTTTTTTTTAAAGAAAACTTTTATTCAAGGATGTGTTAAATTAATAAAATGTGATTGCATAGATTTACATTGTTAAGAAAAATTTATATTTTGAATAAATGCTGTTCCTTTTAACTTCCAAAAATATTTAGCATGACAATGTTTTTTTTCTTCTGTAATTTTGATTAAATAAATGCAGCCTTTATGAGCATAAGAGACTTCTTTAAAAAACATTACAAGTCTTACTGATCCCAAACCTTTGAGCGGTAGTGTATACACACACACACATACATCTTACGTCAAAAAGTTGAAAGTCAGTTGAAGTTTCTCCACAATTGATTTTATTAGTTCGTTTTTTTTTTTTGTTCCCAGAAAGATCATTGCGTGGCTCATTTTATAATTTGAACTACTCCCTAACAGCCTATGCGAGATTACATAACCAAAGTGTGGACTTAAAAGAGGGCTTAGTGCACCATTTGGGATGGGGCCACAGATGTCCCGTACTTCCTGTTAGAGCCTGAAGCGTACAGCATGCTGTTTAAAAGAAAGCGGGCCCTACATCTCATCTTTTTGGAGCCCAAAAACAGCTCCTCACCTTGGCTGCCCTCAGGGGACATCTTAGAAATAGGCCAGTTTCTGAAGCAGGTCACCCCGTCCTGCGAAGAGAATAATCAGAAACAGAGAGGACGACACACACAAGCTGAAGGACTCAAGGATGTGTCCGGCACTTTCTCAGCTCCTAACTGAGAAATACAAACAAAACCGGCCTGTTACATCCATCTGTGTGCTGTTTCGCCTCCACATGGTGGTGGAGATTACCACAAGAATTCCAACACGCCACTCAGGCCTGCCACATTGTGCGCAAGCCGAGCCTCCCACTTTTGGAAAGGAGAATGAAAGAGGGGAAAGAAAAGAAGAACAAGAGGGACTGTGGTTATTTTTTTCCATTTTCACAAGCATTTAGGGGCCTAGTAACGGCATTCTCTCTCTCATTCTGCACCACCATCTTTTGGGGAAACAAGCCCCCTTTGGAGAACCAAATTCCTTTGGAATGTCAGCCAATCAGAACGCAGGCTCTAGGGAGTGTGTTATGGGAAGGCCTACCTCGCCTCTGACTCTTTAATCTCTCAGTAATGTGAAAAAAACAGTACACACTATGCAGTGCTTTTTAAATGGCTTTGGATGCTATTATATACAGTATAATTAAGCATTCAGTAAAGATTTTTTTTCTTTTTCTTACTCTAGCCTATACTATATTTATAGCTTATATTTATATTAATTGATCTTTACCTCACATCTATGCCATATCTACATGTACAAGCTACTACTACATATACTGTACAACATTACTTTGGTGTAAAGCTGCTTTGCAATGATATGTATCATGAAATGCGCTATACAAATAAATTTAAATTGAAGTGAATAGCTGAATGATGACACTTTTTGTTTCTGTAGAGCTGGTTTACTCTGGTTTGAAATTGAATTTGTTTCATAACTGATGATTTTAGTAATATTAACTGTTATTTTACGGTTTATTACCGTGAAGCTGCTTTGACATAATTAAGTTTTATCCAGTCCTATATAAACTAATAAATGACTTTAATGGAAATCTGAAATGTGTTATTTTTCTTCTACAGTACTGCAAAAAATAGATTTTAAAAAAATTCCTGTCATTGGTCAACCAAACAAACTTGCCTAAAACTTAATCAACTGGTTTAAATAAATAAATAAATAAATAAATAAATAAAGCACACAGTGTTTACACTGTCATGAAACAAGTTTACCAAATAAGCCAGGTTTATTTCAGTTAGTCTGACTTATTAAGTTGATTTGGTTGAAAATAAGTTAGACTAACTGAAATAAACCTAGCTTATTTGGTAAACTTGTTTTATAATATATAAAATTTTACTTTATTTGTTAATAATATTTGCCAATTTTATTTCACAGTAACAATATTATGTAGTTATTTCAAAATAGCTATTTTTGTTCAAAATTTTTGATACCATAGAAATGTCATAATTCTTGTCACCAGTGTCGATGTCACAAAAACTAGCCTAAAAAAAAAAAAAAACTACTGTAAAACAAATAGGAAAATTATTTAGCCAAGAGCAGTGCAAATTACTTTTCATGACCACATAGGGTTACGCCTGCATGAAACCACACCATAGTCCAAAATCTCTACCAACTGATATATTTCTACTGATTAATCATGTCTACCAGTATAATCGTGACTGCTGATGTGAGCATCACTGCTTGTCTTCTTTATAACTGCAAATATCATTTCTGATGGTGTTTACAGACCGAGGGATGAGTAAATATTGACTACGGTAATCTGTATGTCAGAGATGATGTTGAAACACACACGCTGTAACTTGTAAATAACCTGGAATCTTCCTTTAAAAACAAACAAGCAAATAAGAAAATTAATGTAAATGTAAAAATCAGGCACCCAGCATAAAGTTCGCTGATTGTGCAAAAATCACCAGTGACATCTGTGAGAAACAAGTAAAAACACACATCAATCTAATGTGCAGAAAGGGGGATGGGTAAAACAATGTTACCACGGCGATAAAAGCTCTGGCCACCGGACATCCTAGCAACAGTTACAACGCTTCAGCAATCTGTGGTTCAGTGAAGATAAAAACCTCAGCTCACAATGTGCATCTGCTTTACTTCATGCCATCTGAAACCCGCTCTCAAGGGTTCATATTGCACTACAGCAATAAAGGACATCAAATTAGCAGTGTCTGAAAGCCGTCTGGACGCCCAGACATATAACCTGCATCACACAGCCTGGACTGGTCATACATGGCACAATTGTTTTTTTAGCTTAGTATCATCATCAAAAATGCTACCACGTCAAGGTCAACAAGAAAATACATTCCCAACCCCTAACATTAGCCACCTGTGGCCTGTTCCATTAAACAAGTTTACCAAATAAGCCGGGCTTATTTCAGTTAGTCTGTCTTATTTTGAACCAAATCAACTGACAGTCAGAGTAAGTGAAATAAACCTGGTTTATTTGGTAAACTTGTTTTATAAAAGAGGCCTCTGGTCACAAATGATCAACAAATAGACAAAAATATTATCACAATATAGGATCAACATTTAACACGATTCAAAAGTTTGGGATCAGGGCATTGTTTTTTTGTCTTCACTGTCACAGGATCCTTCAGAAATCACTCTAATATGTTGATTTGATGAGCAAGAATAATTTCTTATATTCTTAATGTTGTGTCGCTTAATATTCTTAATTCTATTTTTATTTTTTCAGGATTTCTCTAAAATCTTTACTGTAAATTTTGATCAATTTAATTAATCTTGGCTAAAAACAAATACATTTTTTTCTTAAAAAAAAAAAAGATACTCACACACAAACAACCTTGCGAGCATAATTCATTTAAAGTGCTGCAAATCTGTTGTCAAATTGAAAACAAAAGCACATTTTTCAATAGAATAGCTGAACTGCTGTGCAGCGTGAACTTGACAAATAGCTCATAACTCATTTCAAAGCAGCTTTCCCAACAACGGTCAGCAAACAGACAAGTGACTTGACGTACAGTACTGTTCTAGTCTAAACATCCTACTAAAATGATATAGAGCTGGGATTTGGACAGCTGCCGTTGCTGACACAAAGGCACTTCTGTCAAGCATGTGAGGTCAGAAAATCAGTCGGATGTATGACAACCAGCTGGGCCAAGTTCACATTCAAAGGAATTCTGACTTCAAATGCAATATGCCCACATGGATTTATGATAGCTCACATGTCAAAGACTCTTCACATCTGGAATAAACAATGAAAAGGCTCAATATCTTGTATGAAATGGTGCTAAGTATGAACACTGGAAGAGCTGTATGGCAACAAGACAAGATAATTGACCTTATCATCCAGGTCCAGAATTTAAAGCCTTTTCCGCCCATCTACTCCTCATTCTGACGCATTTTTACAGCTGCCCTTTTCCAAAATGTCCTTTGCTTTAATGGGAGCCATTTAGGATTTGGTCAAATCTGTGTCACTTGAACTTTTATTGAGAGAAGAATGTTAACCATCACAGACATGGAGTGACACATGTCTAACCCCTATATTCAGGTTAGTGGTTGACCAATATGGGTTGTTTAATGGCTCATTCTAAAATTATTACGCACCAATTCCAGTGGCGTTCATGGTATAAAAACACTAAGAAACATTCTTGTACTCTAAAACATACTGAACAGAATTTTGCTGAGAACTATTAGATCTTTGTTCTTAAAATCACTTTTTGATGGCATAAGATATCTACAGAGGCAGATAACATCTTTAACTCTGTTAAGTTCATAGCTGGATGTCTAACCCCCTTTCAAAAGCTGATATTAAGCCATTACAGTATCTTAAAGAGATTTACCCTGCTATAAAACAGGCATTCACTGTACTCCTAAAATATAGCCTCGGTGCTGTGAGAGCACTCTATTGTTTCATCTTCCCTCCCGATAAATCTTAATAATAATTAATTCTTTTAATACTATGCAATTAGGGGAGTGCTGTTCCCCAGTCTATGGGCAGAATAAAGACTCCAGTTGACTACCCTCTACTATCAATTATGACTAAACTGGGATTTCCCACAACTGATAAAAAGCCTGAACATCCAGCCTACCCAAGGCATTACTGTGAAATTGTAAGGGATATTTCCATGCTAGCCCGGAGTAATGCATTTTAATGAAAAGAGATTTGGAGTACATCTGTGATTTAACGTCGCTGTTCATTGGTACATGAAAGGGGTTCGAATTTAACACATTGCAGCCTTTCATACATAATTTGAATTTATACTCAACCATTCCTCTTTCTGACATTTACAGTTAAATAGATTGCTTTAACTACTTTTAAACTTTCTATTCACCAAAGAATACAGAAGGAATGTTTATCAGCACAACATTGATTGTTTTGATAATAATAAAAAAATGTTTCTTAAGCACCAAATTAGCATATTAAAATTATTTCTGAAGGATTGTGTGACTAAAAATGATACTGAAAATTCAGTTTTGGATCACAGGAATAAATTACATTCTAAAATATTTAACTGGTATTTTAAATGTAAATAATTGTCACAATTGTACTGCTCTTTTGTATTTTGATCAAATAAATCAGACTGGGTGCATATAAAGTGTGACCAAGTGGACTGAGACATGCAGATCCAAACACAAGGCTTTACAAGAAGACAGGATCGTACAGGCAGACATGTACAGACATCAGCAAACAAGTTTAAAAGAAGCAAAACACAAAAAAAGGTCCAGAGGGGTAGCGTGGGTCGGTCGATCAGCTAACAGAGTCCGAATGGGGCAAACCTGAACAATAATCCAAGACACAGCAAAAATCGGTACACAGAAAATCCACAAGTAAAACAACAATAAAGCGCTTTGTACAAGGGAAAGCTCAGTACTCCGCAGATCCGTGGCAAACACAATAAGTTAACAAGGGGAGGAGCCAATGAATTACCATGGTGATAAACAAGGGGCAGAGACACAAGGGAACATAGAAGCAACAGGAGACAAACACTTCATAGTAAAAGTCCACACAAGTCCAGACTAGACAGAGGAATATTGACTGAAAATATAACACAAAAACCTTTAGGCCTATGAAATCTTAACCCCAAACTTCTAAACAGTATGTAAAAGTCTAAAAAGTGTTCAAAATAACAAACTAGCTGCAGTTTAAAGCTTAAGAGTGTATTACCAAATTTTTCCCAGTTATTTCCCTATTTGCCTTTTTTCATTGTCAATGCTGCAAAGCATAGAAAGACTAAATAGATCATAGACACTACTGGCATCAATCTTAGTTTTATGATGTTTTGGGAAATGCAGCCCCTAGTAAGGACGATGTATCAAACATTTCAGTACCACTACAATGAGTTTACATTTTACAGGGGAGTTATCCTACAAGTATTTTAATTAAAAAGTCTCTTCAAATGAAGATGAGACAGGAGAAAACGTTTTACAGAATAACACGAGGTTATAAGTTATCAGGCGTATACCATAAACAATTCAGTTTGTTTCAGCATAAAGGTCTATTACTGAGTACATCACTCTCATTGTGTGTTTGGAACATAGCCAGTCCTCATGCCAGCAAATGAAATAGATAATAGACCAAAGCAGAATGCTGCCAAACATATTTCACGAACAAAAGCAGGACAATCTGATGCTTTGCTACAACAACAGCGAGACAATCATCAGCGACACTGACCAGATGAAACAACAACAGGCCTGAATATCGCATAAAACACACGATGGGGCATCGGGAACAAGATGGAGTAAATTATAAATCTTTCTCCTAATATCTGACTAAAGGAGATTACGTCCATCTTGATATGCCACAAGGATTATGGTCTTCACAAAGATTGTCACCATTCAGAGCCATGTCTGGGATGTTTAATCCTCGGCAAAGTTACAAGCAGGATTGCTCTGAGCCCAACAAATATTTGCTGGAAGATTTTGAACCACATATTCCTAACCAAAGTGAAGCAACAAACAGAAAATCTCCATCCCACTAAATGTTTCAGATGTTTCCTTGGCTTTTTATTGTACTGAAGGTTTTTTCTAAACAGAACAAGCGAATAAATGTAAAGGAGCAGATAAATAATCGGATCTCTGGTTGCAAACGAGCTCGTTTAATTAATTATTCATTTACTCAAAACATTTTAATTTTGTGTTCAAATGCAAAACTCTCACGCGGGTTATGCTGATGAATATCTGAACAATTCTGTTTGATTTCAGATTCCCGGTAAAAATTAAAGCGATGAACACAGCAGAGCCAACAAAAAGTTATTACCAATAAAATACTCAACCAAAATTATGTTAAGTTTTAAACATCATACACATTTAAACATACTTGCATGAACTGTCTGTAACATCTCTTGGGATGGCTAATTATTATTTAATTTTATTCCCTAATGCCTTTCAAAAAGCTTCAAACAAGTCTGACAAGCTCTGAAAGTTTTATTAGTTTGCTTTAGGGTCCATGACACAGATCCCTCTAAAGTTCGTCTCAGCCCACATGACACTCACATCAGCATGAACATGACTTCATATCCTTCGATACAGTGCAATTCAGTTTCATTAGAAAGACATTTATCAACAAAACTACAACCATGAAGCACAAGTTCATTCCTGAATACAATGGCATAATTATTTTTGAATGTAACGGCATGGGAACCTCTTTACACACTCACAACTAGCGGAAATCATTCACAATTCAATTAAATGTGAATTAATTGAGCTGAAAAAGTAAAGTAATATTGAGTTGTTTTCAAAACAGGCATTGACATGAATACTCAGAGTGTTCTTGTGCACAATAAAAGCCGATTAAGTACATTTGTAGGGTGTAAGTGATGCTTTTCAGTGCAAACGTGAACCTTTGACCCATAGCAGATCAAGTTTCAGGTAAGGTTTAATGCATGTCAAGGGTTCAGCCTGCCTCGAGGTAACAGTAGCAACCTCAGCGAACACATCTGTTGATGTTACAGTGTTTTCATATGTTCATGTCAACACACATGTTCTAAACCCTTCTCTAAGGACACATTTTAGCGCGTAATTACACACATTCAGTACAGATCACAGTTGTTCTGTCATCGCAACAAAATACGAAAACTGCAAAAAGCCCTGGCAGCCTGCTCTAATCTGTTTCACAGCCCCACACGAACAAGCTCACATCACTATCTGGCTCTCAACACTTCATGTGCTTTGTTAAAAGTGTATCCAAGTTCTCCTCTTACCATGGTGGCCGTCCAGCTCGAGTTTGTTGTCCAACTCCATAACTTCAAAGACAGGCAAAATCAGACATGCTCTCAGTGCCAAGGGAGGGGAAGACAGCAACGGTTCACGGGGAGGGTACACTTTCTCTATTCCTTGTCACCCGTTCGCCAGAAGAGCACTGCCTTCTGTGCAGCCTGCCTTCTTGCGCTCCGTTCTGGCTGGAGCGCTGCATCTGGCAGATCTGAGCTGGGCTGAGCTACTTCTCTGGGCCCCACTCACTCCCACACAAGTGCCAGAGCTCTTAAAGACACAGCAGGGTTTTTTTTTTTTTTTTAAATCTTGAACACTTGCTTTTCTTCTCTCTCTCTATGAGTGCATGCCTTTCTGCTATGTTCAAAATATATTTTACAGGCAATGTTTGGTATTAAAGTTTTTGTTTTTATTAATACCTTGAATTACTCTCATATTTTTAATTATGTTTAACAACTTTGTAGTTATTATTTGTGTTTTAATTATGGTTCATCAAGTAAAAATAAATAAAACTGATGAAATTGAAAATGTTTCCTAGCTGAAATATTTGTATTATTATTTTTATTTTACTATATATCAATGAGCTGAACAAGTAGGAGTTAAAAAAAAATATTGCTTTGGATAGAAATTATGTTCTTATTTTTGTCATGAATAAATGCTTAAACGCTAAGCTTTTTTAAAAAGAAAAACTGGAAATTATTTATGAAATAGCCACAACCTGTAGCCTAGGCGCCCCTGGCCATGTTAATCCGGCCCTGTAAGTGTTAGGTGCTTGAGCTCTACTAGAGCATTTTTTTTGTTTTACATTAAATCGTTTAAAAAAAAAAACAATAGGTATATTCATTGCTTTAAATGTTACAGAATTCAAAAATCGCAGCACAGGAATGATTTAAAAGAGGATTTTAAATAAACTAGGCTTTGACCACACACATCATTTTCAAATTCAACTATCCTTAATTCTGCTAGTAATGAAACCAAGAAAACTGGAAATATTCTTTATGCCAATGTCCATCATACCTCACCAAAGTGCTCACAACTCAAAAGAAGGCATTACTGTACTATTAACAAATCCACTGTATCCAAAACGGGTCACTCGTTCAAGCAAGACCGTGCAAAACACAATTAATGCTACATATGAGTGCAGACACTACAGCACTTTAAGACTTTACAGACTTAACATCTCAAATGGGGAGAGAACCTGAAACTTGAAATCCGATCAGACTGCAAAGCATTTCCAAAAATCCGATTTTAATCGGATTTCAGACCACATATGGATATCTAGTGCCTTTCTCTTTAGAGCTATGACAGATTAGGATGCTGATGATGCACAGAAGGGTGTGTGTATCTTTGTGGGGTGTTAAACGTGTGGATCTGGGGGGGGGGGTAAACACACAGAGACATTTGCTGAGTCAGCAACAAGCTGCCAGTGTCTGACACACGCATTAACACAGCGCTGAGCTGCAGTGACACCACAGCTTGCACGAGAGAGAAGAGTCCTTATGAGATATGAAGTGCAGTCGGTGTTTAAGGTCTACTCATGATTACACACTACAGTTCAATGGTTTGAAGTCAGTAATGTTTTCAGCAAGGATGCTTTAACAGTAACAGATCAAAGGTGACATAATTTCACATTGTTATAAATAAATGATAAAAATAATAATAATAAAAGGAAATATATATATATATATATATATATATTTTGGTTGTTGTTTTATTTTGAAATGTTCTGATTTTTGTCACGTATGCGGATGCTAAGCTCTTTTTTTTAATGAAAAACTGGAATAAATTTTACAATATACTGTATTTTTAATCAAATAAATACCACCTTAAGGCTTCTTTCAAAAATATTTTAAAAATCTTACCAACCTCAAACTTTTGAACAGTACTGATTGTGACATTTATGTGACACTCTTACATTTTATGCTTTATTTTTTTACTTTGACCTTTTTATTTTTTGACCTTTTCACAAAACCAGCACTCGCGTAATGTGTCTCGTCCCCAAATTCAACTGTATTGTGAACCAGAACCCTTATTAGGCAATTCTAAACAATAGCTGTCCTGTAACACCATCATAATTATGCCTCCCACTGCAAATTACTGGTTTGCTGTCTGTCCGACACAAACGGAAAACAGTCTACAGTGCGTTCCATCATGCTCTATTTCACGGGTCTGAATGAACAAGTGGCTAAATCTGCTAAATCTTATTACCTTGCACAAATAGTTCCTATGTCAAAATCACTCATTTACAAAAGTATACTATAAGATTGAAGATTCCATTGTATGGGTAGCACAGAAAAGCAGCACTTTGCCAATGAAAATTTAATTGCAACATGTGCTTACAAGTACTGTATGTGCTTCAAATCCTACTCACTGGGATATCTGGTTTGGGTGCTCTGGTTTTTACGGCTCTGAACTCCCTCAGGAATACTGGGGCTGCGTCGCAGGAGCCATACAGTGCATGATTCAGCACGGCGCTCTCGGAACAGCATTGGACTGATCTAAAGACAAGCCACAGAAGTACACAGATTTAGAGTGGGCAAAGGCCTATAAGAAAGAGTCCAGCATGCTAAAGAAAGCTCATCCTCCCGCTCTGACCTGTTACTATGAACTTGTTGATCTGTGCTGCCCCCTTGAGGTCAAAGGGTACCATGAAATATAAAGTCAGAGCCAAAAAGATTCAAAACTTTTTTACATTTCCCAACTTAAAATATATATATTTTCACATATCGATATTGAAGTCTATAAGTGATGCATATATCAGCGAATAAAGGTTACTTCTGAATGCTTTCACTATATTCCAATATATTAAGGTCAGTAACCCCATATTATTTCTAAAAAAAGCCTTACCTATTTTCGAAGACAAATTATGCTATTATATAACGTTGATGTATTTATACCTCTCTCCTATCCAGGAGAACTAGTTGACATTCTGCAACCAAGCAAAATTTGACCTGCCATCCGATTGGTTCTGAAAATGGCTTTCCACAAGATATCCAGTGAATTGATGAACCTTTCATGTCTGTAAAACAGACACATACGATAAATGAGAAAAGAAGATGAGGAAGATGAGAAGAAACAATTACAATCATGGCAGGACCAAAGTCTTAGCAGCTAAAAACAGAAGGTGACCAAGTGGTCATAAAGCCAGCTGGCATACAGCTCTATGAATGGACAGCCCTTCCTGCTTGGCCTAGATTCAGTTACATGAGTATTGTTTTGCGTAAAAGCAAAATGCTAGGTTAACTGAATTTGAGAGACTTCAATTTCTTTAAGCTGTTTGCTGAGTTTAAAAATAACATTTAGAGACCTCTGGGGCTGTGCTCTCATCCCATGAGATATGGGACTGTTTATATTTAATTAGAAAAATAATTCAATCATTGAAAGGGCAAGACACTGAGATATATTCCCGAGTCACATGTTTGCAATAGCACACTAAAAAAGACACAATTTACACAAATTATTTTTTTTGTGAATTCTGTCCACCAAACTCGTATTCGTTTTGCATAAACAAAAGACAGAAAACCACTAGGCTACATCATGCATTCAGATTTAGCCAAAAAGTTAAACTGTGAATAATTATTTATTAGTTATTTTTCAAAAATGTCTGACAAATGTGGGGCAAGTCACGCGTGCAGTACTTAATACATTTCTGAAATTTACAGGACTGTTTGATAATTAACTTTTCCATTTTTCCCACAAACTCAAAATCTAAACTCCTCTGAAAAGTGTGTAACAAGATGTTTACTGACCATAAAGTGTGGCAAAACTGTAAAAAAAAAATTGCTGTAGAAATTACAGTATTACTGGCAGCTGTTTGCCAGTAACTTACTGTAGATTTAAATTTATG
>JAUYWG010000041.1:4056316-4081584 GCA_034779775.1 Enteromius afrohamiltoni
GCACTGTATACTGTATCTCAGTTGAGAAATACAGATTTCAGCATTATTAGTAATCTGTGTGTGCATTTTCCTTGATAGCAAGCAAGTTGAGTCAAAGCCCTTATATATCGTATCGCAATTTTGACCTTAATAATCGCAATGTGACATTTTTCCCAAATCGTGCAGCCCTAAAATGAACAAAAAAAAAATTAAGCAGCACACCTGTTGAAAACGATACCTGTATCCTAAAAACACTGAAGACTGGAGTAACGCTTGCTAAAATACTTCAGCAAATGAATGAACTACATTTTAATTCTTTATATTATTTATTAAAATTACTTTTTACTCTAAATAGAACCTTGTTAAGCATAGGTCACTTTCTCCAACAACATAAACGATTAATCGCCATTAATCACATCCAAAATAAAACATTTTCTTTACATAAAATATGTGCGTCATATATTTTGAAAATATTAACATACATATTTATTTAATTTATATTATATATAAATATATTTCATATACAATGGTATATACACATAATATACATGCATGTGTGGGTATTTACATACATAATACAGTACATAATAAATGCACATAGGACTTTTAATTCAGAAAAATTTCCTGACCACACTAATTTGTGATGTGATATATATATAAATATATATATATTTTAGTGATTAATTTGCTTCCAAAAATAAAAGTTTTTGTTACAATAGACGTGTTTGTACTGTTTATTTATTTACAAAGCGCATACATACAGTATATATTTTGAAAGTATTTACATGTAAACGCATTATCAATATATTTATTTTCTTATGTTTGATATTATATATAAATTTATTTAACATATAACATTATTTTTAAATATATAAATGCACACGTTTGTATTATTATATATAAATAAAGTTTACACAAATACATTATGTACAACTTTTATTTTGGATGCGATAAATCGCAATTAATCATTTGACAGCACTAATTTATACTTTTTTTTTTTTTTTTTTTATAATTTTTATATTTTTTGACCAAGCTAACCCTAGACTTGCTAGACTTCCATTTTAAGCGATTACTATAAACATATTTTCTGTTCACTTAATCACCACTGACAGTTTGTGAAAACTGCATAACTCAAATCTGCAGTAATCAATAACGCGCCACAGTAGAGCTTGAAAGTACGTGGAATATTCATTTAAGAATCTGACCTTCAGCACTAAAGCAAACCCAGATACCAGACCACAACATCTGACAGACTGACATCCAAATTCATAACTGACTGATGCCATCCTCCGCTCCAGCATGGTTTCACTGCCGTTTTCAGACTCCATCTTTAAAATAAACAGGAGCAAACAAGTGGCCATAACCATAAATAATCCATAATCTGACAGCATATTTCTCTGCGAGCTGTCAGAAGCGGTTTACACACAACATCGGGTGGTGATGGACGCCTGTTATTCCTCTTTAACTCGTGGGCAGCAGAGTGCAACCCCAGCAGGGGAGGTGAGAATCTACAGTGACAGTCGCGCTGCCAAATTGTCCCACTACAGCAATATTGATTACGCTGCAGTGTAGCCGTGAAGAGGACACTTGTGAAAGAGCAAGATGAAAAGCGTAGAGGATACAGGGCCTGGAATTCCAGCAAACCCACGACCGAGCCAAATTGACAATTGCTGGAGCTCATGTATATTAAAAAGCAAAGCAGTTAGAGGCACCCTGGTGGCCCTGTGGTTTAGTTGCAATCATTGATGTCACCACTTCAAATGTCATGACAAATTAGCTCCCAGAATCCCTCAGGCTCGCATCAAAAAGCAACCACAAACCCACTTAAGTTGTAGTTCAGGGTTAGCCACCAGTGGGTCACCGGTTAATCCAGGGAAAATGTTTTGACTGCAAAGATGCAGTGGGTGGACTTTATATGTCAGATGCATGGCTTTGACTTATTTAAACACGCTGTTGCGAGGATCTACAAGAGTATGAGTGATTCACAACGGCCTGTGAAGAATTACATCACACCAGAGTTTTGCGTTGCTGCTGAATCTACAGCCCTGTGGCTAAACAAGCGGCTGCAGCGTGAGCAAGGATTACTCTTTTTTTTTTTTTAACTAATACATTAATGCATTTAATTCCTTTAAAAAAAAACGGAAGAAATGCTAATACTGAACTGCAAAGCATAACATTTTATATAATGCTACCTGTGCAACTATTACCAGATGGTCTTCTGATTAATGTTGTTAATATTTTAAACATAGGTCAAAGACCAAAAAGGGTTTAACCATAAAAATTAATGAATAATGTATAAAAGTTTTCTGTTTAAATAAATTGTTATTTGTATTTTGCTTTTCTGAGCCAAATCTAAGTATAACACGCTAAAATATCATTCAGTGTAACAACCTTATCAGGCATATTTTTTCAGAATAAGCATGTTTTTTTTTTTTTACATAAATATTGTGTTACACTGAATGGCAATGTAAAATTATTTAAACCAAGTTTCAACATTTTATTCTTCAAAAACAAAATACATTTAATGTGCTTTCTATGGACATAAAATCATTTCTGTGAATTTTTTTGTCGTCTTTGACTCAAATTCAAAAACTGCAAACAAAGGCACTTTTGTTAACCAGACAACAAAATTAATCTCAGCGGCAGAGAACTGTTACTAGTGTGTTTGATCAATTTTAAATTTTCATCAAATGTAACATCTAGGTTACAAACGTAACCCACGCTCCCTGTAGGAGGGAACGGAGACATATGGGATCTCGCATGAGAGACCAGTCGTCTTCGAATATTTTGGAAAAGGCCAATGAATATTACACAGTGTGAGTATAAGAGGGCACGGCTGGATTGCACAAGCAGGTTTTCATTGAGGAGCCAAGTCGGCGTCAGCGCGACCCAGGGTCGTGGCAGAAAGATGTAACGTCTCCGTTCCCTACTTCAGGGAATGTGGGTTACATTCGTAACCTAGACGTTACCCTTTCAGTCAAATCACTTCGACGTTACATATGGGAACAGACTCATGGCAGAGGCTACGACCCTGAGCCACGTTACGTTCAGACACCGGTGCCGGATGGCTGTATTGCAGCATGTCGACAGGAGAGTCTGCACGTAACCATCCCAATGCCCTAGGGGCCACTTGGGGCTTCAGAAGCTTCAGTTTAAGATATTTTAGATTTAAAGCTATAGCATGGATTGGGGGGCGGAGACATGAAAAGGTATTCTACATGGAAAAAGTTTAGGAAATGCACTATATTGATAAGATATGGATATAAGTGAAGGGAAACAGCCTTCTGGCTGACTGTGGAACAAAAATATTAGCTACAACCACTGGTGAAGGAAGTTCTGTGGATCACAGTCGGACTGACTCCGCTCTGAGTCCAACTGTGCGGCAGGAGGAAGAGGGTTCGCCATGGCATCCGGGAACCGTTGAGATGCACAGCAGCAAACCAACACCAGCTGGTCTTCCCGCTACCTGCTTGTCTGGTTTAAGACACGGGAAAACACACCCTCTTCGCGGAGGTCATAGAACCTGGCGAAGGTGTTCGGTGTTGCCCAGCCCACAGCTCTACAGATATCTGCTACCAACGCTGAGGTGGAGGCTACACTCCTTGTGGAGTGGGCTCTCAGACCTAGGGGACACGGCTCTCCCTGATATAGATATGATAGGGAGATGGCTTCCACCGCCCAATGGGCCAGCCTTTGTTTGGAGACAGTATTCCCTTTCTGCTGACCTCCAAAGTAGACAAAGAGCTGCTGAAAGCGTCTGAAGCTCCGAGTGTGGTCAACGTAGAGGCGCAGTGCGCGTACTGGACACAGCAACTCTAAGGCCGGGTCTGCCTTCTTCTGGGGCAGAGCTTGCAGGTTCATTACCTGATCTCGGAAGGGTGTGGTAGGAACCTTGGGCATGTAGCAGGGCCGAGGTCTCAGTGTTACATCAGAGTCAGCCGGGCCAATCTCTAGGCACTCATCGTCGACAGAGAAGTCTTGGAGGTCCCCGACCCTCTTGATGCGGGCCGGGCTTACCACGCCACAGGGCAGGCTGCTACCGCAAGAGCGGACGAGGTCTTACGCACCTTGGACAGGGGCCGCAGCAGTCCATGCCAGGCAGTGCCTGGGGAATGGCCACGTACCCCCTGGCTGCACCTCCCTCGAGGGTGGAAAGGGGAGAGGAGCTGGTTGCCAGGCGTGACGAGTATGGGGCTTACAGGCACTGGCAGACGCTCGTGGAACAAGAGACGTACCTGAAACGTTCTGCACAGTCACCATGCAATTCCCCAGGCGCCACCCTGCGGCCGCCGAAAAGCCAGAGTGGCTCTCCGTCTCACCACGAGAAGGACGCGAGGGGAGCCGTCTCGCGAACGAGAGGCGCAAACGCAGTGTAGCGATAAGTCATCCACGAGCGCTGCTTCAGCATGCTCCCGGCCCAAGCATGAGAGACAGCGATCGTGTCCGTCTGAAGAGGTGAGGAAACTGACGCACTCAGAAATGCACAGTCGGATAGACATTCCAGAGAACGGCTATGAAACCGTGATGAAATCGCTCTTTTTTGATGCCTGGTTGCGCAGGAGAGACCTCTCGCGGCACTGCGTGCACTCAATGGCGAGGTCTCTTGCTGACGAGCAAAAAGACTGGCGCTCTTTTGAGCCTTTAAAAAGGCTGCCAGTCTCGCGGGTCCATTGACAACTGCCCAGTTAAATATGCTGCAACGACGAGAGAACATGAACTCGGACAGGAACTCTAGAATATGAAAGTGTTCTCCTCCAGCAGACTCGATACATCAGACGAGGCTCCGAAAGTGAAAAGCTGCATGTGCAATCCAGCCGTGCCCTCGTATACTCACGCTGTGATAAGGTGCACCTGGCTGTAATTATTGCACACCAATATTCATTGGCCTTTTCCAAAAGATTCGAAGATGATTGGTCTCTCATGAGAGATCCCATGTAACGTCGAAGTGATTCAACTGAAAGGGCTGCACTTGCTTTAAGAATATGCATTTCATTTTTGGTATATATATATTTTTTAACTATGCACATTTAAAAAAAAGTTGGCAAAATACAGGAGGAGGTCTTTTAGTGCCTTGTCATTTGAGTCTATTTTAATATACAGTATAACTGGTGTTTCTTTAGTAAAGTCTGCAAAACTGAACAAAATGAACTGTACCTGAAGTCATAGGAAACACTGGTGGTGGCAGAACCAGAAGTACTAGTGGCATCAGTGGAGTCCTGGTCCATACTGAACGTCTGTCCTGAACTGGTGCTAAGAATGAATAAGGGGGAGAAAACACAAGCGAAAGTGTTCCATCGAACAGTCAAAAAGAAACGCATTTTACTATCCCATGTTAACTTCTAACCAATATTACTTTCACATTGTAATATATTTTAAAGTAAAAACAGAATATCAAGTGAGGAAAAAGGGTATTATCTAACAATGCTGTTATTGCTTAACTATAAAAATAATTTATATTAATTAAAAAAAAACAACAACTATGAAACATGATTTATTAAATAAATTATACAAATATTCAATAAAAGCAAAAAATATTTAATAAAAGTATAGTCCACAACACAATTTTAATCATTCATTAGATTAGCAAATCCTGAAATTTACATGAACTAATATTAATAGTATTGTTTATTCTTAGTTCATGTTAACTTATGCTGTTAACCTTATTGTAAAATGTAAACAAAATGTTTAAATGTTGCCCTGTCACGTAAGTGAAATACAATAAGTTTAAGATGAAGTATTACAATGATTAATAAATTAAAAGTAAACAGAAATATTAAAACAAAAATTAAAAACATGTAAAATAATCATAAATATTATAAAAGCAGATAAATAACACTGATTTAAACTTTGGCTCAGTTCATTGCAAATTTTCAAATAAAAGAGTAATTGAGGAAAAAGGAAGTTGTTTCGATTTGACTTCATGTAACTAATCTTATCTTTCTCAATAAGTTTAATCTTAGCCGTGCTCGAGAGGCCAAAACAAAGGGCCACTGAAGAATACGAAAAATACAGTTGATCCAACCTGCTGCTTGCTATTCACCACATTGTGCGGCACTGGGATTGTGACTATAACAGAGTTTATCAGGACTAGCACTCAAAGGATGGCAGTCATTAACTACAGTTCACGGCTTTGTGATGAAACCCAACGTGCCCTTTTTATTATGGCCGAAACCAACTCCAGATTTCTCTTTTATACTCCTCAACAATCCCTCTCAGACAGCCGCTTTCGCCTCTGAAAGCTTTGTCTGCCCCAATAGTGTTTCCAATTCTCTCATTATTCAGGCCTGTTTGAGAGATGATAACCTTTACAGAAAAGTATAATTAAATCGCTTCACCCGCCGTGTTGATAAAAAATATATTTTCTGCGGGGTGGGGTTGTGATTGGAGAAACAGTAAGAGACCTTTCTGATATTTCTAAGGGAAATGGATGCAAATGAGCACGATTGTTGGAAAGCCAATAAATAGATGCTTAAGCATTCAAAACAAAGGTAATGAGAAAAGGTTAAGCGTGCCGTCTGTTGCCGTGAGAGAGACTGATGAAGGGAGACTGAATTTGATTGAGACCTCATTATGTACATTGATGGAAAGGCGACAATTAATTTCTGGCAGTTTTAGCACAGGTGAGGTGACTTTATCAAAAAAATGAAAGGGCAGACATATCAAATGAGCCATCAAACCCCAAGCATGAGGATATCTGTATTATGCGCTTAATTGTTACGACGTGCCTCGGGGTCCTTACGGGTTATGAAGTCACTAAGAGGACAAGAGTGAATAATGAACTAGTACCAAACATACGTTGATTATGCAATGTTATGGCTTAATTATGGCTTTTCCGCAATAAATGTAAAAGGCAAAACACTTGAAAAATATCTCACTGTGATGGTTTCGTTCACATTAGGGATGGGTGTTGATAAATGGTTTTATTATATAAAGTTTATTGTCATTTTTAGCAAAAATAACTATACCATCATGACAACACATTTATTTTTGCTAAAAAAAACTTTATATGTGACCCTGGAACACTAAACCAGTCTTAAGTTGCTGGGGTATATTTGTAGCAATATCCTGACATTGTACGGGTCAAAATTATAGTTTTTTTTCTTTTATGCCAAAAATCATTAGGATGATAAATAAATATTGTGTTCCATGAAGATATTTTGTAAATTTGCAAATATATTAAAACTTAATAATAATAATAATAATAATAATAATAATAAATAACTAATATGCATGGCTAAGAACTTCATTTGGACAACTTCAAAGTTGATTTTATCAGTATTTAAAATTTTTGCACCCTCAGATTCCAGATTTTCGAGTAGTTTATTCATCTATTTCAGATGCAAATGTAGATATGAATCTACAGTAGGTACAGAAAGTATTCAGACCCCCTTATATTTTTCACTCTTTGGTAAATTGAAGGCATTTGCTAAAATCATTTAAGTTCATTTTTTTCTCTCATTAATGTACATACAGCACCCCATATTGACGGAAAAACACAGAATTGTTGACATTTTTGCAGATTTATTAAAACAGAAAAACTAGATATCACATGGTCCTAAGTATTCACACCCCTTGCTGTGATACTCATATATTTAACTCAAGTGCTGTCCGTTTCTGATCATCCTTTAGATGGTTCTACGCCTTCATTTGAGTCCAGCTGTGTTTGATTATACTGATTGGACTTGATTAGGAAACCACACACCTGTGTATATAAGACCTTACAGCTCACAACGCATGTCAGAGCAAATGAGAATCATGAGGTCAAAGGAACTGCCTGAAGAGCTCAGAGACAGAATTGTGTCAAGGCACAGATCTGGCCAAGGTTACAAAATAATTCTGCTGCACAAGAATTACATAAGAGCATAGTGGCCTCTTTAATCCTTAAATGAAAGATGTTTGGGACGACCAGAACTCTTCCTAGAGCTGTGCGAGAGACATGAAAGTCTGCATGGAGTTTGCTAAAAAAAACACCTGATGGTGAGAAATAATTCTCTGGTCTGATGAGACCAACATAGAAGTTTTTGGCCTTAATTCTATGTGGTATGTGTGGAGAAAACCAGGCACTGCTCATCACCTGTCCAATACAGTCCCAACAGTGAAGCATGGTGGATGCAGCTTCATGCTGTGGGGGTGTTTTTCAGCTGCAGGGACAGGATGACTGGTTGCAATCGAGGGAAAGATAAGTGTGGCTAAGTACAGTGATATCCTGGACCAAAACCTTCTCCAGAGTGCACAGGACCCCAGACTGGGCCAAAGGTTTACTTTCCAACAAGACAATGACCCTAAGCACACAGCTAAAATAACGAAGGAGCTAAAAATGGCTGTTCACCAACGTTTACCATCCAACCTGGCAGAACTGGAGAGGATCTGCAAGAAGGAATGATCCCCAAATCCAGGTGTGAAAAACTTTCCCAAAAAGACTCATAGCTGTATTCGATCAAAAGAGAGCTTCTACTAAATACTGAGCAAAGGGTCTGAATACTTAGGATTCTTATGTGATATTTCAGTTCTTCTGTTTTAATAAACCTGCAAAAATGTCAACAATTCTGTGTTTCTCTGTCAATATGGGGTGCTGTGTGTACAATAACGGAGGAAAAAAATTAACTTAAATGGTTTTAGCAAATGGCTGCAATATAACAAAGAGAGAAAAATTTAAGGGGGTCTGAGTACTTTCCGTACCCACTGTATGTTTGTAACTTGTTTTGTGGTTCAGGATCACATATATTAATGTGTTAATGCATATTTCTGAACAATTTAGTGAAATAAATACTTTATCTGAATTGCTCATTTTTATTATATTTTTAATTGGGAAATAAGATTACTCGGGAAGATAATGCCATCAGTGCAAATTTTCTTGACATTACCCAAGAGCTCAAAACAATAAAACTACAATATCTAATTATATAGCGTTTCCCATTAATTATCTAGACTTTGGCTGCATGTAATGGTCTAATCTATCCCGCCACTGTTTTATTATGAACTGAAAATATTTTACACTTCTCATAACAACACAACAGGTCGCTAATGTTGTGTTTTGCACTATTGCTTTTGGCAAGGCATCAGTCAAACTAAAATTGAAAGCGCAATATGGCTTCATGCTCTTATCAGATCTCCAAAGGAGATCATTTAAATAAATATATAGTCTGTAGCACTGCATATTATTTTGTGATTCAGTTTTTTCGCTGCATCAGTTCACAATGAATGGAGTGACCTCCATCTGTGCATTTGCTGTGAGTTTAATGTGCAATTGGGTATATAACAGGCTCCAGTTAAGTATTAAATTCACATTTGCATAATTTCACATTTGTATATTGCTTGAACAATGTTTGTGGACAGATGATTACAGCTTCTCTCTAAATTAATGATGTTCGTAAACCTGTTTTCACAGAAACTAAAAATGAGCATAATTTAACCAAAATTAAATCTCATGTTAAGCGAAGGAATTTAGTAAAAAAATGTTAAAATATATATTAAGAAAGTTTTTGTTTTTCATTTAAAATGCAGCTAAATATATATAAATAAATATATATATATTTAAATAATAATTCAATATATAAATAATATAAATATTTGATACTTATAAATATATCTAAAGTGACTTACAAATGAGGAAATACTTAAATAATTAATAAATAATAAAATGTGAAATATTTGAGATGAATATATATCATTTAATTCATAATTTATATATAAAATGTTCTTTAAAAAATACTACTAATAAAAATAAAATAAAATAAAATAATCACCTCTTTAAACTCTGCAGCTCATCCAGCGTGAAGTCGAATATGTTGGCCATGTGATGATTGGTGCCCCAGGTAGAGGTGAGGTCATTCTGCAATGATGGCACAAACAAAGCACGAAACACAATGTTTCATTACAGTGCATCATCTCATTGTCATTCGAATGATAGTGATAATCACAGCTTTGATTATGCCGATCAGAGCCGTCACGGTTGTTACAGTCACTTTAATGCCGCCTTTGAAGTCGCTCATGGCATTATTAGCCACGCTGCCTGGAGTGTCAAGGATGTGTAGTTCAAGTGAAGCACGTCTGGGGACTGGAGACCTCTCAGAAGGATTTGTCAGTTAAATGCTTCAGAGGATGAATGTAATCCTTTTTAGAAAATGTAGAAAGACAGAACGAGAGGGTAGGAGAGAGCTGGGGAGTAACAAGCTAAAAGTAGAGACGTAACCCAACTAGATTTCGTCAGAAGCGTGACCAATTTTTTGTTAGTGACTCGCAGCGTAGCTGACTTCTTGTGCTAAAGGCTAGCCTCACTGAAGTTCAGCTACTTGAAATCATGAGTAGCTTGTAGCTTGGCTTTCAAAGTAGCTTCACCAAGAGAGCGAGAAAAAAGGTGAGGGAGAGAGAGAGCGAATGCGAGAAAGAGACAAAACAACACATGAGAAGCAAGGGAGAAATGCAAGGTCTGCATGGCAGCAGGCGTCAAGGAATAAAAAGAAGATCACCGCGGGGCGCAGACAGATGCTAGAGAGAGATGAAGAGAGGCAGGAGAAGATATCGAAGAGTAAACTTCACACAGGTCATATTTAAATCGGCTTTAAGTCCATACATAAGAAACAAGCTGCAATTCACTCGGCTGCTTGAGAAAAAGCCATTGAGGGATTCTCGAAACTTCATGAAGTGCTAGAGCACAAAATCTTGTTAAGGAAAACTCAGATTCGCACTGACAGGTCAAACATAGTGTCAGTAGTCTAACACTTCACCTCTTCATGAATCTGATTTCAAGAGGACTGCACAAACTGAATTATTTAGTTTGTGTGTGTGGTTTAGTGGTAGATCAATATATATCAGGTTTCCCAACCCGGGCTTCGTGAGTGAACTGCAGGGGGTTTTGAGTTGATAAAAACCTGATAATTAATTAAATCATTAAAAATTAAAACGACAATAAATAAATCATTTTAGCATAAAGACAAAAATAAAACACTTCATTTGTATACCTGCAAGTCAGAGAACCATGAACACGCAAACAAAATCTGGGGCGGTACTTCAAGTAAATATTTTTGATCAAATGGGATCCTCTGGAAACTGTACCCAACTGCCCTATTAAGTGTCTGAAAGCCTTGTAAATGGATATAAAATTCCTGTTTTAAAATATTTGTAATAAAATTAGGCTTTATTTAATTTCAGCGTTTTTTCCGCCGTCTCACGTGCACAAAATGTTTCAACGGCACCCATGACATTTTACTCTCCTATAGTACACATTACATTTTTTTCTTTCGTGTTTATAATAATAGGAAAGAACCATCTTGTTATATTTAACATTTTTGGTCAGGCTCGGCTGAGAGAGCAGTGATGATAGAAAATATGGTGGAAAAAATAGACTCTTATCAGAATAAGCTTTTTAAGTCTCATGCTATACACATGAATTCCTCCTTTAAGTTTCATAAGATCACCACCAAGTGCCATAGGTGGAGCTCTTAACATGTTTTGTTTCATTTATCGTACCGGAGAAGAGACTGTATAAATAATTGAGTCTTTTACCATCTACATCGTTATTGTAGTTCAAAAGGGTAAACACAACAGTCGAAGTTGACTTAAGATGGAGGAAAAAAAGTATTGCATTAGTCATTAGTCACCGACCGTGAACGCGAGTAGACTATTAAAGCTGGAATAGTAGATTAAGAAGGGCCTTATTGTTGGCAAGAGAGAAGAACAGCCTAACGTGGACGTGAATTTGATGCCAAGGAGGTTTGTACACATCACACGAAGTCAACTTATTTATAGTTGTTAATAGCAGTTTTCTATTTAATAAGTTACAGTCAGGTCTGTGTCTTCCTATCCGGATTCGGGTCCAACTAGTACATTTATGGTATTTCTCAGGTCTTCACGGGTTCGGGTCAGTTTGGGTAAAAATGTTAGTACGAGTTTTAATATATTCTTATTAATGCTTGTCAAGACTACATTTACTTGATTAAAATACAGCAAAAACAGGAACATTTTGAATTTTTTGTGCAAAAATGTAAAAAAGCTATTTTTTTAAAGCCATTGCTTTAGTGTCACATGATCCTTCAGAAATATATATTTGATTCTCAAGTAACATTTCTTCTTAAAAATGTTGGAAACAGTTGTATATAAAACCTAATGATTTTGTGATCATTTTTTCAGGATTCCTTGATGAAGGACGGCATTCATTTGAAATATTAACTCTAATTTTATAATATCTTTACTGTCACCTTTTTCCCCCATATACAATAAATAATAAATGAATCTTACTGAATAAAAATGATTGAAAGAGGTTGTATGTGCATATAAAATCTAATTTGAACTGTATCGCCACTGAGCAACTCGTTTGAACTGACCACTGATAAATACACTCATCCAGTATTTTAAAAATGTGTTAAAAATAGTTTAAAAAGGCTAGAGATGAGAGCAGCCAGTTACATCTTTTTTCTTTACTTAGAACTTAATGAAAACTGACCTAATTTGAATCTGAAATATAAGACTGATTACCTCAGCAAACTGTTAGCTGGCTAAACCATAAAACCAACCTTTTTTTATTAGACAGTCTTACAGTAGTAACAGTAATAGCTAGGGTTGGGTCAAAGACAATGAGATCGTCCATCGCCGATGGCCGATAGACAATCCTCCGCCCCGCCGCAACAGCAGTAAACAGCAGTAAACAGCTTGTGAAAAACACACATCATCTATGGCAAATCTATGCCATTAATAAGCGAGCGCACCACTGATGCTGGCGAGCGCGGTAAATCATTTCCGCGAGAGGAAAACATGTGAAGAAACGGGGGCCGCAAGCTCATTTCAAACTCTTGCGCAATTGATATGTCATCCGCGCGCAATTCAAGCACTCACGCGCGATCACTCCTGCGCTCAATCCTCTCTCACCTGCCCACGCGAACAGTTATTTTTGTCGGTCATGGGGCGGGGCTTGGTGTTTTAGTTATCCCCCCAACCGGCAAACACGACGACGATGCCACAGTCCATCGCAATGTTTCACATTAGACATCGTACGATGGCAAATTGGTCGACATCGCCCAACCCTAGTAATAACAGAACGCAGTTTTCAACCATTGCATAAACTATTTAGACTACTCTTAAAATGTTAGTCACCTCATTTTCTTCCAGACTGGTCAAAGTTTTTAAATTCAGTAATGCAAAGGTAGACTAATTAAGACTAATTACAACCATGGCAAACTTAAGACACTTCTTAAGACACAGTCTTAACACGGTGACTAAGTTTATGCAACTGGCCCCAGACGAGAAAGGTCATGTTATCCGGCTGGTGTCGTAGTGAAGTGACACAACTTACATTAGGAATAGCATCCTCCAGCAGCCACTTGGACCTCTTCCTCCGCTTCTCTGCAGGGACAGAGCTACTGCAAAAGAGGAAAACGAGAAACATTCAATTGACATAACTGAGCATAAAAATAACTGAAATAAACAAAATGTAGACTATTAAAGCTGGAATAGTAGATTAAGAAGGGCCTTATTGTTGGCAAGAGAGAAGAACAGCATAACGTGGATGTGAATTTGATGCCAAGGAGGTTTGTACACATCACACGAAGTCAGGAAGAAGGCTGCTAACGGTAGTGGCGCCACAAAGGTTTTTTTTCCCTTCGCAACTTATTTTTAATTTGTAATAGCAGTTAGTACGAGTTTTAATATATTCTTATTAATGCTTGTCAAGGCTACATTTACTTGATTAAAATACAGCAAAAAGAATTTTTTTAAAGCTATTTTTTATAGCCATTACTTTAGTGTCACATGATCCTCCAGAAATATTAACTGTCAATCAACACATTGTCTCTACTAAACATGTCAATACAGATCTGAGAGCTGAAAATACTAAAAAGAACTGTGGTCGTCAAATGTTCAATTGTAGAGGAGAAGCCATGTGTCCTAATTCCTCACATGTCTCCAAATTCTCTTTCAAGCATCAAGTAAAAATAAAGATCTTATGGTTATGATCAACTCACTGGATAAATAACAAACAAGCAGCACTGTAAACCAAATAAAATGCTGAATTATCCATGTAACATACAACAAAAGATATCTGTCGTAAAAATGGGAAACAGTATTAAGGCGACCAGAAATCTAACCTGCTTCTGCTGGCCCCTTTCTTGCGGCCCCTGTGGCCCTCACTGCTCTGAGCCTTCTCCGGAAACAACTTAGATGGGGGGTTAGGAGGGACCCTTGTCCTTAATCTGAAAATGTATTTCCTCTTCTTGATCTCCTTGCCGCACAGAAACCTAAAAACATTTATATATAAATATATATTTTATAAAATTTTTACAATATGTTTTTTATATAAAAAAGAACATGTTTAAATAAATAATATTATACATTTTTATACAATTTCTGTTTAATAATAATTACAATTTATTAAAAAAAACAAATAAATATATATATATATAGAGAGAGAGAGAGAGAGAGAGAGAGAGAGAGAGAGAGAGAGAGAGAGAGAGAGAAAGAAAAATAATTAAAATTACTTGTTAACTATGTTAAATAATAATGACAATTATATATATATGTGTATACAAACCTTTGTTTTTAAATACATTTTAATTATTATTAAACAATTATTAGTCCATGCATAATTTCAATCAGAGAAAACAAAAGGAAAACATTTTCTTACTTGCTTTTATAGTTGTTGAGGGCATCAAGAATGTATTGGCCCCGTTCAGACAGAGGAGTATTGGAAAGCTAAAGGATAAGAAATAGGTTAGAAAGTCTTTGCGAGAAATATGCGAGAGATATGGTGTTTTATTATGAGACATTTCCTTTGCTGGTGCCTTGAGCTGTCATGTTACAATGAAGACAAATGAAACCCATAGGCTTTGCTGTAGTTGTTAAGTCCTCCATAAAGAAGTGAGCAATTTAGCAGTGCTGTTTTCTCAGATTACACTTGACAACAAACAAGCGGTTAGAATGACAAGAGATGATGCACAACAAAAAAAGGCTAATTTTCACTACCCATGTCTATCAAAGCAACTGCTTTGCATTACCTAGCAATTACAGCAATCGTCTACAGACACATTTCTAGCACTGTTATTTGCTCTCAAATGTCATTTTTACACCATCAGTGATACAAAACGGAAAGACATGTTTCTGATTGCTAGGACATTATTGAGGTGTTCTGTCAAGTTGCTAGTGTCCTCCTTGTGTTGCTAGGGTGTTTTGAGTGGTTACTAGGGCGTTGTTAGGGTGTTGTAGTTGTTGCTATGCTGTTGCTAGTGTTTTTCTGGTGTTGTTTTGTGGTTGCTAGGGCGATTATTAGGGCATTACTAAGGTGTTGGCATGTGGTTTTTCTGGATGGTTGCTAGGGAATTCCTAGTGTTTCCCGGTTGTTGCTATGTAGTTGTTTATGTGTACATATTGTTGATATGTGGTTGCTAGTTTGATCTGGGTATTGCTATGTGGCTGATAAGGTGATCTGTGTGGTAACTAGGATGTTTTTAGGATGTTCTCTCTGGGTAGTTGCTTATGGGCTAAGTCCACAAAAAGCCCATCCAAAACATTTTTTGGTTTAAATTACACACTTTCTCTCAAATTTTTTCACCAAAAAGGTTGTGATCATATCACCTTGCCCATCTGGAAATGGTCCCAGTTGTTGCTGATGAAGGTCAGGATCTCCTCCAGTTCGAAGTATTTCTTTTTACTTTGGACTCCCAGGTTGTACAGGGCAAGATGGACCACATCCACCCTGCAAATGAAAAAATATTTTGACTGAAAAGAAGAAACGAATTTCGAAAGAAAATGTAAAATTCTAGAGACTAATCTGAAGATCCTTGCAGAAATGCTCCTAAATCAAATGACGGCGCCAAAATCTGCATGCACAGTCACATGGTGAACGTTAAATAGAGTGCCGCTCGGTTCACAAGGCAAGGTCCATTTTAACACACCAGACTTTTTAAGTAGGATAAGGCTTAAATCTGAGACTGGCTTCATACCTAAATAGCCAACACATCCAGCTCACTGTATTTCAAGAGTAATCCCCTGCTATCATGAGAAATCCTCTCACCACCAAATCTTCCTTTTAAATGGCTATTTTTTCTCATTTGGGACAAAAAGCAAGTATCAATGTCCAGACAAACTCTACTCTAAAAAAAAATGCAATGCCCCTTCTTTACGTTCTGAGAAAACGCTCTTGCTCAAGAGCTACGTCCCGCATCAATCACATCCGACACTTTGACTATATAATTCTCACATGGATCTGGGTGCAATCACTTGCGAGAGGGAAAAGAAGAGCTGCCATTTACCATCTGAGAGCCAGCCGCTTGATGTATTCCGCTCCTTTATTGCACACTGCACAAATGAATAAGTAAAACCTATGTGAGAAAAGACAGAAAATGGAGGCATTTAAATTACACACCATGGAGAGGTACAAACGGCGCTACGGCCACAGAAAAATCGTGCTTGACAGTGTCATTATGATCTTTTAAAAATCCCTAACTCAGGTAATCTCGCCTGTGTGCGACGCCACATTAAGTTTGTCGCAATACTCACTAATCATTACCTTTGAGAAGTTGCAAATAGAATTTCACTTTGGTTATTGCGTTCATTGATCTTTCCGAAAAAGCAATGGCTTATATTTCATTATAAAACGGATAGCGCCGTCCCTAAAATCTGATTGGACCGATTCAGTGTACGAAGCCATCGAAGAGCAATTTTCAGCGACATGCAATTTGTCTGTACACACTGAATGTAAAACCGTCGCAATCAGAGGATATCTCTTTTTTTAAATTATTTAATGTAATTTAACCATGTTTTTAAAAACGTGTAGAGTGTGGCTGAATGAGAGATTGTTTGCTGTACATTGAACATATTCTAAATATATATGGACCATTTTCTAAATATTTAATAAATATTTAAAATGTTAATTTTGAGTATTAAATAATAATTTATTATTATTTATTATTAAATAATAATTTAACTCTTTAACTATTTACATAATTCAAATATTGAACATTTTAAATATATATTCCAAATATTTATATTTTAATATTTAATCATTGTTTATCTTGATTAATTAAATAAAAATAATAATACTTCAAATATTTATTTTAATTTAACCATATACTGATTATATTTAAATAAGAGGTTTTGCTTTAAGAAAAAGTACATTTTTACTACTTAATTTAAATATTTTATGTATTTTAAATATACAATATAATCCCAATATTTTATATAATTTAAATATTTAATACATTTCGCATATTACTACATTTAAAATATTTGTTTATTTCGATTATTTACATAATACAAATTTAAACATTTAATAATTTCTGAATATTAAATATCTTTCAACTCTTTAACAATGCATTTATACGGTTTTATTATATTACTGTTGTTGTGCCACTTAAGATTGTACATTACAGTGATTTTATACAGGTTTTAGGTGCTCTACTTTTCAAATTCCCCTCAGCCATGACAAAATCACTTAAATTATATTTATTGGCATAAACCCAATTGCTTTTCAGGCAAGCTTATTGATTTGAGAGGAAAAATGAGAAATCCATACTAAAGGATGGCGAAATATTGATAAGAAGGATTCAAGTTCTTTCGTTGCAGCTCTGTACAGTGCATACCTATCTCCAAACATCATGGACTCCTGTAGGCACTGTGTACACGCTTCATGAAACCACTGCTCGCAGCGAAAGCACTGCAGCATTTTCAGATAAAACCTGATGGGAAAATCAGAGAATAAGAAATGAACTGTTGAATATTTCTTATCGGATGCAAAGCACAAAGACCTAAACAGACCAATTACATTTCAGTATAAACAAAAATAAAAGCAAGCAATACTGGTGGTGTGATGGAGCGATGGTCAAACCTCATTCCTTCCATTTAGATGGTGTGTGTAGAACAGCAGCAATAGCAAAACCTTATAAAAAGCTTTATATCTAGCAGGTATAATGGCACAAATATTAATGGCACAATGCCATTTTTAGCGACAAGGCGAATACTACAATTTTTGGTTTTTAATACATGCTTAATACAAGACTTTTTAGTAATGCTATAATACAAAACGGGTGTATAGCATCTTTAATATTTTCATGAACTGAATGATAATTATAAATTATAAAATAATTTACCAGGAAAATATTTAAAAGAGAGGAATCACATAAGTTAGCAAATGTTAGTAAACGCTCATATAAGAAATAACTATTTTATATATTATTTTGATACTATTACAGTGTTTATTTCATATTTTGGCTTCTTTTTTGTACAGTATATACATTATACAGTATACTTTTGTCATTACTTAAGTTTATATTTATTTCCAATTGTTCTTATTATATACGTTCAGTTTATTTTTATGTCATCTTTAGTTGTAGTAATTGTAGTATTTTAACTCATTTTATTTCAGTTTGTTGCCAAGATGAGATTTCTAATCTTTAAAGAATTTTGAAATGCATAAAAAATGCATAACGTACTGCATGTTTAACTCCTCGCCATCTATTCACTGTCACAGTAAAGTCCATTTTTTAATAATAATCCGATGACTACTGCTGCAATGCAATGTAGGGACTGTTTATTTTTCAACAATCTCATGACAGTCCCTGTTCTGTCATTGGTTGCGTAACATACAATTTTGTTTTGATCAAAATGATTGCGCTGAGTGAGCAGACAGCAAGCGAGCGCACGAGGCAGATATGTGTGAGTGCATTTGTCACGCTCTCCTCACTGCTTTTTACTTCACTGAGACACACAAACAAACCCCTTCACTACATTTAATCAAACGTCCCAGTGCTATCAAACAATGTGACAGATGTTATGCCCAGTACATTAGAGTTTTGCTTTGCTGTGCGCACATGCTACACTGAATCTGTTTTTAGTACAGAGGCCAAATGCCTAGACCTCTAGCAGGAAAAGAAATCACAGTAAAGGGAAGAAAACGAGGCATACGCACTCTCCGGGTCCTCCGCAGTAACAGTAGCACTGCTGATGGTTTGTACGATGCAAAGAGTCCCACTCCAGCTCCTCTGGATTATAAGGCAGCACCTGCTTCATGTTCAGCAGCGCTTTGGAGATTGGCCCCTTTTTCAGAGCTCCCCCTTTCTGCCAGATAAAGAAACACACGTCAGCAAACACGGCCCCATTCGTTTATATGGAAAGTGTATCTGATTCGGACTTACTCTCACAGCTAAAGCAAAAATGCACTTCCTGCAGAACCAGGGATGAAGGTCAGCTGAGCTCTCCACTGGGGGCAAGTGGCAGAGCTGGTGATAGCCTGAAGATGCAAGGCGAGCATGTGGAAGGATGGAGGACAAATATTAGCACAAAAAAAGCAGATCCACTCAGAGCCAATCAGATGTGTAAATATGAAGAGCCAAGCCGAAGTCGACACTAATCCTTGAGACTTCCGAGAGCCACTCCTGCATCCCCAGCGAGTCATTACTGTAATGCAGTCTTACCAAACCCCCTTAAAGTCATCAAAGACACCCAGAATAGTCCTCTATTTGCTTTGTAGACGCTATGGCGTTTAGAATGCAAATTGTACCACATTTTCCACTACTGTCTTTTAAAATGCATTATCACAAGTACATGTTAATCAGTTTTATCCAGTTCCCCAGCCGTTGCATCATGCGAGAAGTCATAGCAAGTTTTATATTACTAGGTTTACACATTTTGTGAAGCAATTGCGAGTGCTCCACAGACGTTGAATAATCAGATACCCCCACAATATTTGATCATCTTTGCACCGATCTGTTTGTTGTTAGATGACAGCATTCATCACGGTCAAAAAGACTAAAATCGAGTCAGTCAAATCAAAAAAGGCAGGCTTTACTGTTCACAGCTAAGCGGAAATTTCACCAAGGTGCTTCAGCTAAAAGAGCGCAAAGTAAGAAGCAATTAGCTCAATATGAAATATTTTTCTGCTGTCAATTTTTTTATGATAGAAATCGGCAAAAAAGTTAACAATGCGATGCATGGATATAAAAAAGTGTGCGTCAGATACAAGTTGACATTTGTATCGTGATGCAAACCAAATTATTTATATATAATTATTAGTAGATGTTCATGATGATTTGCTGTCTGTCAAAGAAATAAATTGAATTGCATAGCATCAGATTGGGTTTTTTTCCCCATTGCATCGCAGTGCATTGAATCCCATTGTGTTAAATCGATGCCGACTGCATCATGATAGGGGTGAATCATATAACATGGCCCCAGCTTCATATGCATCGAATAATTGGCTACACTTATCGCTAAAGCAAAATGTTCATTTTCTCTATGTAGTATAAATGCATTTTTTGTAATTCAGTGCTCCATGACAAAAGAAAAGACAAATTAGATAAACTTCAGACCCCATAACGCACTGGACTCAGCAAAATGAATCATAATGGTGGCCTTTTGTTGACAAATAAATGTGGATATCTTAATGTGGGTATTGTTTCTTTACTTACACAAATATGTTTTTGCAAATAGTTCGAATGCATTACTTCCTCTCAAACACATACTGTATATGACATGTGGGTTTGGTCACCACTACAATTTTAGGTTGTTAGGATGTGGCTACATGGTTGGTAGGATATTTTGGGTGTATGCTAGGTGGTTGACAACAACAGAATAACCATCAGCCATCCCACCCAAAGCCACATAAAATAGAAAACCAATATCATTATGATTACTAATATCATTGGACTCCCACAATACATTTTATTTGCATGTAACAGTAAGTGCAAGGTCATTGACTAATATTTAGTTTTTTTTGGAGGAGACAAAATCTACATTTAAAATGTACATTTAAATCTGTTTGTCTGCTGACAGTCAGCTGTACATTAGCATACAAATAAACTCAAAGTTCAAATCCTTAACCCTAATTATGAGTAATAGTATGAGTAATGCAAGAATCACTAATAACCGAGTTACCGGGTCAATGGTTCCTTAAAATGAATCACTGCTTTCTCCAAGCAAAAATAAGCTGTTTTACTGTGATATTTCCATGTTGGTGTGTTACACCATGAGCTAGGATACAGGCAGTGCCCATGTCTGCCTCGGACTCACCTATTCCACACTTCCCGCAGATAAGAATTTCATTACCAGGAACCAGAGACATGTCAGAACACACTGAGCATTTGGGTTCTTCCCCAGGGACACCAGCTGTGCGAGAGAGCGAGAGAATAAAGCTTCAGTTACCTCATCACAAAGCAGTAATACCACACTGTCACACACACACATCTCGCAGGACACACTGACATATCAAACTAAATATCTGCTTTCTAGCTTGCTGATGAATTATTGCTGCTATTTTTGAAATTAAAAATACCACTCAACCTCTTACCATGCTGTATGTCTTTCCAAAGCACCCAGAACTTGGAGTTGTCTTCAAACGTCACAAAGCAACTCTGCTTTGAGGTGCTCACCTATAGAAAAAGAGAATAAGAAATGTATGTGTTGTTGTGAAACGCAAACATAACACTGTGATAAACATGAATATATATTTTCCAAATAAATTATTCATGATTATAGGGCATGCTATCAGGTCATGAACATATCTTGTACTGTATGTTTCCTCCTGGGACTCAGAAATTCATTTTTGTCCTCTGACAATTTCAAATAGCACGTCCTGGGCTTTTTAAAGCAAAGTATGATTTTCTTTTGCAAGAAAAATACGTCCCTTTTTTTTAAAAAATAATGTCCTTTGCGAGGTACATCATGTCTTTTTACCTTGAACAGGGTAAAAACAAACAATATTCCAATTAAAAATGACATGTGGTAAAGTGAGTAATAGTTGCCATTTAAAATATGTTTATATAATGTATATAGTTAAGCATATTATGAAATAAATCAGAAAGCAGATATAATATATACAATAAAATATTGTTAATAATAACAGTTAAGTGCCAAATCTGGTGAATGTATGATTCATCTACTGTAGGTTCCAAATAAATAAATAAATGACATTCGGGAACGATTGAGAAAATACTTTGCCCTTAAGAAAATGTACTGACCCTGAGGTCACCCAAGTCACCCCTGTTTCATCAGAACAGATTTGGAGAAATTCAGCATTACACCACTTAGCGAATGGATGCCGTCACAATCAGAATCCAAAATCACAATAATCCACAAGTACGACTTTATTCCACAAAATGACGTGTAGAGGAATTGTATTTTAACTGGAAGGAACAGTTTAAAGTTACATTGTCTAAATGAGGGATTGTTTATTAACAAAACACATTATTTGATGGACTGCAGTCATGTGGATTCCTAACTGGATGAATGTTTTTGTCAGTCGTTTGATCTCTAAAACGGCACCCATTTATTGCTGAGGATTCAATGGTGTCTTTTCGGGGTAAACTAATGCTCCAAACACTCTAACAACTTAATTGCAATGTTGCCATGTCCCATAAACATCACTCACTCTCTGGATCTTTCCCAGGTAGTAAAGGCCGTCAGACCAGCGGCACAGCACGTACTGGCCCACAGTCAAGTTGGTCTCCTGGACGCTGCAGGTTTTCTCTCTCTTGGGAAGCAGGTGCTTGGCTTCTAGAGGTTCCGACCCGACTGTCAGATATCCGTCCCGACAGGCCGATTCCAACATGCTGACAATAGGCACAACTACACTTCCTGAAAGCAAAGTAGGAACAAACAAATCATACATGCAACATGCAGATCACACCAAAGTTATCACATGTGAAATTTCCCAGTGGAATTATTTGCATATTTCATACGAACACTCTTTTGGAAATTGTTGGAGTTTTTTCTATGTAAATATGGTTTAAATTTGAAAAACTTAGTGACCACATATATCTACAGAAAAACTCCAATAGAGACATAGCTAAATACTGACATAATAAAGGGTTTTGCCCACTGGTCAGTTCAGTTGCATATACAAGTAAACATTCAGAAAAGTGTTTATTTCTCTTTCATTTGTTTTCAAATCTAAATTAACCCAAAATTGTTTAAGGATTTATTTGAGCAATTAATCAATAAACATAAATGCAAAGCACCATCAAACTAAATGCATGGTGAATTTAGCATAATTAGGGCTTTAAAAACATGACAGTCATCAAGTTCCCAGGAAAAAAAGGCTCAAAGCAGTATTAAAGTAAACAGCCCAAAATATGAAAGACACTGTACAGTTAACTTAATGCACAGTTGAGGTCGCTTTAAAAAAAAACATTTAACCTATCACGGCTTAATAAAACATGGATAAACCTGATTTGATGATGCTTAAACGCTCCTTCCGGACAGATTTTGTAGCTACACACACTTTTTGTTAAATCTGAGTCGCAAAAGACTCATGCTGTATCCGAAATCGCATAATTCAGTAGGCCAGAAGTACCCGGATAATGCTTCCACTTGAATTCTGTAGTACGCATACCATGGACGCTTTGCTATCCCATGAGGCTCCGGGAGAGGAAGCGTCATATTCGAAAAAATGGTGGAAAGTGGAGACGTGGGCTCATCTCAAGTGTAAGTACCTCAGGAAAAAACGTTGTTTATTGTAATGAAATTACACTTGTTTAACACAATCTAAATAAACGGATGACTTATTGAAAGTTTAAATTTTCGCGCTGTTCTGACGGCGCATGACTCGTGACAACATCAATATGGCGGATGTAGTACGTCCGAATTCCATTCATACAACCCACATTCATACTATATAGAATGCACTTTTAAATGGTCGGGTAGTGCGTTAAATTCGTAGTACCTACTTAAGAAGTATGCGATTTTAGACTCAGTGTAGATGGAGTTGAGTGATTCAATGACTCGTAACTTGTCGCCACCTGCTGGCATAATGATCTCATTGTGAACTAATCTTTTAGATGAACAGATTGAAAAGATTCAATTCAGTTGAATCAACACACAAACAATTCATACTGTGAGTGAAAAAAAAAATAAATAAATAATTAGTTATTTTATTTGTCTATTTATTTAAAGATTTAGGTTTATAGGCTTAAATGTTTTGCAGTTTCGGAAAAGTTATCCCGTCCATAAAGCAAATAGTTGGGAATTGCTCAAAGTGCGATACAGGTAAGCAAGTATATACTGTATGTGCGTGATGGTTTTTGACAACCCCGCAGGAATTCTGTAGAACTGCAAATAGATTCGTTCAACCACAACAGTGCGCATGGGGAATATTGCCTGACTCAATCTCAACCCTGATGAGTTAAAAAGGGAGCAGAAACAGAGCTGGTTGACTCATCGTCAGGATGTGAACTTCAGACTTACTGATCTCGGCCAGTTTTCTCCTACTACCCTGCACCAGACCCCTTTTACAAATATTCAACTGAATCGAAACCAAGCGGTCGAGAATCACACGATCAGTAACGTTAACGTTTCTCTGAAAGAATAAAACGTGCGTGCTTTTTCTCCGCGTGACAGAAAATTAGACAGAAAACTATTACGTCGACCTTAAAAGTATGCACGCCTGCATGCAAAGTCACTTAAAAGCCATTCCCAATCCTCGAGAGTCTATCAGTTAAGCCTATCACTCGGTTCAGTTGCTTATATAAATAAATCATAGCCGCTACGAACTTATGCACGGACTCCCTCCCCATTTGAAGTCAAGCAACAGCATCAGGGCATGCTGGAAAACTTGCTCACTACCAAAACTTCTTTCAGGGACTAGTTGTCACACTCATAACACATGCTCAGAACACCTTATTAGTCTTTCATATGCACGATTAAGCTCCGGATCAGCGCAGCTGTGAGTGTTACGCACTACAATGCTGCAGATTTTGAATCGGGTCACATTCAAACACACATTGCGCAGAGATTACCGCTTTGATTTCTCTCCAATCCCGCGGGTAAAACGCGCCAAAAGTGCAGCTATTCCTCCTCTGGCAGCCCCAAATACCATTCGCGAAGTGTAAGAGCGTTTCTGCTGTTTTTACAGCTCAAGCGCCGCAGAAATGCAGTCAGTGAACGTCGCCATTTTTTCACCTTTTCCCGCGAATCATTTACGTTTTGCTTATGTAATTAACATAACGCGATCATCATCATCATCATCCGCGTACAGGAAGTACAGCTGCAGCTCGAGGAGGGGCTACAGAAGCACTGCTCCAATGACAACAAGACATTAAATGCTTTGATAGTAGCCCACAACATGACTACAAGTCATGAAAAGACTACAAGTCAGAGATCAGCCTCATGTTGTTTCACTTGAAAATAGACAACTGACAATGTACAGGAGATTTATTCATATAGATAGATAGAAAATCCCAATATTTAGACTTTCATATTAGATCATATTATGATATACACTTTAGAGCTCCAAAGTAGAGATAGATAGATAGATAGATAGATAGATAGATAGATAGATAGATAGATAGATAGATAGATAGATAGATAGATAG
>JAUYWG010000041.1:4082065-4109248 GCA_034779775.1 Enteromius afrohamiltoni
ATAGATAGATAGATAGATAGATAGATAGATAGATAGATAGATAGATAGATAGATAGATAGATAGATAGATAGAATAATGATATAACGAATAATATAATGAATAAACAGATAGATAAATGTTAAAACTACATAGATACAATAGTTAGGCCATATAAAGATAGATAAATAAATGTAGTAAATGTTATAGTTATGCAGTAGTGATAGATAGATAGATAGATAGATAGATAGATAGATAGATAGATAGATAGATAGATAGATAGATAGATAGATAGTAGATACTTTTTGCCCCACTGTAGATAGATATTGCAATTACATAGTTACTATAGATAGGTATTACAATTATATTGTTAGATATATAAACAAAGATAGATATAGATATGAAGTAGAGATAGATAGATAGATAGATAATATAATGAATAAACAGATAGATAAATGTTAAAACTACATAAATACAATAGTTAGGCCATGTAAAGATAGATAAATAAATGTAGTAAATGTATTATAGTTATGCAGTAGTTATAGATAGATAGATACTTTGGGCATGATATAATGTAATGAAGTTATATATTCTAAAGTGTAATGGTTTTGATGAGTGGATGTAAGGGATGAGACAGAGAGAGTGATTTGTCAGCGTATATGTTTCAGTTTCAGTGAAGGTTTGCTGGCTGTGCAACTGTCACATTTTTAACACATAACAGCTCATACTTGCTGGCATAACAATAATATTCTTAGATTTCTGTGAAATTTGGACATTGTGATTCAGGCACAAGGTCATGGTGAGCTGACTAAATGAAAAATTTTATGTTGCAGAACAAAACTACCCATACACTGGGAACTATGAATACAATATGACTAAGTGTATTTAGTTATTTGATGTAGTGCTGATTTGTACATATTGTACAAAGAGACCCTTTGCACTCTGAGAAACCACCTGTTTCTTATCTCTCGCACGATTGTGTTGAAGACAGGAGGGGATAAAATAACTAAAAATAAAGGTGAGGGAAAAAAAAGTCCAGAGGGGAAAGTAGCTGGAGGTTTTTTCCAAAAACTGCAAGGAGAACTGGGTTGATTTTTTTTTTTTGCATACGTGTTAACATGAGGGTAACGTGTTGTAGAATGCAAGAGAGAAAAAATATTGCTCAATGATATACTTCTTATGCATGCATTAAGTAAAATGAGCTGATTTTTGCACAGCAGCCACTACATGCATGTGTTCATTCAGCAAAATTTCCATTGTGCATATAAAAGGAAATAACAGTTTTTCTGTGAAAAAAATTCCAAGTCTTCATAGTGAAGATACATATTTAAAAATATGCTAAATAAAAATGAATGAGCCCGCTTGACCTTTTCATATGCTAATCTGATACTATATTTGATAATGATCTATGCTAAAATGTAGACTTTTTAATGCACAAAAAATGAAATGACAGTAATCAGAAATAATGAATACACAAAACAAATCCATCAAAGCATTTTCACTTTAAACTGTCGCTTCTGGCCAACATAATCCATAATAAGTCTTCCTGCAGTGAAGTCAATTCCCTGCTGTCCTCCAACATTTTTGGACCGTAACCGGTGCTTAATCTGTGCATATTTCTTTTAACTTTGTCACTAGAGAAAGCATAGATGCCTTTATGTTTTAGTCAAAATAGTCTTGATTAAATTGTTTCTTATAAACATGCAGCTTCTTTCTTCACAAGGCGTTTATTTATGGACTGGATTACACTTGGATATTGTGATTTGGACTCATTTTGACGGCACCCATTCACTGCAGAGGATCCATTAGCAAGCAAATGATGTAAGGCTAATATTATACTAAATCTGTTCTGATGAAGAAACAAACTCATCTACATCTTGGATGGCCTGAGGCTGAGTCTATATTTTGTGAAATGCAAATAATATTGATTGCTCTAAACTTTAAAAATATAAAGATATAAATCACCACAAATATTTCAAAGCATCATAATTGATCTGCAATGTTGAGACATGTTCTAGTAAACAGATAAGCTATGCTTCGAGGAAACAAAAAAACACAGGGTAGGAAACGCATTTGATTTATTATTACATATTAAATATGAAAACTGTCAGAATGATGTTGAAAATCCAGAAGAGTTCATTCCATAATAAATAAAACAACAATACATCTAAAATAACACAAGAAAGAACTAATGTTTAAAACATTAGGAGGCAGGTGTCAATCTAAAAACATTCTTTTATTCATTTACCCAAAGAAACAAAAAGAAAACTCTGCAACGTTTCAGCTTATAAATATTTCTGGTTTTGTTTCTCTGAACTCCATATTCATTTTGTCCAGATCCAGAATTGTTATGGTCCCATAAGAATCCAGTCTTTCTTAACAGCCAGGCCTTCATGCTTCAGGAGGAGGTGTCCACCACGCACTTGATATAGATGGTGTCATCCTTGCAGTAGGCGTGCTTAGTCGACCTCAATTTCCCCAGAGGGAAGAACAGGGGGCACCCGCTGGCCACATTCATCTCTGAGACGGGCCGGTGGAAAGATGCAGAGGAGAGGTCAGGACGGAAAGCGTCGATGACGTGCTCCCTCTGGTTCTGATCTATGAGAAAGAACGTGACCTGGCAGGCACGTGCGGGAGAAATCAGCGGAAGGGCACGGAAAATGCTGATGGCACATGATTGAGGAACCAAAGCTGGTTTGTTACAACAGAAGCCACTATTAAAGGGTCGTATCATACATTTATTATTTCATTCCTAGTCCTGGGCTGCACTTAGTAGTTTTTTTGCACCATAAATTGCTGTAATTTAGTTTTTAAGACCATTTTCTGTTTTCTCTAGCACTTTGAATGTAATGACCTGCTTTGTCTTTAACAATTCTGTATTAATGCTTTAATGTGAAACTGAATGTGAGCTTTAAGTGTTTTTATCGGTCTTCAATAGCAGAATCATAAAACAATCTGCACTAAAATGTGCCACTGAAATTGCTGAATCTGAATCAGACCTTTTATATATAATTATTTTTTACAATTTCCCTCAAAAAGTATTAGCAACTATAAAACTACAGAACTTTTTGTCTTCTTTTCGGTCGCATATCTCGATGCTAGGTGTACTAAACACGCACACATGAGATGGTAAAGCCCTTCAGTGCTCACTTCTAAGTGTTCGACCCTCTCGAGGAGAACATAATGATGCTCATTTTACAATGATAATCACTGCAAGACAGAAGCAGGACAGTTTCACATGTGAAAAGCATTTTAATTCATCAGGACTTGGGGCAATGTTATTTTAGTATCATTTATGTAATGTTTCAACAATAAATATATATTATGTACTAATATTATGAATGAGCTAGTATTTTTTTTATAGATTTTATTTATTTTTATTTAGTAATTTAACACTTACATTTTGTTTTTATTTGATTTAGTTTGAGTAATTTAAACGTATTATATTTTACTAAGTTGTCAAGGCAACAAGTTTTTCCGTTTCTCTTTTTTTTTGATACATTTTTCTTTTTATTTAGATATTTTATTTGAGCTTTATTTCAATTGAAAATATTTTAATAGTTTAGAATTAGTTAATAATGAGATAACACATTTCTGTCCCAAAAAAAAAATTCAGATATTGCAAGTGATCAATTTGGATTCGTTATTCTAAACTCAGAATTCAAATTTGCATAATTTGGACAAATGGAAGAACATTCATTTACATTCGAGTTCAACATCTCCGCAGTATAATATTATAATAAATCAAAGCTTTTTTTTTGTTTTAAAATGATAATTCGATTTCTTGTAATATGACTCTTTGATGTATGAATTCACAACACAGGTTAGCATCAAATGATCGATCGATTCACTGATTGACAGCTTGATTGTAGATTTTTACCTTGTGTCTGAATGGCCATGAAAGAATGGGGTCGTATTCTCCTTTCATTATAACAAAGAAAAGAGAGATGTGTGTTCCCTTTCCTGCCCCATCTCCGTTCAAGTAGAGTCGCATACACACTTTAAATCCATACCTGGCGGTGTAGAAAGCTGAAAAACACAACACGTTTCCATTAAACGCTTAAAAATAGCAGCCGATAACCAGGGAGCTCCTTTCATCTAGAAAATCAAATGCGTGGCTTCCTTATTCTGACTGGTGTATTGGAAGAACAGTTATTCTGATATCCTGTTATGTAATGACGTTAAAGAAAACAAGTCAATGAAATTACCTTCAGTTGTTCTCTTTCAGTCGTTCTCTTTTTTGATCTTGGTTGTGTTCACGCAGACACATGACTACTGGGCAAACAACCCCATTTCAGCCTTTATAACTGCTTCACATTTGCTTTTTCTTTTCTTTCTCTTTCTCTGGTACCGACTCAATTTTTACCACTGGTCTTATGAATGCGCATCGATTCTACTTCAATATACGATAACAACAAACATTCATTCACCACAGCTCTCCTGATGAGTCCAGTCAGTGCAATAAAGTATTCCGTGCTGGCAAAACTGTTTTTCTTCGGCACAAAAGTGAGAAGTCATTGTCAATAATATATTGATTACGTCAACCGAAACTGCAAATGGAACATGCTTAGAAAAATAAAGCCCAGGGGACCATGAAGGTGGATATAGGCCTGTTCCCCACACAAATGATTTAGAATACGATGCACAGATCATATGTTTTTTTTTTGTTTTTTTTTTAATAAAATGAAAACTAAAAACTTAAAAACTCACGTGAGCCAATATTATATTGACAATAGAACATACGTTTTTCTAAACATCATTTTTTGATCCACTAAATAAGCTCATATCAAATATGATGCCTGCTACTACTGTATGTCTCAAAAAAGTTGCCACACGGGCAACAAAGGACTGAAAAAAAAAAGATTCAGCTGGGAGAACATCTAGCAGCTAATTAAGTTAATTGACATCAGGTCTGTAACATGGTTAGCTATAAAAATGATGTTTTAGAGCTCTGGTCTCAAACTCAATTCCTGGAGGGCCACAGCTCTGCAAGGTTTAGCTCCAACCCTTATCAAACACACCTGATCCAGCTAATCAAGCTCTTCAGGATCAATAGAAACTTCCAAACAGGTGTGATTTGGAGCTGGTTGGAGCTAATCACTGCAGAGCTGTGTGCAGAGTTAAAGACCACTGTTTTAGAGAGTGTCTCAGAAGTAAAGATTGGCAGAGGCTCTCCAATCTGTGAAAGAGTGCATAACATCCTCATAAGATTCAGGGAAACTGGAGAAATGTCTGTACGTAAGGGACAAGGCCGAAGACCTCTGTTAAATGCCCTCAGATGATTTCTCTGGTGGAATTTGGGTATATTAGATTTGTAACACACAAAGATGTGAATATTAGAAACAGAGAGAGAGATTTTTCTGTCATCATTTACCCTCGTGTCATTCTAGACTTGTATGACTGATTTTCTTCTTCCCAGATTTGAGTTGTTGAAAGAAGAAAGTCTAGTTAAGAGAGTTTAAGAAGAAAGTCAGTCACACAGGTCTAGAACAGCATGAGGATAAATGATAACAGAGTAAATGAGAGTAAATGTTTATTTTTAGAGAACTCTCCCTTTCAGAGCAGTACAGGAGAGATATGTGCTTTTGTACCTGGCGAATACTGACTGATCTTTTGGCCGTTGGCAGCCTCTCTCAGTCTCTGGTTGACATCACACAACCGCCAGAGGAAGGTACCATCATACGAGATGTCCTGCTGGGCGGTGATACTTTGCTGCAATGAAGTGATGTGAATGTCTTTCCTGACCAGTCTCTGCTGCTGCTCCGCTACCTAGAATGTGATGGAAAACCATTATCATGGATGAATCACCCAAAGGTACAGATTGGCTCACTGCAAAAGCGCAATATTAATGTATCATAATGGACCTTCAGAGCTGGTTAAGGTCGGCAGCCTCATGTGAGACTACACAAAAAGAATGATATGGCGACATCCTATTAGACGCATCCTTTTTTTTCCTCAACCGCACTTGGAGAATTGTCACACAAATCTATTTTCTACCACTTGTTCCCTCCTCATCCTTACTTCAACTTATCTCTTCATTTTCAGCATTTCAGAAGTGTCATCACTGCTCCCGTGTGTTAAATAACCCCTCCAAGTCGAGCGTCAGAATACAGCCGTAATCATTTGTTATCACCTCCCGGTGTTAAGATGAGCACAGGGACACATAGATTATCATTTCAGACCTCCCCAAAAGAATACCTTTGTTAGTCTTACGTGAGTCCTTATTTAAAGCATGAATTATGCAACCCAGCGGCTACAAATAAAAAGCACGTCGTGGGAAACAAATGTTTTCCAGAGATTCCTGTATACTGTAGCATCTCAGCTCTTTTGTAACACAAAAACATTCATTAGCTCCAACCATATTGCAGATTCGCAGCATGAGATCAATGCCTTGTTAACTGCAAGGACACATCAAAGTAATGAAATCTGTTGTTGCTATTTACACACAGTGCTTTGATTTTAGTAATTCAGGATGGAAATAATATGATATGAGGGTTGGGCACCGTTCAGAACGGCACTGAATTCCTGCTGAATGCACAATTCTAATTAGATTTTGAATTTAAATAGAATTAAAATAAAGTGAAATTCATCTACTGCAAATGTAATAATACAGGTCATTTTCAGTATGAATTAACCATAAATGTTATCATACACATATTGCAAGAAACATGTGAAACGCACAATTTGCATTTCATTTATATTCATTTTGTTTATTAAATAAGCCTTGTGCTATTTTTCAGTATCAATTAATTTACATTTTGAATATTAGAGACAATGCCATGGATTTATTAACATTTGTGGTGCTGTATTAAATATTGTGAATTATTTAGATAATGTTGAACCTTTGGAAAAACACTTTTGCCTTGAGTTTTGGGTCAAATGTTTTAGGTTATATGTATATAATTTTTTTTTTTTTATTTATCAGTTTCCATAAATATAAAAAAAAAAAACATTTAAAATTCATACAGATCTTTGAACAGAATTCCTATTAAATTATATATATTCATATTCATATATCATGAATCATCATTTAAAATGAATGCTGTCAATTGATTAATCGAATCCAAAATGAAAGTTTTTGTTTACATAATATATGATGGGAACTGTGTATAATTATTATCTATATATAAATACACACATACAGTATATATTTAGTAAATATTTACATTTATACATAATATTTAAATTTATATTATAATATTTTATATTATATATAAATATATTTATCATATAAACGTAATATATTTTTCTTAAATATTTACACGCATGTGTTTGTATTTATATATAAATAATAAATATACACAGCACATACACACACATATTATGTAAAAAAACCTTTATTTTGGATGCCATTAATCATTTGACAGCACTATAAAACTGTGCAATTCCTGTTATTCTATTTCCAATTGTGGCCAGTTCAATTCCCATTCCAACACATTAATTAAAAGCAAATTCCGTAATAAATGTTATGTATGTGGAAAGATCTATTTATTGAGACCACCACTGAAGGATTATTTAAAAAGCAATTCCACGAGGAATCAGAAAATAAAAGTTCTAATCCTTCTTGACAAGGCGTGCAACTGTATTGCAATTCTAATGTTCAAACTGAAGGACATGACTGACAGGATATTAGCAGATAATTTGCATGAGAGCATCAGTGTGGCAGCACCACCACTCTGTAATTTCATCATCTGTCTAAAAATTTCCCTAGATGTTAATAATCTACTTCCTTCTAAAAACAAATCATTATAATGTCGTTTTAAAACTAACCATGTTTTACAATCTAGTTAATTCCATTTAAAGTTGAAATTCCATAAAGTTGAAAAAACCATAAATGTCATGACAGATAAACATACCTTGGTTTCCAAGTGCTGAATGAGCTGCTGACTGTTGTAATTATCCCTCTCCAGCGCAACCACACTGATCTGCGTCTTCTCCACCTCTCGGTTCAAAGCTGAGATGATGTTCTCCATAACCTGCACTCTCTGCTGTAGAGCATCCAGTTGCTGGCCTACAGCAAGTTCAGCCTGATCATCGTGGAGACTGAGGGCCTTATCGCTCACTCCTGGATCCCCTCCGTCTGTCTCGACCTCAACCTCACACTGAGAAATGTGGGAAGCACCACACTGTCCAGGCTGAAGAAAATCAGAGCTTTCGTGGTGGACTTGCTCAGCTGAAGAATTCAAGGTACGCTGAAGAACTCTGGTCACATCCAAGAGAAGCTGTAGATGGCCAACATGGCTGCAGGATTCATGTTCTTTTACTTTGTCTGCATTACCCTGAAAATAAAATGTTTCAGCAAAACTGTATCATTACCATGAAACACTACTTTCTCCACTGCAAAAACATGATTTATTTAAGAAGGAAAATTTTAATAAGACCATTAATGAATGCCATTAAAGCTCAACAAAATTCACACGGGAAATTTTATAGTATAATACAAAAATATTTTTTCTGATTTTTTTTTTGTTTAGTTTTATTACTTATAAAAAGTATAAAAAATATAAATGATAAAATATCTTTATAAAAAATCTATGAAAAACAAATTCCCTTTAAATACAGAGCATATATTTTTTCCCCTGCAAAACATTTGTTTTCTCTATCTAGCTAATTTTAGAATATTATCTAAATGTATTTCTAAGTACTTTTCACAATAAATATTGTTTCAAACAGCCATACAACCTAAATGTCAGAGTGTGTGTATATATATTTATACTCATTTTAAATAAAAAAATAATATAAATAAAAATCCAATATATATATGTGTGTGTGTGTGTGTGTGTGTGTGCATGTATATAGCTATATAAATATTATATACAGTACATTATAAAAATATATACACATTTTGTATTTATTACTGTTATATTATTTATAATATTTTCAGTAATATTTTTTAAAAACATGGCTCAAATATCTAAAAGTTTCTGCTCAATATACTGTTAAAACGCCAACCTTAAAAGGACAACCAATGTCTGAGAAAATACATGGCTCCTTCTTTTTTGAGCTGCCTGAGTGATTATTCTACAAAGGAAACAGAAACATACTTTAGAATTGTCCTTTTTTGTACATTCACTTTCATGGTACAATACTGAGCAATCCACCAGGTTTTCTACCTTTTGCCGTTTATCTGTCTTTGTCGTCTTCTTATCGCCTGAATTAGGGCAAACATGCTTCTGTGGAAAAATCAAGAAACTTTTACTAACAACAGCTATGAAAGTTTTGCTCCAACAATTTTGTGCCATAAACTTTCCAAAACATCTCATTGAGACTTTTTATCTTAATTCGAAGCGTGAAACACATTGCATTTGAAGATATCTTGACTAATGTGTTGCGTTTGATGATTGATGTTTAAATTCACTGGATTGCTGCTTTTTTCCCCGTTCTTTTTATTCCTCTAATCCATGTCCCGGAGTGCAGGTCCCGATGGGTGAAATGGAAAAGAAAGTAATATGGGACAGCAGTAAACACTGGAGACTCCATCTGTGGCTTAAAACCGAGCCATGGGGCTTCAAGCAAGGGCACGCTGACCCAAAACCACTTTAGCAACAACGAAAGAGGCTGAACATCTTGCACTATGGGCCTATTCGCACAATATCATCCATGTATCATACACGTACGTGTGATTTGCACAAATATATTGTTTGCATGTTGATTTTTGAGACATACAGAACATATTCTATATATATTTTCCAATAAATATAACAAAAGGACATTCTTAATATCTTATAGAGTTTTGCATCTAAAAAAAGTAGCTAAAAGTAGGTATTTTACTAGATAAACAATGCAAAAATACTGATTTGGAAAATAATATTTTGCTGTCATTTTACCTGGAATTCTCTCGGCGTTAGGACACCTGAACAGGAGGGACATGTGGTCTTGTTGTTGGGACAGCCTCTGTCCAGATGTGAAGCCAGTGATTTCCTCTGCACCATTAAGCCACAGCCAATGTTGCAAGGGATCAGAGCATATTCACATTGACTCTGATGGTCCTGTTAAATGAGGGATAATTCACATAAAACATGACAATGTATTTACTCTCATGTCACATCTAAATCTGTATGTTTTTTTTTAGAATAACAAAACACTTTTTTCATCCAAGAACCTTCAGCAGCTCTTTCGCATGCAAGGACAGTTCATTATAAGCATCCAAAAAAAAAAATTGTAAATACTTTTGGATCTGTTCTCAACATAGATTTATTGTTTTTCATCAATAGACTTATTTTTGTGCTTTAGTAATGGTGTTTTTGCCAGGTTTCGAGCTTGGCGGTCACTATGAACTGTCATTGTATAAAAAAAGCTGTGTGAAGATACTTCAAAACATCTCCCTAGTGCAAAAAAATAACAGCGTACGGGTCTGGAACAACATGAGAGTGAGTAAGTAATGACAATTTATTTTATTTTTTGAATGAACTACTCCCCTAAGCAAGTATGATTACTACAAATGACATAATGCTACTTTATTTCTACACACTTAACCTCTAAAACGTATAATCCTTTTGATCATATAGTTTCCTCTGAAAAAACATCAAATCTAAAGCCCAACCTACATGTTTCTATTGTAATAGGGAGCTTGTGAATAATACGATATTCTCAAAAGGCTTTCAGTCTCTCTTGAGTACAGAAAGAAGGTAAAAACATAAAAGACTTCCATTAGGCAGCCACGAGGGTCAAAGTCATAGAACGTTTTCCCTTACGAAACACTGACCTCTAAAAGTTGTACAAGAGGCTTTTCAAATCCTGAAGTATAAGTTTGTTACTAAGACTGAGGATGGATTCACCGCACAAGACAGCATCTGCACAACAGCTCTATGATTAATGCCTTAATGGCTGGTTCGTGTTATGAAATAGCCATAAAGCTACCGTGTTAGCATTCCCGTAAAACAGCATCTTGTGGTTGTAACCGAGTATGACTGCCTGCCATGAAATGCAGCTATTTTTTAATGAGTTCCTATGATTTAACAATGTGATAACAGAAAAGCCACAGTTGCTAATGTGATCGATACAAGCCCCATAATCCACATTGATTTTGACTCAGTTGAGTGTAAAAGACATTTGAGAGCATTACAGTGTTCTCAATAGCTTTATAGGTTTTACATGCATGCGTGGCAGCCCGTGAACAGCCCCACTCTCTAGTCTTACATTTATTAGCCCAATGCTCTAATCTGAACTACAGTGGGAAGCGCTAGACTTTATCCGATGGCTCAGGAAGTGGCTCACGTGCGTGATTTTCACATCATGTCCTGTGAAGTTAAAAAAAACACTTCCCATGCTATAAACAAATACATCATTCAGAAAAACTCACACATCGCCCTTGATAATTCATCTGCTTAAATGTGCATTAGAGATCCATTTACGTAACTATACGTCACTTACACTGAACAAACCTTTCTATACAAAGACTTTCTATACAAAAGTACCTCAAAGTTTTTCAGGGTGCTTCTCCAGGGGCAGCCTTGATTGGCACAATGAACTTTCAGATCCAAAATTTCCTTATTAATAGCTGCATCGTTGAAGAACTGCAGTTTAAACAAGAGGGGAAATTATGATAACTTTCCAAACATGAGTCACAATGCTTCCACTGTCAAAATACGAATACAAAGCCATTACATATTTTATGAAGAGACAGATAGACAGAAAAAAAAACATATAGAGATAGATAGATGGATAGATGTAGTTTTGATTGCCTGGTCAAGAGTCAGTACACTATTGTCACTCTCAACACTGGGATCTTCTTCTTTACATTTTGTACACACAAGGTCCTTGTTGTTTCTGTATGAAATAGTGAACAGAAGCATTCATTAATAAGCATTCACTTATAACTTTTTAATAACAATGCTATGTAAATGCTATATTTTCTCAATTTAGAATAAGCTAGCCAATGATAAGAGAGAGAGAGACTATACATACATCAGCTTCTACACCTTTTAAAATGTGTATGTGGTGTTTGTTATAAATGAGTATATTTATATAAATCACGCATATAAGCCACTTTTTTCTTTTTTTTTTTTACAATAACATACAATTACTATCACTGTTTTGGCAGCCATGTTCTGTGTCATGAAAGCCTGCTGCTGCTCTGCTTGAACGCTTCTCGGTGTCTTACCTGACCAGCCAGTTGACGCACGCGAGGCAGTAACGGTGACCGCACACGGTTTGACGCGCCTTATTCAACACATTATTACAGTTGCTGCACAAGTACTTCTCCTTCGGGACTTCATCACAGATGCTCTGAGGAAAACCTGACGGGTACTCGTTCTCACCCGGCGTGGACGAAGTCCCGTTTAACGACGGGTCTGAAACAGCTGATCCCGAAGCCATTGAAGTTTTTGGTGAAGTGTCTGTACCAGCAGCAGGTTTTGATAACATATTGATATGCTTTTGACTTTTTCGTGATATACCCACGGTAGAAAAACACCATGGGGGTTCCCCCTCTTCATACACCCGGAAATATTATTGAGATGTTTTTTCCGCCTACTTATGGGCCACAATGTGCTAATAATAATCAGAAAAGAAGGAAAAAATCAGAAAGGTGCGGGGTTATTGTTAAATTATAGTGGTTGTGATAGAAACAGGTTTCACCGTGTCTCTGTCTGAAAACCTAGTGAGGGTACTAAAAGAAAAAGCAGAAGTGCTGTCTTGGTAACTTAAGCAGAGCAGTCGACCCCGCCTACAGAGCGTTCACTAAAAAAAACAAATACAAGCGAACTCCAGGGGGGTTTATTTAACTGCATTTTTAATTTTATATATATATATATATATATATATATATATATTATTAATGGTGATAGCCAGAGTCGACGCTGCGGACAAAGTCTGACCTGACACAAATAATAAATACTTTTAAAAAAAAGTAGCGCAAAACAGGTCCTAAAGTGGAGCCCCTAGGTCATCCTAGCCCCTAGGTCACGATTTACCGTAACTAGTACTACTGCCATTTAGGATAGCGCCTAAGTGCTGTCTATGTAGGCAGCTCACTAGGTGTTGAGCCACAGCCTCTCTCTCCCTCGCTTTCTGAGAATTTGGCCGTCATTTCCGTCCACACGGAAAGTCCCAGTTTGAAAACTACCTGCGGTTTCGGTGTGGTGGACACGTTTCACGACTGTTTTTTTATTTCATGCTCACTCATCTCTGTTAAACATGAAAGTGGTGTGCCAGACACGTCACAAATTATGGAACCATAAAGACAGAAATTGAAAAAAAAAAACAACAGTATTATGCTATTACTATTTATAGTGTGTGTGTATATATATATATATATATATATATACTCTTCATCCTATTTTCTGTTTTGATTATGAGGCATTTTCTTATTTAAAATACTGTATATAAATAATAATATTTTAGGCTATTTTTATTATTTTAATATTATTGACAATGACAATATCAGTAAAAATATACATCGATCCTTGTGTATTAGCATTTTAAAGTGTTCAATAAACTCAAGCCTTTGTGAAAACCAGTGAAAGTTTTCATTTATTTGAACAAAAGTGTTTCTTCAGGGGATGAGTAACACAGAAACCATGCAGTGAGACACTCTGCGGTGTCATTTATTCTTAGTAGAACTCATCTGGTTTGAATCTCTGACCTCCATCCTTGGAATATTTGCTTATATAATTGTCTAAGGACTTAATGCTTCGCTTAAGCACCATCCACTCGCCTAAAGAATATACTATCGATCTTGTTAATTATATGAGCATCGTTTCATTTCAAGAGAAAGTGGAAAAACCCTCAGAAGACCCTTGCATTTGCTCACCACTCAAACAGGAATCTCCCATTCAAACAGCGAGCTGCATAAAGTCACACAAACTTCACAGTCAGCTTACGTTTACATTTCCTTACTGTACGGTGGGTGCCAGAAATATTTTTTCTCTTTAACCTGTAAATGTCACCACGTTGCCAAATATTCATTTCAAAAGCCATATGAGATGATACATGCTGTCTAAACCGAGCTAAATCAGAAGACAGCCGATTAGATGATGAGAGCAGAGAATGAGGGAAAGAGAGCAAGGGAGATCATTTTTGCTAAAGAGGGCAGTCAGGGGGGTTTCAATATCTGGTTGAAGGGATTAATGACTAGAGTAAAACTATTCACCTCTACAAGGGACATTCTTCACCTCAAATCAATTACTCTGTAATAGGAGAGCAGGGCTATGCTGGCCTGTTTTTCATTAAACAGCAATCACATGAGGGACCAGTGCATTAAAATGACTGCAGCAGGTGGCTGGTGAGGGGCCCGAGAGCTTTCTGTGGAAAAAGAAGATGTTTGTGCCCTCATGAATCACAGTGAGAAGATGCAATTCAATAATACAGAAACCTCATGATGCAAAAGCTTAAAATGCGATAGGCCTTATCGATCAGCCTGGCTGGGAGGCCCCAAACGGTGTCTTGTGTGCTGGAAACAGAGAGGTGAGGTATAGGGCAGCATCTTCTGTAAATCTGTCTGGGAAGAAGACAAGTATGGGTGTTGAGGATATTGGGGGATGGAGATAAGGAGCCAGATGTGTTTATGACTTGCTGAGTGTTGAATATCTGAAGCGTTCCATCAGCACGCCTCTCGCTTCTCATGCATCCCTCACTTGGTTTTGATGCTGAGTAGATACACATCATTCTAACCCTTACTGAAACAGATGCTGCTACTGTTCTTGGAAGCCAGACCTGCAGAGTCATTTTTTACCACACATAGATAATACATCTCATAAACAGTCTTGTGTGTGTGTGTGTGTGTGTGTGTGTGTGTGTATATATATATATATATATATATATATATGAGATTTTTTCTAATACAATATTGTGAAAGATTTTTGCCTTTTAAAATGTTTTTAAATTTGGTAATAATAAGAACCACTGTAGATAAAAGAGATAGCAGAATAGAATCATTTCTGAAGGGTCATGTGATTTCAGCTTTGCATCTATGGAAGAAATTAAAATGTATCACTATATAATAACAGATGTAATATTATTTCACAATTGCAATTGCATTTTTTAAAACAGTAAAAAAAATAATCTCGCAAAGCCTGAACTTTCGAACAGCTGTGGATAGCAAATCAATATTTTATAACCATTAAAAAGCATGATGGAAAATGAATCAAAAGAGTAAAAGCTTTGCATATTGGATTTTTTAGTGCTGTCGCAATAATGTTTTATGCTATTATTGTTTTACAAGACGTATTGGCAGACGCTCTTCAATTTTAATAGAATCTGGTGTGAAATGTCCCTTTTGCAGAGCTTGTAACCTTTTCGGAAATTATTGTTTTATTACTAAGGGGCTTTCCATGAATTGTGTTAGACTTGTTAAACTTACTAAATAATACACAGTAACATGGTTAGTGGTGTTACAGGATAATTTGAAGTATCAACTTAACAAATATGACCAACATGACATTATATATAAATATCTGAAAATCCCAAGAATGTGACAGCTTAGCATATTTGACACAATTTGCAATTTTTATTTTTTTAATTTATTTTTGTTACTTAATCAACCTAACCGTTTTGTAACGGGAAACATGTCTTAAACAATGCAAACTCCTAAAAACTCACATTTACATCAAGTCTCATTACTTTTCAGGATTTATGTAGTTATGTTGGGAAGTAAGAATAATGTTAAAAGGAGTCTGCTGTCATCTTATGAAAATGAATGTTGCATGATTGCTGGATATTAGAGGCACGGAAAAAGGCCAAATCTCTCCTTTCCTCCATTTAATGTCATGCGTTTCCACGACATTCCTGAAACATTCATCACTTGAGAGTCTCATTATGCCATCTAGTCCTCAGACTGGCACATTTGCAAATGTTTAAAAGCAATGCAAATGCGATAGTCACAATATTCACTTAAAAAAGCTTCACCTAAAGATCTATTCTTGGCCTACCTAGTCAATTACCAACTAATGAGCTGACCTCAGCTGACATTCACTCCCGAACTGCTAAGGTGGAATTAGTTTACTTCTGTCAGAGGAAACGCTCCAGTCACAGCGCAAGTGAGTATGTTAGAAACTGTGGATGTTTATTAAATGTCACTCTGAACATTAAACACATTTTAATGATCAACAAAATAATACTGCTGATACAAGGCCTAAAATGAAACGTGAGTCCATCGTAATGTAGCAGAGCATACAGTACCAAATGTTAAAAGTGTACAGTAGTTCATAGCTTTCATAGCTGGTCAGAGAGGATGGGTTTGTAGGTTTAAGGGGATGTTAGGGAAGGCAGGATGTGTAAAGAAAGGAAAATGTCCTCTTGTCATCCTGGGGTGTTGTTATACTGCAAGACATGCTCAATTTCACGGTTAAATTATTTACACGGATGACTGGCAAGCGCCTTTAACAGACAGGTGTAGTTTGAGAGGCCATCGGCAGGGGTTCCTGAGTTCCAAGAAGTTCACAGAAAGCAACGGAGGCCATGAACTGAGAATCTGTCATTCCCCAAAAGCAGTAGCTGTCACACGTTCTCTCGTTTGCTGCAAACTCAGTCCGTATCTTACATTATCAGTTTCATACCCCGAAAAGAACAACATTTCTTTTAAAAAATACCCGCAGAGAGCAAAAAAAAAACATGGCGGAATGAGGTGAGGTGATGCTTTTTTTTTTTTATTGGCGTTTTTTGTTTGTTTTGGAATGTGCCTGCTAGTACATCAAGACACCTGGATCATTGAGAACCCTCCTATGGTTTCCAGAGAGAACTGACCGTGAAACTCAATCTACATAGCAGCTTCATCTTAAACAATTTCACCTCACACAAACGCCTGCGGTTTTCTTTATTGAGCGAGAATGTGTCACAAACTTGATCAAAACGCATCAGTTTGGTTGGGCTGTGACAGCCGTTCGCTCTGTTGTAGTTTTGAGCTCCTCTGATGGTGGAGAATTGGTTTTCAGTAGGGGTTGGCATTGCAGTACAGTATATACTGCAAATTGCCCATTGAAACATAAATGAAGAATAAAGCAAGCCGATACAGATTTTGAAATAATCTGAGGGATTAGTTATCCTTTGATTCATAAAACTATTTTTTAATTCCTTCCGATATAGATATAAAAGTGATTGTAAAACGTTCTGAGACAGGAATATGTTGCTGTTTAAAGTGCAGACAATGCTCATCTTTGATAGGATAGTCACAACAAATACAAAGGTACAAATAAATGTATGTGACAGATTTTTTACATTCTAAACACTGCGTTAGTTAACATGGATATCGCAGGATAAATGGAATTAGTATACACAGCAGGTTGACATGTTGAAAATCGTGCGATCAAAACTAACACAAAGACTCATGAAGCACATGTAAATGGGTAAAAGGACATTGCAAGTTGATTGTTTGGAAAGTTGACATATGCTTGGTGTCAGTGCCATAAATGAGTGAAATCAGTGAATCATGTCCATACAAACAAATACAGACTGAAAGAGAAATTACATTAGGAATAGTTTACCCTAAAATCAGTAAAACGACTTACACTTACTTTCATGATGGTATACAACAGTTTCATCAGTTGATGTATGAAATTATCACTTTTTTTTTCACATCGTTTTGAGTGAACCAACATATTTCCAAACAAATCAAGCAAGGAAATGATTCAACGGTTTACTCATAGTTTCCAAATGAATGTGTTTTCTGAATGTTAATGTTCCACTTATAAATTGTTCCACTTATAAATTGCGATCTACTGGTATAACGTTGCAGTCACTGAAGAATCCCCACTAAGGAGGTAGAGGACTAACTGTTGTATAAATATGTCTGTTGATGTTTATTTAATACTTTCAAGAGCCTCAAAAACCAACTGAGCAGTGGTTTTTTGGGCCTAATGTGAGTGACTTTAAATGGCCAAATGCAATTTGAATCGTAACCCATTGCATTTTAGGGCAAACTATTCCTTTTAAGAAGAACTTCACAGTTTACCTAAAAGATATCACATTAAATTAATACATGATCATACACTAATGGCAAAATAATGAGCTATGCTCCTGAAATGATCTGCTGGATGATCGGGTCTGTTCACAACAAAAATAAATAAAACAGTTTAACCCAAGTTCAACTCTCAGATCTTTTCCAAGTTTAAGCCTTAAAGCTCTGTCAATCCATCTCATTGTGATTTCTGGTGAATCTGACCTACTATGCATAAGATAAAATCCAACACTCTTCTATTTGGCAGCAACACCAAAGGGCTAATGTGCTTTCTAAGAGACGTTCGGCTTCTCCATTGACAAAACCTTCCACCGACTGACCTGTCAGAGTGAAATATGCGTCTGTTGTGGCCCATCACTCTGAAAGCCACCGCTGTGACACATATTCTCTTTGAGCATCCCTGGTGGTCAATAACGTATTTACTCGACATGTGGGAAAATCTAGTTACCTCCCAGATATTACAGCAAGGGCCGGACACACCAATAGCAACCTTGTCATGTTTAACTACGAGTTATTGATTAAGCACTGAACGAAAATAACATAGGACAAGCTGCCTCTCCGTCGGATGTCTGAAGAGTTAAAAGTCTTTATTTTTATGAAAAGCTACACATTCTTGCTAAATTTCACAGCTACAGAAGTTTCTTTTTTTCTTTTCTTTTTTATAGACAACAACTATAATTTTTTTTCATTAGTACATTTTTGACAATACCTGCAATGTTTCGTAATAATATTCAGAGATGTGAACAGTAGATCAAGAGAAAAACATCCGCCCACTGGGGTTAGCACAAACACTACAAGATGGTGGGAAAACGGGGTCTGAAAGATGGATAGAAACAGAAACATGAGAAAGAAGTTGTTGCCGGAAAGTTTGCGTTTCTGCATCGAGTGTCTCTAACACCTACAGCCACCTTTGAGCTCCTCTAGTTGAGTTTTCTAGTTCTCGCTCATTTATTCTCCTCCTTGGTCGGCCTGATCTTCATCTCGGTGAACTTCAGCGAGTACTGCCAACCCGTCCAGGATGACCACTCGATGCCGTCGGCATACGAGGTGTGTTGGCCGCGCAGGTATTGTCCGTTCAGGTTGGAGGTGTGGCAGTTACGGTACCACCAGGCGCCGTGATAGAAGGACGCGCAGTTATTCTCAGAGTGGTCGTTGTCCTTGTCTTTAGTGGTGAATTTCATCCCGTTGTGTTTGAGCAGCGAGTCACCTGCAGTGTCGGATCAATGCGTGATGGAAAGAAATATTGAGGAAGACAGAGGATGGGTGGAAGAGTGAGCATGTGAGAGACAGGGACGGCGAGAAAAAGAGACAGAAACAAAAGAACAAGTGAGTCACTTGACCGCAACGTCTTTGTTTATCTGTGTCATGGAAAATTTAGATTACTGCAGTAAAACAGTACACAGTTTCAACAAAGAGAAGAAGTTTTCTTTTAAAAAAACAGTACCTTGCTCTACATCCCAAACCAATAGAACCTCAAAAAAGCATAATAAGTGTAAAAATACACAAATACTAATATTTCTTCCCTAAAAAAAAATCATTGCTAAATATTTTTCAACTGATTTTAGGGTTGAAATCAACTAAATAGTCAAATAATCAACTAATATTTGTATTCAGGTGACAGTAAAAACATAGTTAAACAAAACAATATTTAAATGCTTTTCTTTATATTAATCACAGTATCCTGAAAAAAATTACTTTTCACAAAAATATTAAGCAGCACAACTTGCACAACAACATGAATAATAATTTTAAATGTTAAGCAGAAAATTATATTAGAATGATTTCTAAAGGATCATGTCCTAAAGACTGCAGTAATGATGTGGAAAAATAAGCTTACTATTCCAGGAATATATTACATTTTAATATATATTACAATTCATTTTAAATATAAACTTTTTTTTTAATATAATGTTTTTTTACTCTATATTTGATCAAATAAATTCAGCCTTGGTGAGCATAAAAGACTTAAATATATACAAAATTCATAGTCACATTAAACTTTTCAATTTTTGCAACATTTTTGCATGCACATAATGTATAGCACAGCCTACTTTAGTAGATTTATATTTGCTTTTTAAAGCCTTCAATTCATAAAACCGAATTGCCTAGAATAGCAATGCTAAAATACTGCTTATAAGCTCATATAACGAGCAGCAAAACATCAGTTGGAAATGTCCCAATCACCTTAGTGTGTTTGCATCTACATACTGAAATTGCTCTGCTAGTAGAAAGAAAGGCAGATACCAAAGAGAGGAGCGTGCTAACGCGTTGCTGCTAATCTGCCCTTATTAAGCTCTGTGATGTATGTTTCAGGGACATAATGTTGCAGTGTGCAGCTAGGCTAATCTAATCCCAGTTTCCTGCCTCCATACCGCCTGGCTCCGCTGGGCCCAGCCTTGCTGACAAGATCAGCCTTTTATTGCCAGCCTTGCAGTAAAACCCTTCTCCTGTCCTCTTCCTCTAACTCTAATTCCACTCCGCTGCATCATGTATCGTGATAGCCGTTTTATTGGGACAAAGGAGATCCAATTGATGCCGTTATGTCATATTGTAAAGTGTGTTACACATCATAAACTTGTTTCAGTTGCCTCATAGATTCATCACTGTGGTCTAGCAGATAACGAATCAGCATTGATGGTGGTATTACATGACAGCACCTGGACTGTGAAAGCAGAGCCAATGAACAGATGCAGAAACCTTGCCTGCAGAAACATGACACACGAGCTGGCTTTACCTGGTTTTTAGCATGTCTAAGAAGGTCATAGTTTTTTGGGGGGATGGTTTAAAGGGGTATTTCACCAAAAGCATAACATTCTGTCATCATTTACAGTCGTCAAGACAGATAGGTATATATTTTACCTAGTAGATATTTTGAAGAATGTTGGAACCAAACAGTTTTGGTTGCCATTGATTTTATTGTATTTTGTGTCCATAAAATGGAAAGACGGCATAGACTGAAACTGATTGATCTGGGCATTCTTTTAAGATCTTCGTCCCCATGTTGTTTCAAACCTGTATGACTTTTAACCAAACTTGAATTGGTAACCAAATAGTTTTTGTTCCCATTGACTTTCACTGCATAACCAACAAGATTCAAAAGCTCTTATTTAAGGTTCCATGGAAGAAAGTAAGACATACAGGTTTGAAACAACATGAGGTTCAGTAAATAATGACAGAATTTTATATTTGGGAGGATTATTCCTTTTAGATTAGCCTCAAGCTAGCCAATCAGCTGGTTTAGGTAGTTAACTGAAGCATGTTGGTCAAGCTTGTTAGCGCTAGTAGAACATTTTGGAACAGTATGTTCCAAACTAATGTAACTACCATGGTCTAAAAACCAAACCAGTTGAACTGGTTTAAGATGGTAGAAAATTGCCCCAACCCAATAGAAAACCATCAAAACAGACCAGAGCTTTGGAGACTATCCTACCATCTTAGACTGGTTTACAGAGATAACCTGCACAAAAATTACAATTCTGTCATCTAAAAAAATCCTAATTTATTTACAGTTATTATCTGATCATTATCAAAGCTGGTTTAGCTTACCTACTGTAGCTGGTTAGAGCTGGTAGATATGTTCTATGTTCTACTAGCTATCATGTTCTGATAACCAACTTACACTTTAAGCTGGTACAATGTGGTGAGTTCAGACTTACTGGTTTAGATAGTTGCCCAACTAAGAAAAATACACTAAACAACCTGAACAGACCAGCCTCATAATCTCTGGCAACTACCAGCTCAGGTTGGTCTTAAAATCATTCTTACAGAAGGGGAAACCTTTACTCTCTATATATATGAACAAATCTCAACAAGCTGTCTCTGCAGTAGTAGTATGTTGTAATATTCATAAAGCATTTCAAAGAATACCCAATCATACAAACGACTCTGGGAAAGAAAAAAAAACACACTCATTAGCTAGAATGTGATGATTAATCCTAGCAGTAAATTGCAGATTCTGTGCAAAACAGACTTCACAATTTGTGCACCTGAGGGGGTGTGTGTAGTGAGTGTCAGCATGAAGGTGCATCTCAGACTTTTATGAAATGTCTTGAGACAGACCCACTCAGGAGGGCGATACGAGTCATTAGCTATGCACATGAATGCATAATCGCGTTAATGCCGAAAAACACTGCAACATCAGAGAGAAATTATACACTTCTCTACTTGGACAAGCATTGTTACAAAAATAATCAAACGCTCACATGCAATTTTGCTTCTTACTCTGGCCTCCCTAATGGTAGTAAAAACATTTCTGTGTGCTAGCAAAACTGTCATTAGTGCGCTTTGAAGTTGGTACTGTATTAGTACTCAAAGTGTTTACAGAGATCAGGGCATCATGGGTGTAAAAACTAATCTCAGGTAATTATATCTTCTCAAAGATCCCCGCTGTGGCTGAGCGCTCTTTCTCTACGCTATCGTAAAGGCGTTTCGTTAAACAGAGCGGCATTAAAGACAGCATGCTTGTGCACTGAAAGCAGTTATGATATGAAAATTCTAGCATGCAAGAAAAGGGTGTGTGTGTGAGGCACACTTTAACACCAAAAGATCTTCTTTTTTTATGTCAGTTGCAAAAAAACATCAGAGTAATGCATGAAAAACAGAGGATTCTGGGGTATGGCTCATCAAAATCTCCACAGGGATGCACTGTCGTATTGAAATGACGTCATATCAGTCGGTACTTTAGCATCAACAGACAATTGCTAAAACACTTTCCGACAGCTGCTCTGCACAGTTTTCGACGTCAGCTGAAATAGTCACTTGGATGGTTTAGTTTAGTACTAATGGCCCGCATGAATGAGATCTATCTATCTATCTATCTATTAAAATAATACTAATATTTAGAAAGAACTTATTGTTTAAAAAAAATCTTCGAACTTCGAAAAACACTTTTTATGATTTTTCTGAATTTTCTCACTTATAAAATGTAATTTTCATCCTAAACATCAATTAAACAGCAAAGTATTTTATATTATAAATATCATTATACACACACACACACACACGCATGTTGGTTTAGACTCTCCACGGGCGTAATGGTTGTTATATACTGTCACCTTACTGCACACCAATCATACACATAACAATGGTGGCCCAGCAGTGCACAACAAAACACAATTTAAAAACCAAACATAAGCTCTCAACACAACAACATTAAGCCGCAAAACAACAGAAATGCTTGCCACCACTAGGGTGCAGTTGGTCTGCAGAAAGGAACTGCGAGGAACTCGTGAGTGTTGGGGGCTGTGTTGATAGGAACTTTGTTAGTAGGAACCACAAAATGGACAACACATTACGAACCGAAATAACGTCAGGGAATGGTTTTAATGTCAGTATTAAAACATGTACAGACCGCTTGCGAATATTCGTGACATATGCACAATAGCTGTTTCGGCAGACCAACTGCCCCCTAGTGGTTGTGAGTATTTCCATTGTGTTGTAGCTTAATGTCGTTGTTTGCTTTTTTAATTTTGTTGTGTTTTGCACTACTGGGCCACTGTACCTAACCCTACCCCTTACAGGAAACTTTATTAGATTTAAAAAAAAAACATTTAGTATATTTTTAAGCCTCTTAAATTACAGGGACATATGCAGAGTCCTCTTAAAACACCTTCAAATTGTAATACCTGTTTTTTTTTTATTCCCATATAAAAAACACACACACTATCTATCTATTTATCTATCTATCTTTTTAAATAATACTGCATATTTAGAAGGAACCGAATGTTTAAAAAAAATTAAGGTCAAAAGTTGGTCAAGATGGTTAACCAAGCTGGTTCAGTTGGAAGAAAACTTTGGTCAAGCTGGTTGAAGCTGCTAAAACACCTAAAAGTAATGTGTTCTAAACTAACTAAATATTAATTTCTGACCATATTAAATATTAATATTTAATATGGTCAGTTTAAACCAGAATAAACCGGTTTAGCTGGTCTGATGTTTAACAATGTCCCAAAAAACGTCATCATTGAAATTTTAATTATAATTGATCTAGCATTTAAATGCTATATCAGCATGTTTCCTCACTTTATTGTTAACATCAGATGCATGGATACTTTGTGTTCAGAAAAAAGTGCATCAGATAAAGAGAATACATTAAAATCCTGCTGTTTGTTGAATTTTAAGCTGCCTGCCACATTCAATTGTTTTCATCTTGATTCCATGGCCACGATGTGCAATTTACCATTGACCTTGTGACAGAATTTCTTCTTTCTAATTTCTGTGACAGTTAGACTCTGAGGAGGGACTTGTATTTTGTCTGACATACCGTTATTAAAGGTGTCAAGGACATCTCACAATGTTGCCCTCTAGGAGCCAAGGTTTGCCAGATTCTGTGTTTGTGTGCTTTTTCCTTTTGTTTTTCAGCTGCCATTTTGTTCCACAGCCTGCTCTCTCTTGAAAAAAATGGCTGTTTGATTTCATTGTATTTTTCATTTTATTCAAAACCAAGTTTCATACTTGAGCAAGCACAGCTCATACGAAACATCAAAATGTGATTTAATGCATACTGTCAGTCCAACCTACCATTCATGTACACATTAATGCATTAAACGACCAAGCGCGCATTTTAATCCAAACAGCGGTGTAAAAGTCCAAACAGGATGTAATTGATAAGATTGGGAATCAATGTGGCATGACTCCTCCAGCGGGGGATGTTTAAGACAGCCTGGCTAATTAGACGCGTGGATGCAGTATTCTCCTCTTGATTTATGTTAATAGGAGTGTTTGTTTACGTCGCCAATAATAAGCCGAGTGCCTGCTTTATTGGAATGCCATAGACGTATTCTATGGCTTCATTATCCCTGCCCTTTCCAGCACATGGCGAAGGTCAGGCCTGCGTCCGGCCCCAGCGAGGAGGGCAGTGCTCGGGGAAAAACACCTGAGAATAATAGAGTGCGGGACCCAATTAATGTTAAAAAGAGGCCCCGGCGACAGCGCAGGTGAAGCAGTAAGAATTGCTCATCACTTTGCCTCGGTGCAGGCGATACCCCGCCGGCCCCCGTTGCTTTGCGTGCTGCAGGAATATATCTGAACGCCGCTGACAACAGGGCAGGAAACTTTAAATTAGTCTTGTGATTCTCATGATAGTTTCTATTCTGGGCTGATCTTTTTTGTTTTGCTGGGTGCAATTCAGCCTGTTAAGTCTGAATTTTCTCTCTGTGCTTAACACAGGTTGTTTTCAACACAAAAACTCTATAAATAAGTGAGTGTGTGTCAAATATATATGTATTTTATTTCAGGCATGTGTATATTTAGAATGTATGTATTATAAAAATTACAACATAATATAAAATTCTGCATATTTTAAATATATAAATTTGTTTAGTGACACGCACACATATACTGTATATATTATTTATTTATGAAAAAAAAAATATATATATAGCCTATATATTGGTGCTGTTAAATGATAAATCGTGATTAATCGCCTGCAAAACGTGTTTTATATACATAAATGTGTATGTTTATTATGCATATATATTTGCACACACATACAGTATATATTTTGGAAATATTTAATGTATTATCGTGTCTATGTATTTATATTATTTATATTTCAGATAAATATATTAAATATATAAACCTTACATTTTTCTTAAATATAAAAATGTATAAAATATATGTACATATCTGTATTTATATAGAAATAAACATACACAGCACGCACATGTATATTATGTACTATTTATTAATTTAATCTGTATTTTCATTATTTTCAGCTTATTGATACCAAACACTGCCTAATATCTCCCTCTGTGTTCCAAAGAATAATAAATAATTTTTTTTTTTTGTTTTGTTTTGTTTTTTTCTTGCTTGCTTGCTTTTTTTTTGGCTGTGAAATAATCCATACATATTTCTTATACTCGTGTCTTACACTTTATTTCTTATATGTTGTCGCTTTTTTATATTCATCTTTCTTTTGTTTAGCAGAAACTGCTGACATTTCTGATATGTGTCCTTAAATTAAAAAAAAAACTTTAATGAAACTATACCCAATAAATGCCAGTTAAATGGTCTCTTTTGGTCTAAAGTGGGCGTTCTTTGCCAGAACTATTTGTCAAAATTCTGTCTAGGTGAGACTACATATCAACCAAAGAGCTTTTACCAGCGTTTACCTGAGGCTCCCCTTTAAACCTGACATGAACTTAGGCTCCAGACATCAATGCAGGTCCACAATTGAACTGCTGTTGTGCAGGATGTCTTAAGAATACCAAGCTTTAAAAGCAGGACACCATGACCTATGGCTTTCTGCTAGACCTCTGCCTTTGCAAAAACTTTAATAGTTTTTGGCTCCACACTGCAGGTAAGTGCAGGAACTCTCAGTAAAAGGCAGAATAATGTGTGTAGCATACCTGCGGTGCCAGAGTATTCCGCGACGCTCAGCGGGTAGCCATCTTCGTCGGGGTCAACAGAGAACAAACCCACTCCAAAAGAGCCATACTTCGCAAAAGAAGTACTGTTCTCAAAGTCTTCCAGGTCAATCCTCAGCTCGTAGTTGGCTTGAATGGTAAGCGCATGGATCCGTTTCATGCCTGAAAAAGAGATTTAGATTTTTAGGTTTATTTGAATACACAGAAAAGGGTTTGGGTAACCGGCTTCTGCTTCAGACATTATTGAAATCTTGTACCATGTGATTTAGTGAAGAGAGATGCGCCAACAACACACTAAAAAGTTTACCTATTAGTTTTTTTTAATATTAAGGAGAAATCGGTACAAAAACAGAAAGAGTGCTGGTCATTTTCTACCTGTTAATTATGAGACATTTTCTATGAATGAACACAGACAATTCAATGTGTAATCCATATTGTGGGAAAAACGCTTGTAAAAAATCAATATGAAAACTATCCTGCAATATCAGTACAATACAATTCCAGCATATTAACACTTAAAACACCTTAGAAATCACATAGCTACACCCTTGTAATTACTTATACATAGGAATCTTTCGTAAAAAGTGTAAAAAAATTAACTGTAGACTGTATAAAAAATATATACGAATTGTGGATTTATTATTATAAATACGCCATGAGAAATCATTTATTTCTTCATTTATGTTATCTGTTTAATAATATATGTTTTAATATATTAATACTAGAAATATATATAATTAATTTAGGTTATAATTTTTTTTATATATATTTATATATTACAAACTGTGATAGTGATGTTCTGTGAAAAGAAATAGCACACCTGTGAAGAATCGCGGGAGTCGTTCGGATCCATTTGCGATAGTATTTATTCAGCGTGGTCAAACAGGCAGAGGTCGGTACACAACAATAACAGGAACAACGTGGGACAGGCAGAATCAGAGTCAAAG
>JAUYWG010000041.1:4122028-4140366 GCA_034779775.1 Enteromius afrohamiltoni
ATTGAATTATAGAATCCAGACCAATTATATCAGACAACCCATCCAAGTTATAGCCACATTTCAGTTCCTTTTACATCTATGTTTACGTCCATCCAACATGACCCTGCGCATATTGCTCTCTCATATATGCTGTTAAAGAAAGGACAGTTTGATTTATTATTGTCCAATATAAAGAGAAATAACTTATTCCTTATTTTTTTCAAATGGCAGATGCAATGCTTTATTTAATTTTTCTCCCCAAACGTTAGACTCATCCTTCCATGTTTATATATTTTTTTTATTTTTATATTAAAAAAAAAGTTAAAACCATGTTCAACCAAAAACCAAATTTCCTTTTATTCATTTAAGGGTCATTGTAGCTGATGATTATAATAATAATGATGATAGTTTGATACTGGCGTATACCACGATATTTTCTGAATTCTGAATACTGTAATGTATATATTTTCATTATTTAATTTTTTTTATCATTACAAAGTCAAATAGAACAGAATTTTTCTAAAAGGTACGATTTAATAATTTTTTACATTGTCTTAAATTAAATTAAATTTAATTTCATATTAAATTCAGTTAAATTCCAATTCAATTAAACAATAGTGTAACAGTATTACATATTTTTAAATGTTAGATATTTTGTTTATGAATAAAATAACCAAAAATTATATGATAAAATAATATAAATAAATTCTACATTGTTTGGTTTTTGTTAAACAATGCAAAGCCATTCAGACATTTGTAAGTCTGGATAATGTCACGATCCCAGCTGAAAGTGCCAGCGAGCTCCGCTAGAGGGCCCTCCCTCCACTCCGTCGTACATGAGACTCTGTTGCTCACCGGACTCCATCTCCCAGAAATCTCCTCTTCTCCACAGTTGTTGCCGATCAGTCACGCCCCCTTCACTCGTTAGCTTCAACATAAATACCAGTCTCTTTTTTCAACCCAGTGCGAAGTATTGTGATTGCCATTTGCGTCCCTTCCTGAGCATTCTGTTTTGGATCTCTGCTTGTTATCGCTGAGCATTAATAAAAGGCTGCACGCGGATCTGCATCTCCCTCAACTTAATCATAACAGATAAAATGTCAATTACTTTTTGGGGTAAAAATACATTTTGGGGTCACTAGCACAGATTTGCACAAAATATTAGCGATATTTGATAAATGTAGATAAAAAGTATTGCGAAATAATGCTGTTAATAACCAATGTTATGCAATCTTTTGCCTCTTGCAATAAGTCATAGCAACGAATTTTGACAGATTTTGGATATATTTATACAAAGGAGGCGTATGCATCTATCTTCACAGAAGCAGCACAGAGAGATACTTCAGAAACGTGTGCGGTGAAGCTGGAATAAACACAAGCATCAACCGAGTGGTCGTGTGCAGTTTAAATTGCCTAAGCATTAATGGCAAGGAAAGCCCCTTAAACTCTAAAGCGAACACATATTAAGCGCTTATTGGAGGTTATAGTACAATGAAGAATGATCATATAATTTTTTGCATATGCTATGTGAATATTCAAATTGCCTGAAAAACCACCTCATGCAAGCGTAAAAACTTTTTTGCTATATATGGAGTTTTTCCATTAGGCGTATTTTCAATTCGCAATTTGAAGGGTAATGGAAACACGGCTACTGTACACTCTCAAAAATAAAGGTTTCAAAGGAGTGTTTTTTCATAGTGGTGAAACAGAAGATCCATTCAGGGGTCCCAAAGAAAACCTCAGTGAACAGGTCTTTTTTTCTTAATATGAATATTTTTTCAAATATAAAGAACCCTTTAAAAAATTGAACCATTTCTAAATGGAACCAGCGACAGCCATAAACATTTTTTTGAGCGTATTCGCTATTTTTGAGCGTATGCAATCAAATCTGTTACAAAAGTTCTGTCACGATCTTCTCATTAACATAACTGCTTCATACGAGGCATGTTGATGAAGTGATGTTTCCTGATGAAAGTTGGGAAACACTGAAAATATGCAACGATAACACAGGCATGCACGCTTGGAGAAGCATTACAGTGTCTATCATGACTTTTTCTTTTCCAAGAGGAAAACACTGGGATTGATAACATTTATAATGGATTGGGGTGTTTAAAAGCGAAGCCGAAAGCTGTGATAGCATCTCATTCCCACAGAAGGAAGAAGAAAGATAGAGAGAGAAATAGAAAATAATGCAGAAGGGCAAGGACAGGAGAAGAAGAAGATCAGAGGAGTTTTCAATTTGAGCTTGCATCTCCCCCATAAAATTCAAGGCCATCCGAGCATGGCCAGTGTGGTGAATCCACGGCGTGAGATAAGTAGTCAGTCTAAAACAATCCGAATGGCGATTAATGGAACGCTTTGTGGATGCTGAGCAAGGCCATGTTTTATTCAGAGCCTCTGGAGAGCTATTCTCACAGATAAATCACAGATAAAGACTCAGTGAAAATTGCCAATATTTTCATAGCGCCAAACAAGTCAGTGGGGACCACGTTGGTTTGATATTAGATTCATTCCTCCGGTCTGTAGACACATTGCAGCACTCCATCGAAGGGACGATGGATGTGTCTCGAACGATCTACCCTATTCATTTTGTCCGTCTGTTATTTTTATCTATCTGAGTCATCCGGGAATTCACCTACAGACCAAGACGACTACTGCTGGACGTGGACACAACGCCGTTCTCTATTACCTTACATGAGATGTATGAAAGTCTCACGGAGGAAACCTGACCTGTGAAGAAGACTTAATTGTAACGACAAGCCTAAATCCATCATGAGAGAAATGCATTGTTAAAACAGGTATCACAACAGCGGCGCCAGCCAGCCAGCAACTAACTAAAAGTAGCAGCACTATATTTTTCAATAGTGTGACAGTTGCCCACACTGCAAAAATAATGTCTTGCTCAGTATTTTTGTCTTGTTTTCCAGTAAAAAAATATCCAGAAATCCTTAAAATAAAATCAGTTTACTTGAAAAGCAAAACTGCTTATAAAGACTTGTTTTCGGAGAACATTAAGTAAATTAATGAATAATTGAAAATGTTTTAAGCATAAAATCACTTGATTTAAACTCTTAAAAATGGAGGATTCATGATTTGGTTTTGTGAGTCCCAAAGAACAGTTTAACATGCAATATGCATTTATTTTTACCTTTTGTTCAAGGACTCCCAAATGATTCATTAGAGGATTCATTAACCCCTCTGGTGATTGGTCGATTTTATTTAAAGCAGTGTTCATGAACACCTAAAAGTGACACCTAGTGGCAAAGAATGAATTAGCATTTTCAATCAGACCAACACCGAAAGAGCAACAAGTGGGAGGGCAGTTTGCTAATATTTCATTTTGACATCAACATGAAATGCTTTGGATTCATTTTTAAAATGACTCGATTCTATGATTCAAAATCAACTTTTCAGAGACAATAACTTTGTAGAAGATGCACTTTCCAGATGTTTTCGCTCACTCAGAGCTGTGTTACACACTGCATAAAAGGTCATTTTCAAAAATCCCGAACAGTGGCACTTTAACTTTTTCCTCTCTTGCACAAATACTGTTTTCCAAACTGATTCTTTTTTGTGAATTAGTTTGTCCGATTGTTTATTTCAACAAATCCTTTCATCATCTCTTAGTAATATTTCTGGAACTTCAATTTTTCATCTTCAAAACAAATATTTAGCATAAATAATTACACTTATAAATATTCATAGATTTTACTTGACTGTATAAATATTCATGCTTTACAGTATATCTACATGCTATACCCATTTAAGCTATTCATTCATGTTTTCCTTTTATAACATAGTAATTTTGCAGATTTCCTTTTTTACGTTGGACAGGGTGCCACCAACGTTAACTTTCGGAATACATAATAAAAGTGCACTTGAGGTAAAGGTCTGGCTTCACATACAAGCGGCACTGACTAATTCAGAGCTTGACTAAATCCTTTAAAAATCCTCAGCGTGGTTTGCACTTACACTTGTTAATAACTTTTAGCCTTTACTATAGATTGTTATTGTTCTCATCAATAAGCCACTTGCACAGTTAAACACAAACGCTTTTTTTCAACTGCTAATTGCACCTCAAAGAGTGTCAACAAAAACGTCACACTTCTCTCGGCTTGTGAGATATAAAGGTTTCTCTTCTGCAGCTGTGATCGAACACACTACAGCGTCAGCTGCACTTTAGACTGTTTAAAAATTTATTCTGAATTAACACTTTCTGACAGAAACATCTCGCTTGAGCATCTGTACAATGGAGAGTCACAGTATCGACTCGTGTTCTTTGAAATCCTCTGCTTTTTAAAAATTGAGGAGGTCACTGTAGTGAATTCTTCCATCTCGTGGAAAAAAAACAATAATAGTGTGAATCAGAAAGGAGAGCTTACACAAGCGCACAAACATAGAGGGAGAGAGTAGAAAAAACAGGATCCAGTAGAGACAAGCGGCGAAAGGAAAATATGTTTGTCAGCAGTATCTTGGCCATACATCTCTGCGTAACATCCAGGGGGTTTTGGGAGTGTAATAGCAGGATACGGATTGGAAATGAGTGAGTGAGAGAACAAACCATGAATTTCAAAAAGACACGAGGAGGTGAGGATGCAAAGAAAGTGTGAGAAAGCCAGCATAGCCTTGACGTAGCTTGAATAGAGCTGGAAAAAAAAGCTAATTAGCAAGACTATGTTGTTGTTTTGTCCAGGGGTTTCTTTTAAGAAAATGTTATTTGTTTAACTAAAAAAAAAACTGCTAATGTCAAATGGTTGTTAGCTAATATAATTAAAACATACTTAAGATTAAAATAAAATTACACTAACAAAAAATAACTAGTTAATTAAGTACACGCACACATGTGAAGATATGATTTTTCAAATGCTGATGTACTGTATGTTAAAAACAATGTATAAATGTAATTTTAAACAAAACTATGGGTCAGTCAGTTTTTTTATTATCATTTTATTCCTAATATTATTGTTGTAATTTATTTATTTATTACTGTTTTTAACATTGAAAAAACATTATGCTGCTTAATTATGGTTGTGGAAACTTTGATTTATATTTTTCAGGACTGGTTGGAGAATCTTCTGTAATATTATAAATGCAATCTTCTGTAATATTATAAATGCATTCATTGTCATTTTTGACAAATGCAGAAAAAAAGGATTAATTTCTGCCAAAAAATAAAATAATAAAAAATAAAATAAAAACTTTAAATAAACTTTAATAAACCTTTAAATAATATAATTATATATATATATATATATATATATATATATATATATTCTATTTCAGTGTATATACTGCAATATATTTCATATATAATAACAAAAAAAATCATTATTAATTATATTATTATAAGAGTTGCTTAATATTTCTGTGGATAGTGTGATAATGTTGGGATTATTTGATGAATAGAAGGTTCAATGAAGGTTAAAACAATTTAAAAGATTTAAAAAAGTAACTTTCATAACATTGTAATCAATTTCAATATAATACATCCTTGCTGAATTATAATTAAAATTAACGTTTAACAAAGATAAGATAAAAATGTGCTATGACAATAATTAAAAGATGAACATGAAAAAATCCTCTCTCTTTCTCTTTCTCTCTCTCTCTCTCTCTCTCTCTCTCTCTCTCTATATATATATATATATATATATATATATATGTGACCCTGGACAACAAAACAAGTCATAAATCAAAAACTAAGTTTTAATATATTTTTAGTAGGAAATTGACTAAACACCTTCATGGAATACAATCTTTACTTATTATCCTGAGGATTTTTGGCCAAAAAGAAAAATAAAAAATTTGGACCCATACAATATATTTTTGGCTATTGCTACAAATATACCCTAGCGACTTAAAACTGGTTTTGTGGTCCAGGGTCACATATAGTATATGTGTCTGCATGTGTCTATATATCTAAATGTTAGTGTAAATACTGTATACATATAAATGAGATGTCTTTTCAAAAAAATGTACTCAAATAAATTAATCTGACATGATGAAATATTTACTACATGTAAAATATATAAATGTATTCATTATAACAGGAAAACTGCAACTAAATTAAAAACTGTGTAACTTGTCAGAATATTCACTTAAAAAAACATAACAATTTTGTTCCACAGAACAGAGTAAGTCAACTTCAAATAACGTGAGGGTAAGTAAATGATGACAGAATTCTCTTTACGCATGCAAATCACAGAATGACGATTAACCAGAGCAGGTAGCCGAAAGCAGACTTCATAGGCTCCAATCACAGCGTGGCTTGTTTTTGAAGCGGCTGGGGCTGTTAGAATACCTAGCAGTCTATTAATGGAGATTCTGCGTTGAGTAATGAGTGCAGAGACAGGGGAGAAACACCCAGGAGAGGCGGCCATCTTTTTAACCCACTTTTTAAAATTCACTCGGCCAGACATGGAGAGCCTGCACGGAGCCCACATCAGCGGTGAGAAAATGCCTGTCTAAGCTTAATGAAATCAGCAGGACTTCAACCTCCGAATAAGAAAATAAAGCAAGAAGTGAGAAAGCTGCGATTTAAGGGGATTACGATATTCCGACAGTCAGCAATACACTGAGAGATGAGGGAAAACCTGGTAGAACCAGTTAACGAGTTCTTTCTCTCATGACCAGCACGAGCGCCCGAGGCACAGCCAGTTGATGTACGCGTAGAAAATAAAAGTTACATTCGTATGTCAAGCTGTAAGAACTAAAAGCCACCAGCATGCTTTTCTGAGATGTTCTGCTGGTAACTAAGTCACTTCACAGCAACGGCATTCATCCACCATTGCTTTCTTCACTTAAGAGACGCACTCATGCTGTTTACATGCTCTGTCACAAAAAAGAGAATGTAATGGGTCAAAAAGCTCTTGAGATAGCATCTTCATTTATCGCTAGCTGAAGCAAGAGTGCATATCTGTGATTAAATTGCAAATGCACAAGACGGTGAAGTCTACTGAGAAATGATTTCTTTTGCTTTCACAGCTAGTGCTTCAACAAGTACAAAAGTCGTTTTCACTGACTCTGTTAAAGAAGCAGATGAGAGCTAAGTACAGCTAGATATTTTTCCCTGACCATGACAAGGCAAGCCATTATGGCTTAAACATTTTTTGTTTGTTTTTTTGTAACAGTCCATGCGAGTCAATAGTTGAGCCCTAACAATAAATGTACAAATAATAAAAAAAAAAGTGTTGTAATCAATGCTGCATTTATTTGATTAAAATGCAGTAATGTTATGAGATATTATTACAATTTAAAATAACTTTTATATTCTAATATATTTTTATATAATAAAAATAATATCTTCTATCTCAGTGTATGTATTGCAATTTATTTCTGTCATGGCAAATCTTAATTTTACTAATATGCTGATTTCCTGTTTAATTACTATATTCATTGTTGTGCTCAATTATTCATATATAATACAAATAAATTTATATTTAATTGGTATTATGATAAGAGATGAAAACTTTTTTTGTTGCTTAATATTTCTGTGGATAGTGTGATAATTTCCGGATTATTTGATGAATAGAAATCTCAATGATAAATTAAAATAAAATAAAAGATTTGAAATATTCATTACATTCGCAATAGAAAATGTATTTTCTGGCACTTTTCTCAATATAATACATCCTTGTTGAATTAAATAATTAACATTTTAACAAAGATAAGAGAAAAATGTGCTATGTGCAATAATTAAAAAATTAAAAAATATTTTAAATAATGAACATCTCTCTCTCTCTCTCTCTCTCTCTCTCTATATATATATAATTTACAGTATATGTGTGTGTGTCTATATGTCTATATGTGTGTGAATTCAGCAAAATGTAAAAAAAATTGAACCGTTTCTTTACGTACACTACCTACATTTTTTAATGATCAAGAATAGATTAATATTATACAGTGATAATGTGACTTAATGATAAGAATACTGATAAAATCACTTCACAAAAAACAACTGCATATGATATAGAACAATAAAATATTGGTTTGTAGTTTTTGGTCTGCACTCAAAAAAATTGTTCAAAACACTGTTCAGTTGATTGTAAAAAAAATATTTTCATTTAACACAATTATGTTTGGTTCCCTATTTAAACAACTGCATTGTGTTAAACTGACTTGGAACAGTTTTCTGTTCAACTCAATAATTTCATTTTGAAAGAACACAAATGATTTTAATTATTTAACTATGATTTTCTAGGGATTCCCCTTCCCATCATGCATTGCATAAGGATAGTAAATCCTGAAATAAAATGTTATTTTAGGCATTTTTATGAAGATGTAAATCAAATACATCTTTTTTTTTATTATTGTAGGAGGATGTCTGCCTATTGATTTATTTTTTAGTTAAATGTTTTACTTTGAGTTTAACAAGCATAAAATGTATAATTTTCATTAAAACTTTATTTGATCAAACCGAGTTGACCCAACTCAATTAAATTTAATCGCATTCATTTATTTTTTATGAGTTGGGGCTACACATATTTATTGGATGGAAATCCTGCCTTCAATTAAATTGAGTTCAAACTATGACATTTTTTTTGAGTGTGTTCTAACGGATGCTTCTAAGACCCAAATAAAAATCACAAATAAAATTCAAAATTCACAGAAAATCAGTTGCTTAGGTTTAAAACAATTACATTCAAAATTGAATATGCCATCTGATGCATGCGCTTTCAACTGGATGCATGTCTTCATGACATTAATGACTTGGAATACTTAAAAAGATGTGCACAATAATTAAAAAGCTATGCTTTCCAGACGAAGCGCTCTTTAGCAGACATCTTGGAGATGTATGTGTACTGTAGATTGGGCAAGTGACAGAAATACTCTCACACTGGCCCTCAGGCAATCCATCCTTATTGGTGAGCCTTGAAATATGATATCTTCAGAAAAAAAATCAATAAATGAAATAATGGTTCTTGTTCTTCTTTACTTCTGCATAGTCTTTTATATATCGACCACAGCCTTTAGCCTGACCAACTTCTGCAAAGTTTCCTTGCCAGAAGGAAGTTCACAGGGTCAGACTAAACTGTCTTGTCATGGCATACTTTGCAAAGCAGTTTCACAGTTTGACTATCTCTGTCTATATTGTGGCAGCATCTGCTCTCAGGAAGATAAGGACTGAGGGCACACAATTACAAACTGCAGAGCATTTGTTATGAGTGACGCATTAGAAAGGTTTCATTGTGAAACTACTTCCTTAATATAAAATTACTGTGATTTTAACAGTAAAAAACTGTGAAAATGCTACAGTAAAAACCTGTTAAATGGTTAACGGTAAATTCCTGTACAATATACAGGGGAAAACTGTAAACACTGACATTCCTGAAACTCCTTGCACTGCATTCCAAATGTTGTTTGAATTTTATGTTTTTTCTTTTCTTTTTTCTTTGTTGCTTCTTAGTTTTTTCTTGTCAGTTATGTTTATTACATATGTATTTTACATCTAATGTTGTTAAATTAATGTTTATTGCATATTTCAGTTTAATGAGTCTCGCCATGATGGTGTTTAGTGTTTGTGGGAATGACACAGAGCACCTTCTATATGTGTTTATATTTAAAAGCTGCTTGTGATGAGCTTTGGCTCGTCATGTGACTTTCTCATAACCACCTGCATTTGCTGGTTATTAGAGTATTTCAAAGGTACAAAACCATTTTCAATACTTTAATAGGTTGGTAAAAAACATTATATCAGTTAATGAAATTATGGTATTTAACTGTAAATTTAATTTAGAAAAACCTTAAATGTTGTTACTGAGTTTTCACAGCCCAATTCCGGCAACCACAGCTGCCCGTTTTCCACTGTAAATTTTACAGATTTTTTTTTTTACAGTGTAAGTAAGAGATTTATTAGCTTTCTTGAAAAGACAGGAGCCTATTATTGAAGTCTTATTTTTCCAGTCCAGATATTCCAGATTTCAGCATAACGCGTGCCGACTGACGTCGCTAACACCACATGCTGCACAGCACGGACAAACCAGACACGTTTCATATCAATTACGCTGAAACATTCTCACAGTCTCTCAGGGTCTCTCTAGTGAGATTACGTCACCAAAAAGCCCATCAGAAACATCCATCTGTCCTGTCTTGTATCCAAAAACATGACAAAGAGCAAACAAAAAGCTAAATCTTTTGTAGTATAAACAGTTGTGCAAATTTCTGACTTCTGTCAGGACACGTTTGTGATGAGGCAAGGCTTGTGAGGGTCGATGAGATTATAGGCGACGATCCTTTTTTCTGCTGATGTGGAGCTAGACAGTCTTTCAGGAATGCTATGTGATGACTGTGGGGATTCGCAGGGATGGAGAAAATGTGATTAAATACACCCTTTTCTTTCTTAAGTTCATTATTTTGAGCAAAAGAAGCAAGTTCTCTTCACATAAGAACAGGTCAATATGATTCTAATAAACGTTCACCACACAATTTCATGTGCGCTTTATTATTTGATTTGTGATCATGTTAACGTAAACATTTTTGGAACCTCATAGACTATACCTTGTATTGAAATTAAATATTTACTTTTGGTAAATAATTATATATTAGTTTTACTCATAATTGATTTTGAGGTCAGTGTAAGAGTTTTGTAAATGTTTTTGCAAAAAGTCTCATCAATATTATACAGTATATGCTAAAAAAAAAGCATCAGTATTTCTTTTTTAAATATTCAGATTTAAATGCAATTTAAATTAATTGTTTACAGCTGAAAACTAAAAAGTAATTCACAGTAATTCAGTCTTTACTGTCACATGATCCTTTAAAAATCATTCTAATATGCTGATCCACAGGACACATTTATTATTACCATTATTAATAATAATATTGAACTATTTTTAGGGAAACTGTGATACTTTTTCACAATTTTATTTTACACAATCCTGTATTACTTCCACAGAAGCTTCTATCTCAGCAACTGTCGCCTTTGATAGATGGCGGTTTTAGCTTATTTAATTAGTTTAATAGATGGTGTTACAACTCACCCCGGGCTACAACACTTCTCAATCTTCCCTATAGTAAGGATGTAATCATTATAATTATTAAGAACAACAGCAGTTCATGGGAGTCCCTCACAAGTGTAAGCGTGTGAGCTTTTGATGAGCACTCGAGTCTTGTATCGACACTCATGTCTAAATATTCAGGGAATGGAAATGACTTATTATAAGCAATTCAACAGAATTATGTGAAAATGACTGATAAAAGACTTATTTATAGTGCTCTGGGAGGTTGATCATGAATGGATATGCTAATACACTACAAAAGGAAATTATGGAATGATAATTCAAACCTCTCCTTTGATGACACAAAAATACACTCTTGTGCATTAATATTCATATTGCTCCCTTAATATTCGACTTACATTTATGCATAAGCATTTCATGCTAATTGGTAATGCGGCACTAAAACAATGTTCGCTGGCATGCACGCCAAAAGTAGCTCAGAAGTTTTTCTGAGAAACTTCGGATTTGTCCGGCATTCGCTCTATACTGAAACCTAAAGAAATATTAATATTTATGTTACTCAGTATTGAGTAAAAGCATCAGCAAAAAAAGTTGAAAATGTCATTACTTAATTCAATTTTTGTTATTTTTTGCTTAATATTGTATCACACTAGTTACTTAGCAATGTAAATATCTAATGGAATCAGTTTATGATTACAGGTTCATGAGTCTGAATTTCAATTAGATCGGCCACGTCCCACAGGAAGTTGAAAGGAAGAACTAGCATGACAGGAAGAGGAATGTAATGAGTACTGCATGAATGATGTATTTTCATAGACTAAACCCTGGAAATCAGCTTTTTTAAAAGTCTTGAAAAAGGTCTGTGGTTAACACAAACACAAAGATACAATACATCAGTAATATCCCATTCATGTTTTATATATATATATACGAATGTTACTTGAAAAAGGCAGTAGTTTAAAGAGACTGAGTCCAGGACATTAAATGTCATACTGGCTAACAAGCATAAATATATTCAGCAGTTTGCGTTCAAAGCCTCACTGGGTTTATAATTGTGCTCTTGCATACTTTTCAACCTTAAACATTTAAATAAAGACTAAAAGAGTTGCTTGGTGATGGCTGTCGAAATCATGCAACCATAGTGTAGTTTGACTACTTCTGGCAGTTTAGGTCTTAAAATTAATTAAAAAAAGGTTATATTTACTTGTGAAGATTATCACGATGAACAAAATGTGCAGGAATAATAAATGTTTGTAATGTTCTGCAATATTCCAAAAGCCAATTGAAATCTCTTAAGGTGATGCAAACTGGGTTAAATCACAAAAATCAAGCACACTGGCTATTTATCAATATTCATGAATCACATATTTTATGCCTTATTCTGCATTACCTCATTTACCCTACCTCAACTTAACTCAACTTTTGCATTCAGTGTGTAACAGCTCTGAACAGTGAATGACAGCATCCCGCTACGTTTTACAACTGAAAGTGCACCTTGTATATTGTCTCCATTAAAAGAAAGAGTTGACTCTGAATCATTGAAACAAGACTTTTTTAAAATGAGTGCCAAGTCTTTGATGTCAAAATGAAAATTTAGCATATTGTCCATCCACTTGTTGGCCTTTTCGCGTTGGTCTGAACGAAAACGCAAGTTCATTATTACCACTGGGTGCTGCTTTTGGACCATTTAAAACTTATTGGTTTTTGACCTTGCATAGATGTTAACCTGTTGTTTGGGACTCTCAAAACCAAAATATGAACCTTACACAGTAATAGTAGTAATAGTAGTCCTTAAAATAAAGTCTGACCCTCTCTGCTTTCGAAACTTTCAGCCAAGACATTCAAAGGTTTAACTTTTCTACTTAAAATGAGTTCCAATTCACTCTAATTCCTTACATTCAAATAGAGTGAATGTGCATCATGATTGTTCAGAATCTTTTTAAATCCAGCAGCTGAACTGGAATTCATCCAGCCTTCCCTATTCAACTTTGAACGGTGCCTGAGCAAGTTCTGCCACAGAGCTATTGTGAACTGTGCTCCATATCCTATTTGTTGGAGGTGAGAAGCTAGATTGTCTCTTGCTACAGGTCCTCTACCCTCCCTGGTTTCCCTGTCACCTCATTTCTGATGAGTCTGTGTTGTTGATGTTTTCTGGAACTCATTTCGCCAGCCCTGGAGGTTAATTGTCTCCAGCTCCCTCATGTCTCTTATTGATTAAGAGCGTGGGCTGGAGCGGCTCAACTCATTGGCACCGATGCACATCTTCACCATGAGGCAGGACTCTGAACCTCGTCACTCTAGGGAGGACTGTTCCATCCCTGGCTTGCCCACGGGAACCCGAACCCCTGACCACCAGTGGCACAAGTAATATCCCGTGTCGAACAGCCTGTGGAATTGCTCTAGGCTGGTCTTACTCACTGTGAACAAAAAGGAGCAGGCCATGGGAAAAGTCATTCTCAGCCACAGCGGGCGTGAGAGATGCTGCTAGCCAGCGCTGTCCTGCACGCGCTGTGAAGCCGTCAATCTCTTCAAGATGACATTCCGTTGACGGGCCTGTCATAGTTCATCACGGCTGATTGAGACACAGGACCCTGAGCGCACTTTACAGACAACAACTCTACAAGTCTAGACTCAAAATGTTTATCAGGCAAAGGTGAAAAAAAGAAACAAGATGCAGGCCATAAGGAGCGCCTTCGCAGAAAATATTTCCATCTTTTCTTGACTCAAAAGAGGAGCAACCTTGCAGTAAATAAAAGAAAATGCAATTTATCTTCTTCACATCCAACATATTGGAGAGCAACCAGCTGTCACAGAAAATACACAAACAAACCACACAGTTTTCCTTACTCTATCTATCAGGTTTAAAAGAATAGGTCATCCAAAAAATGAAAATTCTGTCATTTAATCATTTTCAAATGGATTCTCAGATATTTTTTGAGAATCTTCAAGTTTTTTTCTCATACAGTGACAGTTCATAACTAGGAAAGTATATGTCTCTATTCCAGGTTTGAAGCATAGCTTTGTGTGAGAAACAGACCTAACACTAAACAGAAGACATGCACTACACCATGGTGTTTTGACTATTTTATTTTATGTAATTTCATTTTCATTTTTGTTTTATTGTTTCATTTCATTTTATTTTTTTATGAAATATTTTAATAAAATACAAATATATTAGTGTTTTCTTTATTCTCTGAGCTTGTCACAATGCATTCTGACATTTCCTTTAGTTTAGTTTATATATTTTTTAATATTTTATTTAATTAATGATATTTTAAATATTTAATATTTTATTTTATTTATAAGTTATATTTAAGTTATATGTTTTAATATTTTATTTTGATGTATATTTTATTTTATTTGAATAAAATACCTTTGTTTTGAAATAAGAAACAAACATATCTCACTGCGCCATCTAGAAATTCATGCCAGAATTTTGTATTTATCCATCATAACATAAAATATTAATAACGTATCTGTATTTACCATCATTTTTGAAAAGCTTACTTTCAATTTTGAATGAAACACAATTATATTTACACTTCACATTTTTCTGACCTGAGTTAGTCTGTTTTTTAATTTAATTAAATTTCTTATTTTAGCCCTTCATGGAAAAAAACCAACAACTGAATACAGGTTTGGAATAATAAAGTTAAGTAAACAATGACAGCACCTTAAATTTGAATAAACTACTGCCTTAACTGTGAGCTGAATCAACAAGCCCTCATCTGTATTTACAATACTGGACAAAATTTCCAATGCTTGATCAGCGGACGCTATGATGAGTTTCCTCACTACATTCAGTCTCTTTATAAAGCTCTGCTCCCTGTCCACCCACAGCCATCTGCTACGCTCGGCTTTGGACACACAGCTTGGCATTTTGTCCGCGCTGGCAGCTCGACGTGGCAATAACTGAACTCGCCCATGTTCCTTACAGTTGTCGCAAAAGCATTCATATAAAAAAGAGTGACAAACATTATGAGAGTGTGTTTATGTATGTGCGTCACGACAGAAGCAGAATAACTCTTCAGCTTGCTTATAAAGACATTACTGCCATTCAAAACCAAAAAGTGTGAAACTGTGGTTCACGGTTGCGGGTGCGCTTTTATACAACGGTTCTATAAACAGAAACGGTTTGATAAAATATTATCAACCAAATGAACTACTTGTATAGTGATCATCACATAAAATATAGGCTAGCACTATATATGATATCAATTAGTATAATACAGCTGCACGCAACTAAAGATTGTTTAGTAACACTTCAGGAATGAGGAGAAAAACAGTTCAGAAGTGTTCTATACATCTTTTAGTGGCATTAATATTACTAAAGCATTTTCCAGACAGATTGCATTACAGATAGTGACGGGGAAGGCTTACCAAGCCAATGCTCTCCTGTTATCTTGCCAAATCCTTCACGATAAGCTTCCCAGTCACGGAAAAAGTTAACAGAGCCATCTTCTCTGCGTTGAATCACCTGTAAAAAAGTTCAAAAAAATGTCACTGTTGTACATTTAAACACACTGCTATCAACACTATTTCCATGCAGAGGTGATATGTGTATAAAACCCCTACAATAGGAAAATGTATGATTATTATAGACATCGCTTTAACACAAACTGCAGCCTTCCCTGAATAATTTTGCCCTCGGAATGGTAAAATTACAGCTTCTATCAGCAGAGATAACCCTCATGCTTCAGATTAAACTGCCTGGATGAGAGATGCATGATATATTATCATATGGCTGATATTTGTTCTTTTGTTGTTGTTGATTTTTTAGTTATAATAATAAACAATTCTCTGTGCTCAACAAAAGGCATTCTGGGATTGTTACATTGCAATGCCTTAAAATACTCTCTAGGTAGGCAGCTCCCTAGGTTCTGGAATAAAGTTAGACTTATGACCATTACCAGACAGGCGAGCGCAGCACTATCCTGTCGAAATCTTTTGTCAACTCTCTGCTCGCTTCTACTTAAAAACAGAAAGCTAATGAATTCTGGTGAAACCTGATTCAGTCTCTAGGTAGCTAACGCACACGTCTCTTTCCTGCAGGTACATCCTTTGTCTTTGGTATGCAGATGTATTCTTTACTCTGAGAGGAATGAAGGGGAAACATGTAAATTGACTGGAGATGGATATTTCAGGAGTGCGGTACAGAGGACGCTTGTAGACGGGTCGGGGTCCTCAAGGGAAAGGTGACACACACGTGGAATTCAAAGTGAAATTCAGACACTAATTGACTCCTGATCCCTTTATAGAAGATTAATCAGGCAGGCAGTGGATCAATGGCTGTTGAAAATTCCAGCAAAGAGAAGTCTTGCCATCAATGTAAATGAGCCAAGCACAGCGCCCTTCTCACATGCTTACCAGTGCCTGCCAAAACCAAACCACACACGCCTCCGGGGACAGTTCCCAAAGGAACATCCTCACCTAAACAAGTCAGAAAGAACTCAAGGAACTCAACACTCAAGGAAAACCACCTCACTGATACGACCATCATCCTGTTTATAAGATGACATAGTTCACCTCATGTCATTCCAAACCTTTAATAACTTTTATCAGTTTGATCAATTATCAATACTTCTAAAGAATGTTTGTTGACTCAGTATAATTTGTAGTAATATAGAATTTAATTGAATTTGATTTAATTGGATTAGCCGTTAACTGTGCTGTTGCTCATATATATACTAAAACAACTAATGCAAAATAAAACCACTAAAACTGAAAGTAAAATATGAAAATAATTTTGCTGTTTAATGTTAGTATGTTAGTCAGTGTTAGTGTAAATCTGTTTCTACAGTATATAAGATAAATTCATATCTAAATAAATATACAAGAAATTATATATAAATGTATCATTCGATTGTAAGCAAATCATTATCATTATTTTTGCAAAATCAAAATAAGTTGAATAAAAATTATAAATATTGACTAGCTAATAAAAATTATAATTATTGACTAGCTAAAATAAATAATTTTCCAGTTTTATTTCACTTTTTCTGTGACGAAAATGATTTTATATATATCATTATAATATTATAAAATATATTGTAATTATTAAATATAATTATAATATTATAAAATATATTGTAATTATTAAATATTATTTAAATTAATGATGAAATCAGAAACATTAATATATATATATATATATATATATATATATATATTTGGGTAGTTGACGTAAAAATGTTAACACACACACAGACACATAATGTATGTAATTATTAATTAACGAATTAATTAATGACATTTTAAAATTTCTGTGGAAGGTTTTCCAAATCTGTTACATTTTGTCTATGAATTTTATCATTTTAATAAACTTTTTCAATTATATTTCAGTAATAAATATTTAATTTCTGTTAGTATTTAAAACAATATAATAATTATTAACTAATAAATAACACTACATAAATATGTAATTAATAATTTTCCCGACCTCTAAACATTTTATAAGAATGCAACACGTACATTGCACTATCAATCATGTTTGGGTGGCTAGAGATGCATGAATTCACATACGTAGGGGTTTCAGTCCTGAATATCCTGAAGGTGTGTTTTCCTTGTTAGACGAGTTTATGTTTAGCTAAAGGGCTGATGGGCTGATGACACACAGCGTATAGATTCTGCAGAGAAGACCTTTGAGAGGGACCTCGTGGGCATGTGATCTTGGAAAACACCGCCGCTCTCAATAAAACATGCCAACACTCTGTGCAGGTGCTTTGGGCCGCATTCAAAATTAAAGGATGTGGCTTGACTCTGAATAAATCCTTTCATTGGTTCCTCTTTCAATCCGCAGAGCAACCAAAAAGATTTTAATTATTCACCATAATCTCTGTAAATGAACACTGAGTCACCTTTCAGCAGTGGGCTCACTTAATCTTTACTGTTCCTCGAGTATAAAACAGGGTAATTAAAATACAGGGAAATTTTTGTGTTCCGATAAATATTTCATAAGTGCTGCTTTGAATATTCCCACCGGCGCAGCATGAGCAGACTTCAAGCGAGGCGCCATTTAGATGGAGGAAAATCAGATGCATATTTCAGGTGGGCACATCTTGGGGCATTCCTAGTGTTCAGAGAGGGGATACTGGGGGCGACCGATGGTTTCAGGCACGTTGTGTCACTGCACAGCTGAATAGCTGACTAAACATTTCATGCCCTAAACTTATACAAATACAGATTAGGGCTATCAATTGTACACATTTATTTTTGTGTAGCACATAACAGATCAGGCTGTCAGATTATATGAGATGTCGCAATCAAACCGGTAACCATTATAATAACTATGAAACTAAATAAATTCATGATGCATGAAGTCAAAGCAGAAAAAATAATTAAATAAATACTTCACATTTAGGCTAAATGCATGTATAATATATATATATATATATATATATATAT
>JAUYWG010000041.1:4140683-4152966 GCA_034779775.1 Enteromius afrohamiltoni
ATTTCCTATGTATTTATCTTATATAGAAACAGATTTATAGATTGGTACTGACACATTACTATTATAAAACAGCCAAATTAAATCAAGTTAAAAATGACAACAGATCATATAAAAATAAAAACCTGATTCAAAATAAATATATATAAAAAACACTATTCTCTAAAACTCTAATGACTCTAAAACTACACTGATATGCACTAATTAAGTAAAGGAATGTAATGTTTGTTCACTTATTTATTTTTCCAAATGTTGAATTTGTGCACTTTTCTCAGCAAATATTGGTAATTTGCAATCTTACAGAAATATCATGAAATGCTTGGCAGCCCTAGTAAAGATGTAAATCAATATAATTTTCATCATGATGTCACAAACAGAAGGGAACCACTGTGTTGAGCTCTTGCTGTTGTGTTCCTCTGCGCATCTATTTCTGTTAGCCTAATTCCAGAGCCACACTCCAGCTGATGTGTCCCAAAAGCAATTTCTCCAGTTACAATGAATCTCCGACGGCAGCAGACGTGAGTCCTTCGACGCAGATGAGGCTCAGCTCCAGGTCTCTACATTGGGCTCGCGCACTTTGTCTGAAGCGCTAACGCAGATGGATGACCTTGTTCCACAAGAGACGAGATGTTTGCCACAGACTCGCATTTGTCTCAGACAGAGAACGAGCCGGACAATCTTTCCTTCTTAAGACAGTTCACTTGAGTCACTCACTCAGTAGGAAAGCAGCCTTAAGAATCGTCTTGTTATCTCTTAATTATCTAGGCTTTGATTTGAGGCACTACGGCAGACGGAACACAGCGAGGCCCGGGGGAGTTTTGAAACACCTCTAGCGAGCTGCTAAAAATTAATAATTGTTCTCAAAGGCTGAACCTCCCTCATATTAGCTGAAGTATTTCATTTGCAGTCAATGTAAGAGAGGGAGTGTGTGAAAGATTAAAAAGAAAATGAGAATTGTGTTGAATATTCAGAAATGATGGAGTGTTTCGGCTCCCTTGAGCGAATTAGATTATGAATTTATTTCACCGTTTTGCAGCTGGGTTTAATTCTAAGGAAGAGGAAAAGAATTGAATTTATTGGTCTAACAACGGTTCTATGATATCTGATTTATCTTTTGGAGTGCAGGTAATGACCTCTGTAATTTCTCAAGAGATATCCTTTGTAATCTTCCTCATTTTTCATTGTTTTGCTATGTTGGTTGGAAGTAAGAACTAACTGTTCACAGGATAACCAACAGGCCAGATAAGACATTGGGGAGACTACAGTACAAATGAAAAAACTAAACAAAAACATGCATGTTTCCACTCTCCCTCTAAGAGATACAGTTGTCATATGGCATGCTGTCACAGTATACGGAGTAAGTTGTCGGAGTAGAACCTGCTATTAAAACACCTATTATATGCTTTCAGAAAAAATTAAACCAGTAAAATAATCACAGTGCATAAAACACAAGTTTGACATTTTAACATTACATTGTTGTGGGCAACAAATATTTTAATGAATAAAATGACAACACATGAAATTAAAACCTCCACCAATAAAAAATAAAATGCATTATTTTTATAATTTTTATAATTGCTACTTATATTATACAGGCATTACAATAATTATAATAATAATAATAAATAATGATAATGTGATAATTCATCATCCTATTAATAATAAAACAATACTAAAAATAATAATATTCATTATTATTCTTATTATTAATAGTGATATTGCAGCCTTCTAATAATAATACTTTGTATTAATATTTCTATTATAATTTCCATTTTTTATTTTATTCTATTCTATTTTTTTATTTTATATTTTATTTTATTTTGACTTGATTTGATTTAAATAAAAAATAAAAAACACCACACTATTATGCAACGGTTTCAAACTGTTTTGACCCAATGTCCTAGCACCAAATTTGATCAAAAACGCAGCCAAAAAAAACTTAACACCTAAAATAAAACACACAAACAACATGTATCATTTAGCCGCCGTAATGAAATGCATAAAAATACTGACTGCAAAAACAGACTCCTGAAAAAAATAAATGACCTTTTATTTGAACAGCAGACAAAACCTGTAGTTAAAAATATCTTAAACTCCAATGATACGCTTTGTTCACATCTATTAACCGTACATGTTGCAAAATATAACAATAATGTCAGTCCTTTGGGTAAATAGGCTCTCTGAGCTTGTAGTGGAACATTTGTGGGCTATAAATGCTGCAGCAGTGTGGGCTGTTTTTCACCGGAGAGTCGCTAGGTACTGGCAGGTTTGGTTTCATATTGCTGAGAGCAGAGAAAACAACCCTGCTGCAAAAAATAACTGAAATCAAATCATGTTGTTCGCTCATATTCCCCATTGAGACCCCTCCCGCAGCCAGCAGTTGCACAACAGACCGCTGGTAACAATCTGCTGGGCTGGAACAAGAGAAGACATTCAGTGCCAAAAAACACGGCCTCCTCCTGTCACTCTGACAGAAAACAGAGTCTGACCACACACAGGGCAAAGAGGTGGAGGATTTGACAATGGTCTCCCCGAGGGCTGTCAATCAACAGAGGTATAAACTTGAGGCATCTACACCTCTGGTTGCACTGGTGGAGGGTCAGAGGCAGTGATTGAGGGCGCTCAGAGCGCCACAGATGTGTCCGCTTTCTACTACAGCGACATTGTCTCCTGTATTGATCCCAAACAAAAAACTGATATTGAAAAGTACATGGTCAGATCAGCTGAACAATTAAAGGGATTAATATGATTGTGTCTATTTAATCATAAGAGTAGTCCAGAAAGTATTTGGACATTTAATTTGCACTTTAAAATACATTATATCGCAAGTTATTGCATTATAACTCGCAATATAATTAACTTTAGAACTAATTAAGAGAATTAAGTACTAAGTTAGTTGTTGCCGATTTATCAGAATTTTAGATTAGTATTTACAAAAATTGCAGGGCATTTTTTTTAAGAATATAAATATGAAAATGTATTTGTAGAATACTTAGGGTGAAACAAATGTCCTTCTGATACATTTTAGTACATATATTTTTTCACAAGGGAGGTTTTATATTAGCGGATCTGTTTGATAAAACCACTTTTTGCATTGTTTTGTATACTTAATAACTAAACAAAATGTCAACAATGATTAAACCAAGTGTTAAAGTGAGCCCAGCACTTAGAAGGACAAAAAACATTTTCTGTGTGTGTGTGTGTGTGTGTGTGTGTGTGCATGTTTAAGTGCTTTATAAGGACACAGATTTGCATAATGACATGGGTATGACATAGGTATTACACTATAAAGGTTTTTTTAAACATTTTCAGTGTCCCCGTAATTCAAAAGACTTTTAAAAAACATACTAAATGGTGTTTTTTTGAAAATCTAAAACTGCACATAGTTTCCTGTAAGGGGTAGGTTTAGGTGTAGGGTTGTTGTAGGGCAATGGCACATACAGTTTGTACAGTATAAAACCATTACACCAATGAAGAGTACCCATAAATCACAAAACCCAACGTGTGTGTGTATACAAAACCTAAATTAATCTGGCCATAACTTAACTAAAGTATTCTATTTAAACAAAATATAATTCAAGGAGCAAACCAATACCAATATTAACCCTCCCCAGAAGGAATGAATGAATTATGAATGAATACAATAAAAAAAAATGGTGCATCATTTATTTGTAGTGTGTGCACAAGTCAAGCTTTTGCAACTACGGTAAAGATATAAAATTCCTAGAAAATCACAATTTTTTCTTCAGTTTATGGCGCATATTCTGCTTCTTTCTGGAGTCATGCACAGCGCCTTTGAGACACTTCTCTATAAAAGGCTTGCAAGTGTCTGACACAAAGTCATTTGAGCTGACGTCAGAGCCAGAGCAGGTCACACTCTGAGTGATGACCCCTTCCTTCTCTGCTTCTCACCAACAACAGATCTCTAAATTACACAGAAAACATCACGAATGAAACCAGCCGCACTGTTATTTTCAGTCAAATCACACAGTGTCTTTATTAAACAGCCTATTCATTCTATATTAAGGCAGAGATACTGCATAACTTTAATAGTCGAGACAAAAATGCACAAAAAGACAAACATGGAGCATTTAATTTCACTTCATATACCACATAATTAAACAAACTGAAGGGGTGGATTTCAGACCATTACATGTTCTTACTGATACTCTGAGTATTTAATTAAGACTAATCTTGTAATCTTCTTGTGTAGTCTGCCATTTTGTATTGTAGACCGAGCATGATCCTTTTTTTAATAATCGCTTCAAGTTGGTTGCAAATGGTTTGTAAAAACAAAAAGTGTCATTATATTAGCATTCTACTGCCGTTTCCAATCACTGTGTGTAGTTTTCAAAGGAAACATAATTACAATGTAGGCTACACGTATGCGTAGCATTTAGAAATAAAGTATATGCAAATTAATATTGCAAAATGCACACCAAGGAGCAAGTAAATACAATTTCCAATCTTAAAATATATACATTTTTAGATATTTTATGTGTGTTTGCATATGTAAAGCACAAAATGTAACTAAAATCATCATATAAATATATATCATCAAATGAAGCACATGTAAATTATTATTATTAACTATTATGTATATGTATATGTATACCAAAGTATTACAGACCATCATATGTGAAGATATGGAATGTTAATATTTGCATATCAGTGTAGATTTAAAGTCATTATATTGGAGTATAGGTTGTATTATACATTTATATATATATATAAAGTATTACACTTATTATTTTTGAAGTGTGGAATAAGTGTTTGATTTATATTAAGACTTATATTAAGAAGTAGCCTAGTGTTTAACCATAAAGGTATTGTGGGTGTTATCAGTACTGCAAATGACTGCACTGCGTCCAATCTGTGTCACAGGTTGCTGGTGACCCTGATCCTTGCTCAGCAGCTTAAGGTCAAACAGTTAAGCCGTTTGGATTACCCATCATGTCATGAAGTTTAAGCACATGTAATGAACAGGCTCTACGCCACCTGTGAAGGACCACGCTTCTTACCTCCACAAATCACAGCCATGTAATCCTGTCAGCGCTGATAAACTCACTAACAAACACTGCTAACCTGATCAGACCCAAGCTGTACTTAAACACCCGACGCTCACTTCTGATTGGCTTCTCGGGTTATTATCAATCTGCTAGCTTGCGCTGTGTGCCAACTATGTCACTGTTGCTCATGAGATCAGGGCTGTTACCGCATAATTGAGAATGTTCACTTCGACGCATCGCGTTCTGGCAATGCATCTGCAGTACATAATGAAGAAAAGACTCAGGAAAAGCTTTCAGATACCTTTTGCTAAAGTCAGGTTTTGACCTATGCTGCAGTCTCTTTAGACACAAATGATTCAACTGAAACACAGCCAATGAAAAAAATGTACTGCAAAGCATGGCTGTTTGAATCAGATATCTAATATTTATTTTGAGACATGCAATGGAAAATGTCCTTCACGAGAGAGCGAGAGAGAGAGAGAGAGTAGAGAAGTTTTTTTTTTTTTTTTGGTTTGACTTAGAAAAATCATTTTACTGTCTACAGCCATTAGTGTCATTTCTATTCCACAATTTTTTGTGTGTGTGTCTACATCATATAGAGGTAATATAATGGATTAAATATTGAATTCACATTTTTGAAGGATGGAAATCATACTACTTAGTTTTCTTCTTATTATTAGAATTTCACCACTAAGTGGATGTACAGGATGAATTTGAAATCATTTGAGCAGATGTTGGAAACAGCATGGTTGTTGGTAGAAAAACAATAGCTTTAACATCCGTAACAATTCTGTGATTTTTTTGGCATGCCATTAGTTGGCAAAAATCAGGCAGCTGAAAAGTTTTGGCAACAAAACTGCCATAAAACACGAAAACAGGAAGAGAAAATAAGCCAAAAAATATGACCAAACCACAACTTTAACAGATAAAATGCAAAATAAATTGTGACGTCGGAAAAAGCCTTCAAAAATGAGCCCAGCCAAATCATATTTACTCTAAACAGAGACTGATGGTGCTTGTATTATTGTACTTTTTTTTTGTAAAGACGGAAATCATACTACATTGTTTTCTTTTATCGCAGTTTCATCACTAGCTGTATACAAACTGTCAATTTGAAATCATTTCAGAACTTTGGTTTGAGGAGATGTTGGAAATTACATGGCAAACACCTGGCCTGCATTTTTTGGCACATTTTAAGCTGTTGAAATTTGTTGGCAAAAAATGCCATGAAAACAGGGAGAAAATATGCTCAAAATTATGAACAGAACTGCAACTTACCTACTGAGCTGACAAATCTCTTCAAACCAACAGGATTATATTTTACTCATTTAAATTCACTTAACACTCACTTTCATGTGATAGATTACGGTCTATAAAATGAACATAGAATTTAAATATGCTACATCCTACAGTCTCAGAGTCTTACTGTTCCCAACTAAAAATATCCTGAAAATGCCACAGTGGGACAAAATTAAGAAGGCCACAAATAACTCTTAAACCTCTAGGGGGTCAGGACACCCCATATAGTATAACCACAGAATAGAAAGTTCATGGCACCCGAGCTGTACTTCCAGGCAGAGTAAAGTCAGCCATTCTTGTGCCATTGTCTTTCACTGTGAGAGTGTAAATTGATCCAAACACACAATACTGTCCAGAAAATACACTGACACTTCAAAGGGCTGGGCTCTCGGAGGCCAAAGAGCCATTTCACACCTAATCAAGTCAGCTCTTAATCCGGGCTGGGCCGGTGCAGATAACACACTTTGAAGTAAGGAGGTCCACTGACGGGAAAACTCACAAGTCTGAAAAAAGGATTCCTTCATTCAGGCTCATACGTGCTTATTCCGCTTTGCTTCATGGTTCAAGCTTGTCAGGCTCTGCTGTGTAATCATTCGAATGTTCCTTTTTCTTCCAGTTTAAACTGTTTTAAACAAAACTGCAGTTTAATTTCAGCCCTGTTTACACCAGGCATTACCATCAGTCATGGGTGATCTAATTATAATGGTCAGCCAAACAAAACCGTGCTTCTTAAACATGGCTCCTGCAACCACTTGATTATGTCGTAGGGGACTGCATACATCATTTATGTCAGTCTGTAATTGGTTTTTAAATTCAGCAAGGATGCATTAAATTGATCAAAAGTGACTGTAAACGCGTTTACATTGATACAAAAAAGAATAAAATAAATACTGTGGTTTTGAACTTTCTATAATCAAAGAACAAAACATTAAGCAGCACTTGAGTTTTCAACATATTAACAGGTTCATTGAACACCGAAATTTACCTTTTGTACAGTATTCTACATAACTTTTTGGGTGTAAACTGATTTTTAGGACGTTACAAGCTGAGTGATCTAAAGATTTAGATCAAAGTATATCCCGGTTATCCTAATTTAAAGGGTTAGTTCACCTCAAAATGAAAATTCTTTCATTCCAAAACCCATAAGACACCCATAGGTTTTATCTATGTTTTTACTATGTTTCTAGATCTGTATCATTTCAGTTGCTGTCTATGGAGGGTCAGATGGCTCTCTGATATCATCAAAAATATCTTCATTTGTTTTCCAAAGATGAATGAAGATCTTATGGGTTTGGAAAGACACAAGGGTGAGTTTCTGTTTCTGAACAGATCATCGAAGCTGGAACATTTATACGAGTTATAAATGACGGCTAATAAATGGTTCAATCTTTATGAGCCAGACGAGCTATAATTTCAAGGCATTTCAAAGTAATTTTCAGTTTAAAACTTCGGCAGTAAACATCTAGTAAATAGCCGAAAGGTTGATAAACTCCAGGCATAATTTTCTAAATACACATTAATGATGTTTAATATGCAGATTGTGTGGTTAAATCAGAGGAGAGTTGAGTCTCCATTAAAATCAATGGGACCATCTGCAACCCATCAGCGATTTTACACCCTCTAATGTGGTTCAAATTGAACTGTGGCACTGGACGTTCAGACTTCCAAAACCAGCGAATCAATAAAAAGCAGTCGTGCCGTGAAGGATTGCACAGATAGCATCTGTGACAAACTCTTGTGCAGACTCCAGCTGTGCACTGCTTTACAGCCCTCAATACAGTACCACAAATACTGCAATATATGCGTGCTGTATATGGCACATAAATAGCATAAGCAATGAAGCCGAGGAGTTTGATAAGTCTTAAATGTCTTCTAAGACTAAATATCTTAGGTGAAGGTCGTGTAGCGCACAGGGTATCTGTAAAGCGCAGTGAATGGGGCCAGATTTCAAGGGCTTACCCTCTAATTCTCAAGGTTAACATAGGCGTTCTCATGCTATCTGGACCACATTAATCATTATATGAGTTGTGAGCTATATTGGGAGAATCATTGTGTGCTTGAACATATTCACAGGGGTATAAAGGCAGATTTTTTTATTCTCTTTATGAATAAAAGTGGCAAATACTACTATTGGATTAACACTGGATTACATTTTGTGAGAGTCACATAAATTTATTTATGGGAATACAATGTAAATATTACAGATTAAACAAATGTCTGTGGGTTATGAGCACTCACGGGCATGGTGTTTGGGTGTTCACATACTTTTGGCCATATTAGAAGCACATTAGAGGGTGTAAAATCTCAGGCTGGATTGCAGATGGTCCCATTAATAGTAACGAACACTTGCTCTCTTCTGATTAAGCCTCACAATTTGCATATTAAACATCCTTAATATATACAGTGTTTACATACAGACATAGTTTAACACCTGACAAATACATACATCAAAGGTTTATAACAAATCTACTGTGTCAATGGCTCACTCATAAATAAAGCCAATTGTAGTATTCTGACTGAATCTGTGTTGTTGGATGAATCAGTTGACTGAATGATTCAACTGATTCATTTGTTACCTGCTATTATTGTATAACTGTAGTCATACAGTAGTCACTGAAAAAATCCACCACTAAAACACAGGCCTGAGTGCTTTACTTTTAATTAGCCTTCCTATTGAAGCCATTATTTTGTTCATAGGGTGACCACGTGGACACAGATCTGTTTCAGGACAAAGCAGGATATACATTTAATACTGATTTACATTCAGTGGCATATGCAGCAATTGGAGGCCCACACTCCATTAAGGCTGCGCTTCACATTAAATTAATGAGAGAATTGACCAATGTATAGAGTGCTTCTGTTTTGTGTGAGATGAATCCACCTGTAAGTGGTTGGAATGGAGAATACTGTTATTTTCCATGTGTGCTACTCGGCCATGTCCATATGTGGTACTTGAGGACTTTATGAGCTCCACACTTATTCCTTTGCACTGTCCACGCAGTCAAAAACCTACCTAGTTGCTACTCAAAACTAGCCCAATTGCGTTTTCGATGGGGGTTCCTCTGGTAAAATTTGCATATGTTATTGGGGCACAGCAACAGTGGTAAAGTAGCCCAATTGGATGGGAAAACATGGGAAGCAAGAGATGGGGAGCCTCAAAATAAATCACTTACAAAATTACTCAAAGTATAAAACACATAGTGTAACAGGTGAATGAATAGTGGAAGTTTTTCACGAAGTAACAACACTGCAAGGCTTATTAACAAATATTAGAAAACATCAGTCCCTCTGGAAGCTTGAAGGAAGAATTGGACGGAAATGTATGTGTTTTTTCAAAGTGGTCCATGTAATAACCTTAACCCAGAAAAAAAAAAACACCAAAAGCATGCCGTCTGAGTCCTGACAGAGCACACATAACGATTCGCTTTACAGAAGAGGTAAATATTTCAACAAAAGCCACTTCATGTGCCATCCCCTGGCAATCTATAATAGATAAAGCATTTCATTTCACCAGGCCGCTTTTAAAAAATAGGAAATCATAATACAGCACATAATACGTTTTTTCAGAGTTTTGTGATTACACTTGAAATTTAAAAAAAAAATAAGGACAGCGCAATCTGCACAAGGAATAATGCATTTTTCGTTCTCCTTTGAGACCAGCCTTACAATTCCAGCCTGTCTGTAATCATGAGAAATCATTACTCTCTGCTAAGATCAATGCCAAAGAGAAACCCGTCTGCCGCTGTGGTGTGCTGCACCCGGCCATTTTAAAACAACCTAGGGGTAGCGCTAGCTGCCTGAATATAAATAGAGCAACCTCAAGAATCGTTAGACCTCCAGACCTTTAGTGGTCATGCAAAATTCAAACCGTCAAGATGGAAAAAGAAAAAGAAAGATACGTTGAGACTTTTCCCCCTCTGGCAATAATGTTACTTTCAACTTTCATCACCTTTTAAGATCTGCCATCAAAAACCGACCCCGTTTTTCCCCCCTCTCTACATCTCCAGCCTTGCTTCTCAAGAGTTACAAGGGGAGAAAAATACAGCAATTAGTGGAGATCCGGGGCAGGAAGAGACGGCAGAGCAGGGACGATTAAGCTACGGGTGTTAGGGAGTGGGCGGAGGGGCTCTGGTTGAAACTTTTCTGGGTTTAAATTGAAATTAGATTGATATATTTCATTCCCCTGCCATGCCAACAAAGTAAGATGCCATCGCTGGTGCAATTTCCTCTCAGATGCTTTGATTGCCGCCCATGTCAGGACATTTTTCAAAGAGCTTTCTCTTGATGGACTCCCTCGACTGAAGTCTGTCTTTAGAAAAGAAAAAATAAAGATTCATGAACCGCACAAAGACCGCTTGAAGGTCTCCTCTAGTTTCTTCAATCATTCTGGTGGTGCCTTTTAACAAGTGCAGTGTGTACTCTTACACGCTTAAATAAAAAACCACTAACAACCAATATGCCGCCTTAGGTTCAAAAGTACACAAAATTCAATCTAGCAACAGAAAATATCACTGTGTACACACCCTCAAGTCTTTCCAAACCCACAGGAGAGGTCATGGAAAAGGAAGCCATGTCAGATTTGTGAATAAGTCACTCTTTTGAATGAATCTGTTGACCCAGATCACAAAAGTGATCGGAATGATTCTTTTACAAATCTGACTCAGAGCGGTTAACAGCTCACTGGAGATGATTATCAATAAATAATGACTTCATTTTTATGTCTTCGGAATCACATGGCTTCAGGAGACTAGCGCACAAGATTTATGGGCTACTTTTATGGTGCTTTTGCAAGTTTGAAAGCTCCAGAAGCCATTCGCTGTAATTGCGTGGACTGCAATGTACTGTACACTAGTCAAAATGTTACATTTCTGTTTTTGTGCTCCACGGGGTGAGTAAACAATGACCATTTTCATCTTAAAAGCAGCTTAAAAGTCTTGATTAAGAAGGTAGAGAAAAATAATAGAAAACAACAGAAACACATTCGGAGCACTTTTATGGCTCTCCTAAAAATAAAACCAATTCATTATGCGTCCCAAAAAGCAAGTAAAAAAAAACAGAGGAGGACAGCCCTACTTATTAAAATGGCTCAGGGCACTCTGGTTTCCAATATTTAAGGCGTTTTTTTTTTCCTGGGAGTGCATTGTTATTTTTGACAAATAGTACTGTAAGAAAGCTTCTGACAGAGGGGAAATATTACACAAAGAAACAAATCAATGCATTCAAGTGCAAAATAATCAGAATTTCTTGAAAAAAGTGCTGGGGGGGTAATTGTGGAGGAAACAGTATGCAACTTTTGGTGTTAAATGAGCTTTGAAGAGCCAAATGTCAGCTGCACCATCTGACAGTGCCGAATGAGATCACTAGCTATTAGAAAACCAGCAGAGGTGAGGGGCTGATGTATGGCTGGAATCAAAAAATCCATTTTTTAAAGACAATATTGAAACTGAATGATTTTTATGGGCTCCATTTAAGGTACTAGGTTATCTGTATGTGGACGAATGCTGCACTAAAATACTTTTGACAGTGTTTCCTGCAGTGCTACTGTATTTACAGTGCAATGGCAAAAGAAATGACACTTGAGCTAAGTTGTCGGTTTTAGATCATATGTTTCATATGTTTAGAAGATTATCATTGTTTAAATGAATAAAAAGAAAGTCAGAAACATACATTTTTATAGTTCGGGGTTGGTAAGATTTTTAAAATGCTTTAAAAATATGACTATAACTTCTACAACATACAAAAATCATTCTGATATGCGAAAAAAAAAAGTGTTTAGAACAGTTATGCTGCTTAATGTTTGTGTATTTTCTTTCTCCAGGATTCTTTGATGAAGAGAAACTTTTAAAAAGCATTATTTAAAAATGTTAAATGTTTTAAAACATTTTAAACAACCTTACTTTCTGTCACGCGCACCGGATCACGTGAGGTCACAAGGACCCGGAAGTAACCTCACGCAGGTATTTAAGCAGGAAGTAGGT
>JAUYWG010000041.1:4156790-4175680 GCA_034779775.1 Enteromius afrohamiltoni
GATAGATAGATGGATAGATAGATGGATAGATAGATGGATGGATAGATGGATAGATTGATTATATTTTTAGAAATAGTAATTATAATATTATTACAATGCCTTATATATTTTATATATTTATTAAAATGAAAATCAAAATATTGTCGCTATAGTTTACCAAAACACTTGGTATTACCAAAACCATTTTCCATATTGACATATCAAATAATAAAATAAATTAATAAAATATATACAATTATTTTTGCTCACTGGTTGGCACTCCAGCTTTAGATGAACTCTATGTGTTTTGTGTCTGTTTTCAATCCTGGACTCTTGTCAATGAACTCATATCTCCGCCACCTTGTCTGTTACCATAGTTGTTCATTCAAGTCTCCACCCAGTGACCTAATTATCATGTGTACTTAAACCCCGGATGTCTGTTGTGTTTTACGGTTCATTGTTTATAAGTCAGTTAGTGTTTATCTTGTTCCTGGATTCCTTGCGTTCTTTGTGTCCCCTGTTTATTGGATTTACTGTTGCTGACCTCGTCTGTCTTGGATTATCGCCTCTGTCTCGCCCCCTGGACACTATTCGTTGTTAATCTGACCCACGCTACTACCGTTATTATCATTCTCTTGTCTCAACCTCTGATGTCCCTGTCTGCCGTTGATTGCTCTGCCCGTTGTCATTAATTTGCGCGCCTCCTCGTCTCTCAGCCAACATGACAATTTCAAAGGAATTGGAATTATATATATATATATATATATATATATATTTTTTTTTTTTTTTTTAGGGCAAGAATAATGTAAAAAATTAACAGCGTTAATTATTTTTTGTCATAAATTATGTAAAAAATTTTAACGCATTTCACTAGTGCGCAATGTGGCGAATTATTTGTCAGGAAAGTGGGGCAACACTTTCACAATTACCTTGGAGTAACAGCACATTGCATCAGTAACATGTGGGAACTGAAGTCTTTTACGCTGGCTGTATTAAAAACTGAGTAGCGTCATTTTGTGTAGGCTTGTAAAGAACAGTTCCTGTCTGTTGCACATAAGCGGGGGCAAAACGACAACCATTGGAACTGACAGTGCACGCAACATGGTTGCCGCAATTCGTCTTACACACTATAAACACATGAACTGTGTCGCTCACATGCTGCAGAGAAGTGTCACAGTGAGTCTTGCTGACAGCTGCTTTGTAAATGCTTTGGTAAAGGCAGCGCGTATCAGGAGCAGAGCAGAAGTGCTGTGCGATAGTTTCGCGCGGATTGTATTTTTGCGGCGCCGCTAACGCTAAATTAAAGTGACAGTGCTTTGTTCTTGATATAAATTCAGGTGCAGTTGCAAATAGTGATTAATCCTGATTAATCCACTGAAAATCCTGATTAATTTTATTAAAAATTTTAATCATTTGACAGACCTAATATATATATATATATATAAACATTTATTATGTAATATATTATATATGTAAATGTATTATGTATAGTATAATGTTTTGGGGTTTAAAAGAAAAAAAAAAAAAAATATATATATATATATATATATATGCAACAAGAGGACAATCTACAAATCTAACTAAAATACTGAAATATAAAATGATAATAATATTTATAAAATCTTATTACATTTTTTTTAACTAAAATACCAAAATAATTATATATACATATACATATACATATTGTTTTACATAAAATTCAAATACTGTTTAAATAAAAAATTATTCTGTCATGATGTAAATAGTAATTCCTAATGCATAAAGCTTCATGATAAATTATAAACTTTGCAGTGAATACAAGATTCTAATTCTTTGTACTAACATGAAAAATACCACCTATATTTAAACAGGCTCCTCTGGAAAGAACAGAGCAGTAGCTTAGACACACTTCCAGTTTCATCTCCGCCGATACAACTAAATAATCAGTCAGTGCAAACCCACCCAGTGCAAAAGTAAATTACTTACACTGTAGGCAAAAAAGCCGGAAGCACCTGTCCAAGACACATTATTTAGAGTACTCTACAGTTTTCTGCTTGTCAGACTTGTTAAATGCATATAAGCTCAGTGTAAACGGCACAGCAGAATCTTTACCAACTGGAGCTCTTATATCGCAGCATGATATATACTGCCATTCCTACGTCTTATCTTTATTTTTATTCAAAAGTGCATGAAATTAAAACTCTCCTGCGTGCATCGAATGTGAAGATAATGCTCTCGGAATGGATAGTTTGCTCTGTCTGTTCTGTATGCAGCTGCTGTAATGAACTGTACACTTGTGAAACATCGGTTTGAAGCGTGTTTGTGCATGCAAATGCGTTCATGCGTGTATCTGTGACCTGCTTACTAATGCGTGGGAGCGTACGCTTAACAAGTCAATGCCTAATGGAGTGACTCATTACTAGTGATTTTTATTCCTATGGCTGTTCAGTAAATTCAGATATATTTGGAGAAAAAAAAAACAGCTCTGAGGTGACCGGAAACAACGTCCGAATGTCGCCCCGGGCTACTGGCGTACTGTATGACGCTGACTTTGGGAACTGTGCGACTCACCGTCCATCCGCCCTCATCAGTAGTCATGTCACAGAAGACCTGGAAGCCTGCTGGGTAATGTGTGGGGAACACGGAGTAGATACCATCCTCTCTTTGCCCGCTGGCATAGATGTCACTGCAATCCCTGGGTCTGGAACCTGCCAGAAGATACGACATGCCAGCATCATCAATCTATATTACACGCCAAGCCATAACTACATCTGTTTTTTTTTTTTTTTTGGAGGAAGCCGTTTGAGGTACAGCTTAAGAAAAGACAGCTTCATCTCGCACCTGCTGTCTAAGCAGTGGCATGTCTCTTTCACATAGCTAGAAAGCGTATGAGGGAATAAGTGTGAAACCATTCTAGGGCTCATTAGGGCTGGCTGGAGACTTGAGAATATGTGGCTAATGAGGTGTTTTTTTTACCTTCTCCACCAGCGCAGCCCTTGGGCCGGACGCTGCGCACCGGAGCCCTCTGCAGATCCGCCTTAAGACGACTCTTGATGTTTCCGGTTTCCTTCTGCATGGAGCTGAGAGCGTCACTCACTGAGTTCACCACTTTCACCATGTTGATCTGGCTCTCTGACAGCAGCTGGAGAGAGGAAGCAGGGGAAAAGTTTGAACAGGAGAGAAAGGGAGTTTGAAGGGAGTTTGAACAGGAGAGAAAAAATGCCCCGTGACAGTGCAAAGGCGCAGGACATTAGAGCCAAGATATCACAAATTAGACTTTTATTATATTTACTGTTGCACCAAAGACCAAAAGTGAAGAATTTATGTAATTTATATTTGATTGTTCAAGCTACCTCACAGAAGTGCTCTGTTTGTTAAAATAAGGTGAATCAAATAAAAAAATAATAATCATCCTGGATCTGTTTCTTCGCTCTTCTTTATTCTTTCTCTATGTATTATTGAAGTATCAGATCGGGTTTCGGTATCGATAGATACTCAAAATCAAATGACTCGAGGGCAAAAAACCTGATCGGGACATCCCTAATACACACACACAAACACACATACAGTATACTTCCACAAACATGTCTACTGTTCAAAATGTTTAAATAATTAGAATTTATGTTCCTAAGTCCCTTAGGCTCACCAAGGCTGAATTTATTTGATTTAAAATACAATATCCACAACAATAGTGTGAAATTACTTTTTCTGTAATATTACACAAATATTTTCCTGTATGAATATATTTCAAAAATGTAATTTATTCCTGTAATTCAAAGCTGAATTTTCAGCATCATTACTTGGTGTCACATTATCCTTCAGAAATCATTTTTCTATGCTGATTTGCTGCTCTAGACATTTATTTTTATCAAACCATTGAAAACCATTTTTGCTGCTGAACATTTTTGTGTAAAAATTACTCGCGTTGCGTCATACATGGTTTGGACATGAATTCTTTGGTGTTTCCGTGCTGTTATAAATGGAGCTTTGGTTGACTTTGGCCTTTCCTAAAAGCCTGGCTTAAACAATAACAACAATGGAGTCTCTGTATCAGCATGTGGTCCCCGGCACTGCATTAAAGTAACAGGTGCACTATGCTGCACAACACTGATAGCTCTTTAGTTTAGCAGGCGCACGGCCAGAGGCTTTGGAAACCGCTCGGTTTGAGTTTCCAAGACAGCTCTCTTTATTGCCTGCATCAGCAAAGCCGTTCAGGTCACCTCGATGGGGAAAAAAAAAACTTCATTCTGAGTGAGGCCAACTGTGCACTTCTCTCCAAGGACAGGTCTCCGTGTCTCACATCAAACATCATGAATCAACGTGGCACTTGAGGATGTAGGAAGCTAAGTTCGCGATTAGCAAAAATTAGCCCTAAAGTAAAGCTCGATTCCTATGACACATGAAAGCGTAAAGCTCTCCTTTGGGGTGTGAACGAGCATCGAGTTCTTTGAGAGTGAGTCGTTAACAAGTCTGCGTGTTGCAATATGTCGCTGTGTCACACTGCAAGCTAAGTGTGAGCTGGTGTGTGTGTGTGTGTGTGTGTGTGTGTGAACTCGCTTGAAGCTGATGACGGCTGACGCACTGAGCGGATGGTCAGGACATTAGCACTCAAAACGCTTCCATAGCAACATGTCTATCATTACCAGGCCATCCAGCATCAAAAGAAAAACATCACTTGTATGAAAAAAAATGATGTCCCTAAAAGTACAATACACTCCGTCAAACAACCTCCAACTAAACCCGTTTGACGAACGGCTCAAACCTCTTGGCATCCACTCGACAGGACGCAAGACCTCAGTCACCACATCTACTGTAAACAGCGCCTCTCTATCATTAAAGCACACAGCAGGAAACTACCAATTAAAAGTTCCAGGCCTTCAAAAACTCACCTTGAATTATCAATTTCAATTGCTGTGCTTGGAACAGAATGCATTGTTTACTGCCTACATAAATTTTATAACAATGAGTATGTCAGTATGTCAACAGTAACCATTATTTCATGATGAATGTTTCGATGACTGTTGACATGCATAAACATATTCAAGTATCAGTCAGAACACATATTTGTAAACACATCAACATTCCTTTTTCTTAAAAAATGTAAAACATCTGGCATTTGCCTGCATTTATTAGAATTTGGGAGCAGGTAAGCACCTCATTTTGAATACTGAGTTATAGTTATTATTTATTGGTGTATTTGCATAAATGATTATTTACATGGACATTATATTATATACATATATTATATACATTCATGTTTTTCCTCTGAAACAGAGGTTGATTTGTACAAAGCTCATTTCTACAAAAGCAAGGTGTGCTCTGATTGGTCAGCTATCCAATACACTGTGATTGGCCGAATATCAAAAGCATGTGGCAGAAATGTTATGCCCCTTAGAAAGCTCTTTGAAAGGAGAGAATGCAGAAAAACTTTGCTTCTTGTACTACAACTTGCCTCTGCTGGACTGGAGCTATTGAGGATTGACTGATTCAGTACACTAACATATACTGTTAGCAATTTATATTTTGCTGTTGTTGTTATTTATCAGAACTAAACAGAATTTGTCTCCAGTACTATTCAAAGTTAAATTTATCAAGCTTACCAAGTCTTTTAAAACTTTGATTTGGTTGTTGTTGTTTTTGTGTTTTTGTACAAAGGACTTTACGTTTCATATCTTTTAGATGTTTTTTTTTACATCTTTATACATTTTATTTATCAGAACTTTAATATATTTTGATGTTCCTCTGTTCTGTTATGACAATAAAAGAAACAAGTTTCATATTTCATATTATATATTCATATTCATATATCATATAAAACTCATAAATAACTACAAATAACTAATGTTAGGGAAATCTGTTAATGTTTTGTTGCGTGTTTCTGAAAAAAAAAAAAAAAAAATATATATATATATATATATATATATATATATATAAATATCGGCCGATATATTGGAATATTGGATTTAAAAACCAACAAATATTTGTATCAGTATCAGCCTTCAAAATCCTTTATCGGTCAGGCTCTATTACTGATTATCATGACTTTTTATGTGACGCATTGCATTGTGCCTTGTAAACATAACACCCCATCTGTATACGTGATCAGAGAAACGACACACAACAAACACAACCCTTCACTGCTCAAAACTCACGTTTAATATTTGTGTTGAACTGTTCTGGGACAGTGTTGTGAATACAACTTAACCACCGATTTCTAGTTGTGTTCTAGTTTCAAAATGCATTCATATTTAATAATGGCCAAGTCAATCTAATAATATCTCAGCAAAATATACTGCAAAAGTACATCTTCAATTTGCCTGTTTACATTTATGCTAGAAAATTCAATGAAATTTGAACCTAAAAAATTATATACATGTACAGTAAACAACATTAACACCACATGACCTCGTCATCACATTGCATTTGCTAGTATCTCAGAAATAAAAGCCATTTTGCAATTTTAATCCAATTTTGGGTAAAAAGTTTGGTCATCCAATCAAATAATGTGAGCTATTTTATTATTATTTCTGGATTGTATATCACACAGTAATTGGAAGATCAAGTCAACCGCACTTCATTATGGGATGTCATGTGACACACCGTAAACTCTGGTTTATAAGGCAAACATAGCAGGTTGTGCAGGTGTTTTATGTGAATATACCTGTATACCTGTACTGTATATTGCAGAACCAGCAAGAGCGATAAGAAAGCAAGCTATTACGAGCACAGCCAATGTCACCGCACGGTACCGGCCACATTAGCGCTCACTGACTGCACATATACCCCAGGTCTCTGTACATTCATCGCTCTAAAACCATGTTAAGAGATGATAGAGGAAAATGAACTGAGGTTAAGAGTCTCATGCCAAAACATTTTAGCAGATAAAGAGACACAGATAGCCGCTCTTTTAAAAAAGTGCTGCCTGGCCCATTTGTCATATCCAGGCTGGACCAGGACATCGATGGCTTAAACATTATTTAAAAAGAATTTGCTTCCTGTTCGAGAGGCTTCCATTAATCACAGCCATATTCCAACGCGCTTCCTCCCCAAGACTCCGTATCATCAATAATCTCGCCAACGGAGTATGCATCCAAGTTTGGAACACAGCTCTCAGTTTGGGAAATGACTGATGATAGATCAAAGGCGAAAGATTAATAAGCACAATTGAACAGGAGGAGACCAAAGGGAAAAACTGTGCTGCTTGCTGACACATCAAAACTTTCTTAGTATGCAAATGACTGAAACACAAGATTCTGCTTCCTAGAGATTGTTCTTTTTTATTTTAAATTCTCTGGTTCTATAACAAGAGCTTTCAGATAATGCTGCTATTAAAGTATTTCCTAATTTCATAGAGATGTCAGCATTTACCTATACACCGTCATATGAAATGTCCAAAAGTATTTGGACACCTTTGAAGATATAAGTCATGCTTAGAATGTATGAATGTCTTTTGATTGCATCAAAATAAGTGATATCTACATACAAAATTCTGCTAAAGCTTTGTTTGGAATAAACACAATATTCAATTCAATTTATAAAAGTCAGTTAAAATGATAAGCCAGTTAGTAAAATTATTAGCTAACTATTATTAAAATGAGTTTTTATGCATACACATACAAATATATATATAATGTCAGTTCCTAAAGTTTACACAGAAGTTGTATTTCTTTAAAATTTTACTTTATTTGTTATTTTTTTATTTAAAAACAATTTAGAGATTAGTGTTCAAATAATAGTACAAATACTATATTCAAAAATGTAAAATAAATGAATGAATTTGTGACATATCAGCAGAGACGTTCGGATCCATTTGCAGCGTTTTATTAAGCGTGGTCGTACAGGCAAGGGTCGTAAACATTGTAAACAGGAATAACATAAGGAGTTCGATAACAAATTCCAGGCAGAGTAGTCAGAAGGCAGGCGGCTAGAGTCGGAAAATCAAGAAAACAGTCCAAAGTAAATCCAGGTAAACAAACAGAAGAAACTCTTAGTAATGATCCACGGGAAATCAAGACTTCGCGTCGCCCCAGCGTGGCGCCTTCGTTTAAATAGCACCGAAAGTAGGTCAGGCTGGGGAGCGGAACAAGCCAGGCATTTCTCTTCAGGTTTGTCGGGGTGGTTACGGTGGAAAGCCTCCTTGAGAGCGGGGTCCAAGACGTTGTGGGCGTTTACCGATGATCGTTCAGCTTTTTGCAGGGAACATCGGGGAGGGGAGTGGGCCACCAGAATTGGTTCGTAACAAGCTCTTGGGTGCTGAGGATTCCTGGGTGACCAGCGCTGGAGTTGCAATGGATGAGCTGGAGTAACCGCTTGCGTAGGCTTTCGGGCACATAAGTCTTGTCACTCGGGTGGTGCCGGATCTGTAGCTTGGGCCTCCATTATCTCTCTAGAGATGTTCCCTCGCACCGGGGCTATGATGACGGCGGGTGGCAGGATGGGTTCAGGTAGGGAGGACTGGGTAGGCTGGTCGTGGAGCCTGGATAGGGCATCTGCTTTAGTATTTTTAGAGCCGGGCCGATAGGTGATTTGAAAGGTGAAACGCGAGAAATAGAGCAACCACCTGGCTTGCCGTGCATTCAGCCGCTTGGCAGCGCGAAGGTATTCCAGATTACGATGATCGGTCAGCACTAGAAATGGTTCCTTCGCGCCCTCCAGCCAGTGGCGCCATTCTTCAAGTGCGGCTTTGAGGGCCAGCAGCTCCCGATCTCCCACCTCATAGTTGCGTTCTGCGGGGGTCAGTTTGCGTGAGAAGAACGCACATGGGTGGAGCTTGGGAACCTCTCCCTGCTGCTGAGAGAGGATGGAGCCGATCCCTGTATTAGATGTGTCGACCACCACGATAAACTGTAGTTCAGGGTTAGGGTGTCTAAGAATAGGTGCCTTGGTGAACCGCCGTTTGAGTTCTAGAAGGGCTCCTCGCTGACTTGGTTCCAGGGGAGTTGTTTAGTTCCTTTTCGGGTCATGCTGGTCAATGGGGCTGCCACCTTGCTGAAATTACGGATAAAGCGTCTGTAAAAGTTGGCAAACCCCAAGAAGCGCTGGAGCTCTTTGAGCGTCTAAGGCTTTGGCCAGTGGATGATGGCATCGACCTTGCAGTCGTCCATAGCCACTCCCTCGGCGCTGATATAGTAGCCGAGGAAGGCCACAGTGGTCTGATGGAAGGCACACATAGAAAGTTTGCCGTGTAAGTGGTGTTGAATGAGGAGCTGCAGCACGGCCCGGACATGCTGGATGTGTGTCTTGAGATCCTATGAATAGATTAAGATGTCATCTATATAGACTATGACATACCGGTTAAGGATGTGCCTGAAGATGTCATTCACTAGAGCCTGGAAGACGGACGGACTGTTGGAGAGACCGAAGGGCATGACCAGATATTCGTAGTGCCCATCGGTCATGGAGAAGGCCGTCTTCCACTCATCGCCTTCCAGGATGCGAATCAAATTGTAGGCACTGCAAAGGTCCAGTTTGGTGAAGAGATGGGCCTTACACAGCTGCTCCAAGGCTGCTGGAACGAGAGGCAAGGGATACTTGAATTTCACCGTGATGTCATTCAGGGCCCGGTAATCAATGCAGGGACGCAGTCCGCCATCCTTCTTCTTGACGAAGAAAAAAACGGCCGAGGCTGGAGATGTAGAGGGCCTGATGAAGCCTTTGGCCAGTTCTTCCTTACTGTATGGTCTCATGCTCTCGGCCTCTAGCTGTGACAGAGGGAAAATCCTGCCCCGTGGTGGTGTGGTTCCTGGCAGTAGCTCGATGGCACAGTCCGTGGTGCGATGAGGTGGCCATCCAATCCAAAGCCTTACCGTTGAGGAGTGAAGCTATCAACAAGACTTTGGAGTCATCGGTGGGGAAACTGCCAGGTTGCTGTAAAGCTTGCACTGGAGCAGAAATCCATCGCATTTTCCTGGAGCGCCGTTGTATTTTTCGGGCAGCGCCAGACTAGCGGGACTGAAGCTGGCGGCTGTTGGCGGGGCCCGTGGCGGCGATGGAGGCCTGGAGGCCTGGAAGCCTGGGTAGCGGTAGCGGCGGTGAGGGCCTGGATGGAGCAGACCAGCTCCCGGGTAAGTGACGTCAGCTCCAACAGCTGTTGTTGGTGTGCAGCCAGAACAGAGGCTTGGCGGGACACCTCGCTCACTACCTCATGCATCGCTACTGGATCCTGTGATGGCAAAGTCTTCTGTGACATATCAGCAGAGACGTTCGGATCCATTTGCAGCGTTTTATTAAGCATGGTCGTACAGGCAAGGGTCGTAAACACGGTAAACAGGAATAACAGAGACAATCAGAGTTCGATAACAAAGTCCAGGCAGAGTAGTCAGAAGGCAGGCGGCTAGAGTCGGTAATCCAAGAAAACAGTCCAAAGTAAATCCAGGTAAACAAACAGAAGAAACGCTTAGTAATGATCCACGGGAAATCAAGACTTTGCGTCGTCCCAGCGTGGCGTCTTCGTTTAAATAGCCCCAAAAGTAAGTCAGGCCGGGGAGCGGAACAAGCCAAGGTACGTGGGAGAAAGAGGTCCGTGTAGAAACGTTAGTATTCGGGGGAAGGTTTCCGCTGCTGATTTCCTTGGAGAGCCACAGAGGCGCGGCTTGTAACAGATATAATACAAAAATAAATAAATATGAATACATAGAATATAATTCAGTTAATAATTAGTAAAGGTCACCCAGGAACGAAACTTCTGTCCTCCCCTATATATGCAACATACATATGTATACATATACATATGTATATATATATATATATATATATACATATATGAAAAAATATAGAAAATTACCAATAATAATAATAATTTTTCATTATCTTTTTGCATCACAGGTTATTTTCATAAAGTTTAAGCTTTTTATTTTTTGAAATGATCAATGAACTGCATGTTTGTAATAAATAAATCCATCATTTCGGGGTTTGACTTTTAAACTGTCACTTCTGGTTTAAATACAACTCCATAATCCATAATAACAATTCATCAATTGATGTTTCGAAGAGCGTGAAAGCATAATTAAATAATCCAATAATTAACAACAATGTCACTTTCCAGGCATAACAACAAGCACAAAGAAGTTACTTCAAAACTGATCTTTCATTCGAGACACCACCCTAGCGTTTCACGGCAGACGACAGATGCGATTTTGCCAGGAGAAAAGGGAAAGTGTCAGCATGTATTAATTTCAAAGTCTGGCTGACAGATGAGTCAACATTTCCTTCCTCCACCCACCTTCCAAAGCAAAGGGCAAAAGAAAGTGGTCTCTGCCAAAAGTTGATCGTAAAGAAAGAAAGGCCGCAAGCTTCTCTCCTCACACAGCGATCTCCCAGGGCAACCGCTCTAATGAGTCCACACTCATAATTAACAAGAGAGTTTTAATAAGGTCCTGCAGCAGGACTAATAAGTTCTCCTGCAGGACCAAATGAGGTTTAAAAGACTGTCAGAGGGTACCTGCCCTTTACAAAACCCACTGAACAAGAAACACTGAACACTGGTGTTAAGATGCTGTTAAAGTGGAATAGTGAGGTGCAAACTACTTCCCCAAATGCATGTTACTGATCTCTTGCCACCTCAGATGTGCTGCCAACTCTGCAGCCGTGGCAGTGACCTAGTTGTGAGCGCTTAACGAGGAGAGGGAGATGGCAGGTAGTTGTGCTTCATTCCGGAAACAAATAACATTCTTCATGAAAGTTAACAACCTGCAACTATTTAAAAAAACGTAAATTTACTTTTGCGTGAGCAGACTTTGCAATGGAAATACAGTGATTCAAATATGATGAATCACTGGATTTAATAGATCATGTTCTTAAATATAAAGGTTATCTATTGGTAACTGGTTTCAGAAGATCCTTTAAAGAAATAGTTCACCCAAAATCTACCCGAAAATCTACTCACTCTCTGACAATCCAAGATGTAGATGAGTTTGTTTCTTCATGGCAACATGAATATTTTGCATAACATTAGCATTACATCACTTTCCCACCAGTGACTCATTGAAGTGAATGGGTGCCATCAGAAACAGTTGATACAAACTTCACGATAATCCACAAGTAATCCACATCAGATAAGTTTTTGTGAAGTTAAAACTGCAACTTTGTAATAAATAAATCCATCATTATGGTGTTTTAGCTTTAAACGGTCACTTCTGGTTGAAATACCATATATATTTCATCGAGTGAAAAGGTCACATCAAAATCCACTGACATATTTGTTTAGAACCGTTTCCGTTTCCTACAAACATGAAGCTTTCACTTTATAAGACATGAACTGATCAGCTGGCGTCATTTGGATTACTTATAGATTATTGTGAGATTTTTAGCAGCTGTTTGGACTTTCTTTCTGACGGCACCCATTCAATGCAGTGAGTGCAATGCACTCCAAATCTGTTCTAATTAAGAAACAAAGTCATCTACATCTCGGATGGTCTTGATGGTGAGTAAATGTTTGTTCTTCCACTGAAACTTTTCATTGCATTAAAGATTATTTTCAGCGGAAAAACGATTATTTTGAGTTTTAAAATGTGCACATTAAAAAATTATTATTTCTAAAGCTGCTCACTTAAGGGTTCTTTGGGGCACAAAAAGAGCAGGTTCTTTGAAGTGAAAATCCCTTTTGGACCTTTATTTTTAAGAGTGTATGCAATGGGGTTTAACAGTGAGAAAGCAGTGCTTTTGGACCTCATTGTATAACACTCGGATCAAAAGCATGCAGACTCATGCAATGTTACACAGTGGTTATGCTAAAAAAGTGGCATATTCACTCCAATGCGTCACCATGTTGCCGGTGTTCTAGTTTCTCAGGAGCACTGAGGTGGGATAATGACTATGGAGTCCTGGATTCAGCCAACCTCATTAATGATCCAGGGCTTCTGCCGAGTCAGATCGCTAACACCTTGGGATCCACAAGAGAAACCTTTATCCATCCTTCAAAGACGCCCTGAGGATAGATTTACTTAGCATCTCTGCAATTCCATTGTCACTGGAAGAAATAAACCTTCTATTGATCAAAAGTCGAGCAGGTGATTTTTGCACCACTAGTGGTGAAAACTGAAATTGCAAAAATAAAGAAATTCAAAAACACCCCTACCATCCACTTTTGGCATTCATTTTTTGCATCTAAGCCATGGACTCAATAAAACCAGCTTTAAGATGAATCACACTGCAAGATCTGAAAAGCCATAAACAACACAAAAATAAATAATGTTGTTTTACGATTGGATAAATCAACAATTCAGTGAAGTAATGATACGTGAGAACACAATTTAAGCTGCAGAAATTCAGATATTTACAATTCAAAAGATTTGGAGTAAGTAATCAAAAGGATTGCTTTAAACTGATCAAAAGCGACATATAAAAACATTTACAATAAAAAAAAAAAAACAAGATTTCTATTTCCAATATTCATCAAATAATCCTGGAAAAAAACAGGGTTTGCACAAAAGATTTATGATTTCTGAAGGATCTTGCCACAGACTACAGTGAAACTGTTGCTATAAATTCAGCTTTGTCAAAACAGGAATAAACTATACACTTTAAAATATTATCTCTACACATTTTCTCTACAGTGTTAGACCAATCGCTTACATACAGCTGCCTTTGTACATAAAAAAATACATTTAATGGCGCCTATTGTGATTTAATTGAGCTTACGTCATACAACATGGTCAAGTTCACTACTTTGCACTGAGCAGATATTGCGTTTCATTTCATCTGTAGAGTGTAAGTAAACACAGACAGATCTAATATGAGCTCAGGATATCATGGTATATCTGTAATTAAGTTTTGAAATTGCCCTTCAGAACTTTCGTTTGGTATTCTTGTAATCTGCTCAATGGCCACATATTTGCTTTCAGATTTATCCTGCGGTTTTCAAGGAGAGAGTGTGCAAACCAGTTTATAGCTCCCATCAAGCTAACCACGACAAGCGTATGTGTCCCTCGGGCTGAGAAATCCATCCATATCATGAAGTTATCTCTGACTCTGTGATAAATAATAAAAAGCTCCCATGATATTACCAGGCTGTATAGTCTAAACTCCACAAGGCTAAGGAATACAACCCCCTTTTCTCAACCCAATCATCCCTATTGATGGGGCTGTGTTTTTATTGTCTGGCCGAGGGAATCTAATGAAAGCCCGGCCCTAGTTTACTGGCTGAATTCATAAACCGCTGATCTGAATGTAGGGGCCACAGATCCCATCTGTCTCTCATTCTGTCTCCTGTTCTCCAGAGCCAAGTCTAAAATGATGCTATCACATATCAAACACAAAGGACACCTACAGCACTCTGATAAATATTTTTTACAAATATGGATAGCTGTCCCATGATTGAAACAAGATTAAACTGATCAGAATTGATTAGAAGATTATTCCCTATACTTCCCTAAAACAAAAAAGTGTTTCAAACTACTATTTTGAGATAATAGGAAACAGAAATAGCTGATTTGATAATAACATATAAAAGAATATATTGTTCAAAATATATAACACAGCTATGAAATGTAAATGTTTTACAGAAAAAAACAACACAGCCAAATCTCAAACAAGCATATTGGAATAAATATACGGTCATAGACAGACAACTGTATGTAAAATATATTTGAATATGAAAAAACATATATCTATAAAAGAAATATTTAATAAATATGTAAATCTATTAAGTAATATGCATATAAGTTTTAATATAAAATATGCATAAAACATTTTATGATATTTGTGGACATGAAATGAGATATAAATGCAATATTATATTATATTATATTATTTGTTTTTATAAAAAGCATTACAGTTGAAACACAATAAAGCATAATTCAAATATATAAATATATACAATATTTCTGGATATAAAATCGATTAATAAAGATTAATACCATTCAAAATAAAAGTCTGTGCTTACATGATATGATGTGTGTACTATGTATATTTATAAAATTAAGAAACATATTATATATGTACATTTTTATAAAAATTATTTATAAATATGGTAAATTTTTAATTTAATTATTAATTTAATAAATTAATTTGTAATAGTAAAATATGTTTGTTATTTTTTAATACATAATTGTATTTGAAATGTGAATAATAGCGAGCCTACTAATTTATATATGTATGTGTGTGTGTGTAACAATGTAATATAATATAAAAAATATATATATTTTGCTATAAAAAGCCGCATAGCTGAATCTCAATAAAGCATATTCAAATGGGTCTATATCTCTTAAACAGACATTATCAGGTGGACTGAATTCTCTACTATAAATTCCTTGTGGTGTGCCACATCGAATAAAGTCCTCCACTGTTTGACACCACTGAGCTCCAATCCATTTTGTCATCTCATCTTCAAATGCACAGTGAAAATGAGGTGTGTGCCCAGTGGGGATGTTGGCATACGGCTGCGTAGTGTGAGCTCGATCCCCTGCTAGTTCATGGGCAAGTCACTTCCCTCGAGTTTCAATAAAAAAAATGGGAGAACTAAATTAAGACAGTTAATCACATGGGGAAAGCTTATAAAGAGGTTTAGTATGCCAACGACATATTTGCGAAAGAGACAAATGGTATCTTGTAAACATTTGGAGATTTGTTGAATGTTTGAGAAACCTAGTTTTTCAGCCCCAAATTACTGTCAAGGATAAATAATCTCTTAGTCTGCTATAATCAGACAGTGTTGCACTCATAAAAGGTCATAAAGTGGGAGCTTGTGGGACAATGTGAGTAATGGTGCTAGTGATTTTCTCTCAGTCTTTCGTCTTGAAAATCCTGACGGTGCTGATGAAGGCTTTTATAATAATGACACAGGTGAAGGAGAGGCAAGCGGTATGGTACTTATGAAGTTGAGCTGAACCATTTTAAAACTGCTATCAGTAAAAAGTTCAGCGAAATGGTTTTCATGTAGGTGTCAAGGTCTGTTCAGATGAAATTAGATGCCACACAGAACATAAAGCTGGGTTACACTGAGAATTTGGAGAATTTGAATTGTGCACAACAACAAAAATATTAAGCAGCTAAAATGTTTTTAACATGGATACTAATAAGAACCATTACTAAAAATTAAGCAGATAATCATCATTAGAATTATTTCGAAAAGGATCATGTGACACTGAAGACTGGAGTAATAACTGCTAAAAATGTCTATTTTTACTACTTTCTGGAATAGTTTTGGAAGGCTGAAATCAATGACCGAAACCGTGTTGTTTAACTGGCATTTCTCTGACTGACTGCGTCATTGTCTATTTTGTGCACACAATGTGGATGAGTTACATCAGGTAAACATGTCAGCTGTGTGGACAGTTCTGGATTAAAAATATTGATTTCTATTTTTTAATCAATACTGGTATGGATTTTAAATCTCAAGATTAATCTTCTACTCTACTGACTCTATGTTATTTTCTGATGATGTGTAAATGTCACTAAACATATTTGTAGGGCACCTGAAATCCAATAATCACAATAAGCTTGGTGCCTTCAAAGTCTCAGCCTGCAAATTTCTGTCAACCTGTCAATTTTATCACAAAATATAAACAATGCTGTGGTTTTGATGGCAGAGCTTGAGTTCAAATGGCATGTAAACCAATGTTCTCTTCCTGTTTACTACAAGTTATAGCACTAAATGAACAAGAGTGAACATTAGAAAGTATTAGTAACAAATTTGAGTAGAAACATAATTAAAAATATTGACATAAAAACTTAGGTGCAATAATACTAAATCCAGAAGAACTGTGACAACGTCTCCAAGATAATTCAAAAGACTTACCTGCAATGCTACACTACTGTTAAATGTTGTAAACAGAGAATGCCGTCAAAGAAATTATATTTTTTTACCAGTTAACTTCTATTAACTAAATTAAATTAGCATTTTGTTGTCCTCTTTTCCATTCGTTTGCAGCCCTAATATAAAAATATAAAACACGCCTTTTTGTATGTAAAAAAAGGTATTGTGCCTAGCGCTGTTAATGCCCATGGAAAGCAGACAGCAAACCAAATTTAGAATACTGTTCCATTATAACCAGGCACATATCCAGAGCAGTGAGGTGAGTGAGCCGAATCAGGTATCTGGACGGAGGTAGTTGGGCAATGCTGCACAGTCCCAGCCAAGTATGCCAGATCACATAGTGTGCAGCATTACCCAACAAACCTCAAAATCAGAACCAGCTTGTAAAAATGGAGCATTTGCATGGTTAACTCATTTGCATAAATCCCTTTAGTGAATCAGACGCTAAAACAATGCAAACAGCACATGCAAATTAAACAGCGCTATCAACGGCACCACTCATTCATTGTGAATTCTCCCAGCATTGTTCTATTTTAGAATCTCGTTTTCTAAGTTCTTCATGCCAGAAATTCAGACTTGGTACGCACTGGAATTTGGCTTTAACGTAACGATGACAAGAGATGAATTCATTTCAGCCTAATTCGTTGGAGGGAAACTTCCCAAACTAACCTGAATAAGCCGGCCCTGTTCGGTCTGCAGAGTGCTGAGCTCCTGTCCGATGTTGCTCTGGCCTTGTCTCAGCGCGTTGTACTCCATCTTCAGCTGACTGGCATGGGCGGACAGCTTGGCCACCTCCTCGGCCAGTTTAACAAGCAGAGCCCGATCTTGCCCTTTCACTGACTTCAGATCAGTGTCATGGTCGGTGAGCGAGTGCAGCAGCGAGGTCTGCACACCCTCCAGACGCAGGAAGTTATTGTTGTAGTCGGGGCAGTTGGGGTCAATGAAGATGTTGATGCGGGAGCCATCACCTCTCTCGATGGTTACCAGGGCATTACCCTCATCCTGGTTGGTGCTGATGAGAGGGGGGCCATCTGGGCCGCTGGGTGCCTGGTAATGGTTCATCAGAAGGATGATTCCGGTTACTGTGACAGCTAGTAACACAGCAACAAAGAGCAGGATGGTGCATAGGAGATAGCTACAGCTCATCCTCTGCAGAAAAAAAGAGAGAACAAGACGCATTAGCGCTAAGTCTGAAAAGCAGCATTAAAATGACCAGCACGTCAAAGACAGTCTGAAATGTGTGTGCTTTTTATTCATTTTAATCTTAAATACAACTCCGTAAAGCTGATGCATAAGTAATACACGCCGATTAAACTTGCAGGAGGCCATATCAAATCTGACATACACAGATAACACAGATTCAAAAGTAGGTTCCCCACAACTGCAGGTTACAAATTTTTAAAAATCCCTGTTGAGCATTAAACATGCATGGGGATGCTTCTTGAAAGTTTAATCTGCTATTATGTAATACCTGAAGACTACCGAATGCATAAACTCAGGCTTTTCACAAAGGTGTTTATAAAAGGCGGAAAAGAAATTGTATTTGCTCGGTTGCCTAAGGCCTAATCATCATCCTTTGCTCCAGAGAGTTTAAGTCAGATGATAGTATTCATAGCACATGAATGCAACCTCAACCAGCAGGAAACTCTGGATTTTCTCTGAGTCCGGACTTTCTGAATTGGGGATGTTTTGATAAAGAATTGTAACGAATGCAAACGGATTGTGGAGGTAATTACATTTTCATTCTGTGTGTGCCGTTTGGTTTGTGGTGAATGTATTTTGAATAGCTACAAAGCTGAAATACTGCTCATTTAGCTTATTTAAGAAGCAACTGCATTCTCTGAGTGTTTTATCATTCTAGTTCTCCCACAGATAAAGCATCAATTACACATAATGTGCATCATTTGCTCCTCATTATGTACTAGAGATAATATACATTGTAAATATATGAAATTGCTCACATCGTGATAATGGCCTCTGGGACTTTAAATCAGTATATAATTCCGTTCATAAATTTACATACCCTTTGGAGAATATGCAAGGTGTTAATAATTTTAACAAACAGAAAAGAAAAAGATGCATTTTATTTTTATTTTTATTTTATCTGTCCTGAATAAGATGTTTCACACAGATGTGTCCACCAGGATAAAATAAAAAACTGAATGCACATAAATGAATC
>JAUYWG010000041.1:4175780-4206755 GCA_034779775.1 Enteromius afrohamiltoni
ATCTGTCCTGAATAAGATGTTTCACACAGATGTGTCCACCAGGATAAAATAAAAAACTGAATGCACATAAATGAATCAGTTCAAAAGTGCACACGCAGTAAATCTTAATGCTGTGTTGGAGGATCAACATCTACTGCTTTGTTTTGCAAGGCGTTCCTGAGTCCTGATAAGTTAAACTCTTCTTCAAGAAAAAATGCATTTCTGTAAAACCGAACCCTTGGTATTGACCGTATGATCTTCTCACAAGGGAGGACTTAAGTACACAAAGTGAAAACTCAAGAAGGAAACACAATATATTAAGAGCTGGGGGTGCAAACTTTTAAACACGTTGATGAGGTGTAATCATTTTTTATACTGTTAAAAGTTTGAATATTTTTTAATTTAGTACTGCCTTTTGGAAACTACATAGAGGTTTACATGTTTCCCAGAACAAGTACAATTTACACAGATCACCCAGTTTAAAAACCAAAAAAAAGCCATGTCAATTAATATTTTCAGAATACTGAAAACACTGTAAATTAGTGCTAGCATTTAAGAAAGAATTATTATTTACATGATATGCTGATCAATCAAATCAACTGAACAATGCAAAAATGAAAAGGCAACTAACACATTAAACTTTTATATACTGTTGACTTTTGTAAAACAAAAATATATGTGCTGTATACAACTTTAGAACTTGATAATACTTCATAATATAAGTGTTTATATTCATATTATCATATTTAAAATTTTGCATTCAAGTTGGGCAAGAGCCATGATTAATTGAGTTAATTTTTGTATTTAACAATCGACAGCCCTTCTATAAATACACAGTTTTCAAACATAACACACACTTCATTGTGGTCGTGATGCATGTAAGCTTCTGTTCATCTACTGTGGATTAAAAAATGTAGCATGAAGTCATAACCAGTTTACATTACAAAGAGGAGTGGCAATAGATAATTTGTGAACACTTTACACTGATTTCTGTGATTGCCCAGGGCCCAAGCAGTGGGCTGGAATATAAACGACAAGATGAGCAGTGTTTCCTTTGAGGATCTAGGAAGGCAAATCCCCACAGGGCAAAAGACTAGAAACTACAGACATAAGCCTTACAGCTCAATATTACGGTTTGGTTAAGTGCCCAGAGTTGACAACTCTCTCATCTACCCGAGTGTGTGCCAGCGTGCGGATGTGTGTGTGTGCATTCGGCAAAAAACACAGATATAACAACAAATGAAGTGAAGAACATTTGATGGGAAACTAGGGACTGCCACGCAGGCACTGGAGAGGGCTTGCTTATCATTTTGCCATGTCTTTTTATTCAGGGGGAGCCTGCATTGCTCGCCCCGCTGTTATTCCAAGTGCCACTTCAATATTCCACTTGACAGCGGGTGTCGGTCCCTCGCGTGAGCTTTGAGTACATTTTGTGTATTTATTTGTCGCAGTTTTACATATATGCCAGAGTGACTCAATGCCCATGTGCCATAGTGCGATTTATGATTGAAATTAAATCACTGACACTCAAGCTGAAGCAGCGCACAGCTGCAATAAGATATTTACAGGGATCAGCAGTAAGGAATATTTCAGGTTAGGTGAACTGTTCAAATTTCTATTTGCCTACATATTCACTGGCCCCAGCACAGAAAAGATTATAAATGTAAACATTTGACAAACTATGTTAGAAATTGCATTAGAAAGATACACTGTATATATATATATATATATATATATATATATATAATCTTTTTTGTGCTGAGGCCAGAAATCTAAACAATTGGTCTGCCTCTCTAGAAATATTGTTTACTTATAACTAATATAATTATATCATGTATATTTTTTCAATTTAAAAATTCTAAATGACATTGTTGCATACTCATTTGTAAATTATGAATTAATAATACATTGTATAAAATAATTAGCATTACATATTTATTCTATATAATTTTTATTTTATTGTCACTTTTTAACTTTAATTGTGTTTTATTGTGTTTTTCATGAAAATGTTAAAGAAAAAAATGCAATAAACAAAATGTTCAATAAAAACTAAATATTTCCCCCAAAAAACTATAAATATATATTTAGAAAAATAAGACAGAAAAAAGACAACAATACTTATAGGTTCCTAATTTTTAACTTATTAAAATCCATGAACAAAAACCTTTATCATATCAAGTTACTGGGACATAAATTTATCCTAGTTGACAGATTTAAAAAGTTGACAAGCTGAATTTTTGCAAGCACATAGCACAGAAAATGTTTGAGGCATGTGCATGTTCAAAGTAAGATATAGTGAAGGCACTATGGACACGAGGCAATTAAACTATAGCCATTAATCAAAGTTCAGCAACAGAGTATGGTGCTAACACCAAGGTCATGGGTCTGACATGAAATGCATGTTCTGGGGAAAAACAAAAAACAAAAAAAATACATGAATACATTTTTTTGGAAAAAAAGCTTCTGCCAAATATGTAAATGTAAATGAGGTGGTCCTACATTTCCATGTGAAGTTAAATCTGTGTGCTGTACACAAACGCAATAAAAATCCATATACCCTCTGAGATGTTGATTTAGCAGTCACTGCGGTGAATAACGGCCTCTGCTCTCATGCAAAAGTTCCAGTAAAACACATCTAAATTTACAATCCCCGTGTTATGTTCCTGAGTAATGGATACATTATTTTGCAAAGAATATTGTATTTCCATATTTGTGTGATAAAGTATCTCTTTACAAGGCACCTATGAACAAAAGCACAAGTGCAGCCTGGTGAAGAGGGCCCTGTTCCCTCACCGAGCGCAGACATTGTCATATTTATTTTAAAGATAATTAATGTGCACAAAAGACTCCGGCCTACTTCATCATGCAGCAGAAGATGAGAACAGTCTCAGATCAATTTGTTACAATAAAGCAACAATACCTGCTGTCTGCAGGAATTAGCTGGGCTTATATCTGACCCCTCCGCTGCGAGCGTATCGCATACAGCCGCGCGGCAACAAAGACGTGGACGAGACCCGGCTTTTCCCTCCGGAGCAGCCCTGTGAGAAATCCTCGCCGACACAATGAGGCAGCAAGCACATCTATTCTATGTACGCGCGTACGATCAATTTTGCTCTTCTTCATTGTGATAGAGCCTCTCTACGGGTGTTTAGGACAAAAACCAAGGGCTCGTAAACATTCGGTCCCCGTTCCACGACCTGCATCTTAACTAGACGGTGGGCCCTGACTGTGGCCGTCTTTGGAGGCGTCTACGCACCTTTACTTCCCTCTCACAGTCTAGTGGGCAGCAGGTATTCAGATGGCCCCTGAGCAGACACAGGTTGAGATTAGAGGGCCACGCTTAGCTGAGCGCAGACAATATTTGATAAGGGCTTTTATCTGTCGCGCTGAGACGAGGCTCTTGAAAGAGGAGAGGTGAAACAGAGGAGCAGGCGTACGAAAACACTGCCACATTCTTTCCAACGCTCTCTTTAGACCTGTGAGACCAACAACAGATCAACACAGATACCAGACGCAGGAACTGAGAGGGAGGTCAGGCGCATTGACACGCTGGGAATGTCACATGACAGAGCCGGTGATTGCTTATTCGGAGAGATGTAAGTGAAGTGTCGGGTTCTCCACCTGACACTGGTTTCTGACAAAAGAAATGCACAAGAATGCATAGCTGGCTATATGAAAGCAAAACTACGGTAAGACAGCGGTAGACAACAGTAGGATTAAATCAAGTGCAAATCATGAGGAAAATCTCCCTAGTAATTCAGATATACTCTGATTCAGAACTGGCTTCTCAATTCAATTACTGTAATGTGTATATTTTAATTTAATTTGGATTTTAAACTAATTAAATTGAATGAAATTTTGAAAATTCTGATGATTAATTACTCACACTCCTGCTCCTATGTTCAAGGCCCAGAAAGGCTGTAAGGACATCATTAATAAAATAGTCAACCTGGTTTCATAAAAATATGTACCTCTATGCACTTTTTGTGAAAAAACACAGGTTCAATATATAAACCCTGGCATATCTTTATTACGTTGATATAGGTATAAATTGCAGTGGTTCGGAATTAAAATATCCGTTGGAAATGTTCCTTACACCAAAACCAACCCTCAAGCTACTCGGTAGAGTTAACAAATGCAGAACTAATATAAAAAAACACATTTGACAATGCAACCGTGTCATTTCAACTTCCTCTTACACAGATATTAACTATTTTGTAGAGGCATAGTTACACAGGATTCAAACCAGAGCTCCTCACCCCTCAAGAACATCTCTGTACTCTGTTATTTCTTTATGAATAAAATAACATTGTCGTAGGCTTAGAAAATTACGGTTGAACCACTGATGTCACATGAACTATTTAACAATGTCCATACTATGTTTCTGAGCTTTGAGCATGGTAGTGTCATTGCTGTCTATGCAAGGTCAGAAAGCTTATGTATTTAATCAAAAATATCTTCATTTGTGCTCCAAAGAGTTTTCAACGACACAACGGTGAATAATTAATGACAAAAATATTAATTGTTGGCTAAACTATCTCTTTAATTGGCACATGGCATAAGAAGACAGAAAGGATCAAATATTAAATATGGAGAAATATATAAACTAAAGTTTCAGTTTGTCAGTCTAAATTCAGCAATCTGCATTTCGTTGGCTTCAGACTTATTTTAAAAAGACTTTCTCAGTTAAATTGTAAATGGTGCACAAGTGTGGTCTCCTCTAAAATTTCAGGTCGCATCAAGGAAGATCCATCCAGAGGAGAGGGGCATCTAGAGGAAATCACATCAGCTAACCCCTTGGCTGCCTCAGGGTTCTTCTGTTTTTTCTTTGTAAAGAAATCTAAGAGAAACATCTGAGAAAAAGTTAAAATATAATTGAAAAACTCCATTATGTCTCCAGAGCTATGAAAAAGCAACCTCCAAGCAATAAAATTTCCTCCGGGTGGTTTCACTCACCATTAGTTTAATTGTAGGTTATAGAATTTGAGATACCAGGGAAAATGGTCTTCTACCTGTTCCTGAAAAATATGACTTTTTGGAAGGGTCAGCATCCTACCCTTGAGACACATATGGTTAAATCATAATTTAATCAATACTAAGAAAACATCCCTGAACCTCATTGCATTTGTGTGTCCTTCTAATCTTATAAATGCAACTCTGCCAATTACAAACCATGAGACTGTGAACTCCCTCAGGTTTATATTGGTTTTTCAATGAATGCATGTACTCTAAACGGTTCTCAATACAATTAACAGCCAGCAAGGTTGCAGGCACTTTCAATAGCGATTCACAGTCTGTTTTAGGTGTCATATGTTCTATTATTTACTATAATGTTGTTGCTAAGACAACCTTAAAACTACCCAGGTATTAGAACAACACTAAACAACACTAAGCTTTTGAAAACATTAACAGAAGTAGAATGTAGCATGTGAGAAGATGTAGCATGCGAATAGCAGAGATATTTTAAAGGCTTAGCATCACTGTTGTTTCTGTGGGCCTTGCTAAAGCTGCAATTTCTGATTTCAACATGGTAAATCGATTCTGAAGTGAATTTTAACATAGTATTTGTGCAATGGTCAGTCTACCTTCTACTCTGCTAAATGTAACTATCTTTAAGAGAAAATGTCCTCACTTAAGAGATGGAAAAAATCTTAAATATAAACATTTAATTATGTTTTTACATGCAAGGAAAACAGGCAGACCAACAGCACTTCCGATCAGCACCTAATAACAAACTTGATACTGTTTACTACAATATTTGCTTTAGCTTAGGGGTTGCTTTATCTTGCAATACAAATCTGCAGCTCATGCTGAAATATTGGGGTGCCTCAAGGCTCTAATCTAGGCCCGACCTAATCTTCTTATAAGAGCTTAAGTTAGAAAGATGCTCTAGCAGCTGTGCACATACATTGGGTTGGTAAAATAAACAGGCTGGCAGTCAGACATATGTAGTTGTTTACTTTTTCCCTTGAGGTACAGATCTTCCTGATTTAAGAGTGCTGGGTATTCATTAACTACTGTACAGGTCTTGATGAGTGACCTTTTAATGTTCTCAATGCTTCAGCAGAAAACCAATCCCAGACAGACGAAAAAGCATCTGCTAATGTGTATGTAACCTGACCTACTAACAGCATACATTCAGAATATAGGCTATTTATATTCATTAGGTTTGAGAACAGAGAAAGAGGTCTTATTCAGAACTGGAAAATGTTGAATGATTTCTATGAGTTTTGATTCTGGAAATGGCATGAATTCTTCAAATTTCATCTTGTTAATTAAAAAAAATGCCATTCTAGCAAAAGATTTGTTTACTAAATGTGAAGGTCTGTGTACTAAAGGTGTGCTTATATAAATTACATTATATCTGATTTGTTTCATTTGTTCTGTATACATCTAAAGTGATCTCATAATTTGAGCAAAATGCAAAATAAATACATTAATATATACTAATATATAATTATATTAATTCAATATTTATATGAAAGATAGTACAAAACAGTTCAGAATACATTCATTAAAGATACATATCTATTGCCTTGTTTTCTTTTTGTCATTTTAAATAACTCAAAATAATAAATGCAATGCATCATTTAATGTAAATTTCAAATGTGGATTTTTAAAAACCTGCATATATCACATATTTAACATTTATATTGCACTCAGGTTCAAGCTGCTGCCAGAGTTTATATCAAGGTTTCAACCAAAGACCCCTAGAGCACTTTCAGACCCTTCAAAAACACACAAAGTCTTAAATGTGGTCAAGCTCCAGTTGTTTTACAAATTAGACACTTGTAAGGCCAAATGCCTGAAAGCAATGCCCGTCAACACGCATTAAGGGATCACTACGCCGTTCACCCTGAATTACACAGCAACCCGAGGCCTAAAAAATATCTTGTGATACAACGTGAAAGCAGAAATCCCAACGAGTAAGTCTTAGCGCTTTGAGCAGACCAGATGTAGGGGATTATTCTTAATCTGCAAAATGGCCACACAACTTCTTCTCCAGTTCATTTATCACTGACGTTGCACGGCAGTAAGTTGCGGGAACCTGAGCACTGACTCACTACGAGATCCGCACTGCCGCAGCCACACAAATCAAAACGCACACATACACGCGCGTTCACACATACCAGCACAATTTGTGCTGGCTCAGAATATGTGGCTTCATTAGCGGGGTTTGAAATGATAAATAGTTTATTGTGCATGGGGGGGGGGATGCCCGAGGCTGTCAAAAGCAGCCTGTTCCTCCCCCTCCCTCCAGCTCCAGCGAAGCTATTAAAACGGTATCTTGCTAAAGTGTAAAACTGCTTTTCTGAGCCAATAGGTGATGATATCCTGAGAAGGGCCCTTTGTGTATCTTTGATACATCTCATGAGCATCTCAGAAAAAGATAACGGCGTCTCGCCAACAATCTGAGAAGTTCATAGCGGGTCAAAGCGATGCAACATGCTCGTTGTAGCCTGAGGTGAATGATAAAAATTATTTTACTTCCCGTGTAGGGCGAGACAGGTAAACAAGGCAAGGGATACGACTTCAAAATGAATACGCATTTCCTCGTAGCGCACATACAGTTAATTAAAGCTGAAAGGAAAACAATGGCTCCTCAACTGTTGAGATGTCAATCTGAGATCTGTACAAGCGCAGGTCAAAAAAACAGCACTCTGTATAAAAATTGCAGGTCTTTCTGTGTAAAAGCACAATGTGGCGTTTATCGGAGGATTTGTAGAGAAGCGGTCAGACTTCGAGCACTGTGTCCTCTCACCATCTCAAAGGAAATAAGTGGGTGCCACTGCGAATAGAGGAAATCAACACTTCAACGGTACACGTTGGCTCACAAAATGGCCATCATGTGCAGCTAAAGTGGGTCTGAAATCTCGGCCATCAATTTTTAATCATAGTCCTCCTCAACTGGCCCTAAACCTCCTTTCTGCGAACCCCAAGATAACTTGGACTTCTGTGACTGCTCTTTTTTTGTTGAATATCTCTTGCCTCTTTAGCTACAGAAAAGACAAATCACAACTGAGCTCTCTTTAATATCTCAAATCTTTAAATGGAGCTTTATTCATCAATCTTTTAATCTCAGATTTATTTCAGAAGGGATTTCCACAATGTCTCAAACTGGTCTCAGATTGACCAAATCGTCCACAATTTGAAAGAATTCAATTTGGTCTCACAATGTCACATAATTTGCACTATACTTATATTTATTTATTTACATAGTATTATATAATTTAATTTTTATTTAATATAATAATAATAACTGTTTTTAACATTAATATGAATAAGAAATGTTTCTTGAGCCACAAATCTACACATTAGAATAATTTGTTGTTATTTTTGATAATTACATTTAACATTGGTGATCTTTAAAACTCCTACTTTATTTCAGTTAATTCTGCTGAACATTTTGCTGATGCAGCAGTGTTGTGTCTTTTTCTTCAATGAGCTGCTGTAAAAAAGCAAATATCATACTGGCAACTGTGGTGAAAAAACTGCAGCATACTCTGGGCTTAAAAAAACATCTAAGATAAAGTTGATGCTTTGGAAACTGCATGAAATAAACTTTAGGAGTGTGCACAATATCTTCAAGGCAAAGCATATATTTACTGCTATATTCAACAAAAAGTGTTTGGTATTGTAGTGTGTGTCCACTCAACTGACTGTTGACATGATTTAGCCTCAGTGTGTGGTGTGTGTGTGTGTGTGCTTGTGGCTGGTGTATGCGTAACTCGGCAGAGTGGCAAGCAGCAGTGACAGTGTCTTCTCTCTCCAGGCTTGCCTGTCAGTGCACTCCAAGGACAGTCAGCGATGTGTGCAGGCAGCGATTTGTCTTTCAGGCCTCTTCTAGGCTCCAGAGAGCAGCTTCTGCAGGGATGCTATAAGTCACCATTCACACTCTTCCTCTCCGTTCCCTAATGACTGACACACAGAAGTCAGCTCTGGCTTTGCTCTGACACGCTGGATCAAAACGGCAAGGGACAAAAGATCAGCCTGTACACACAAACAGACACACACGGACCAATGGACGCCATATAAGAGAAAGCAAATGCATAAGATGCAAAAGCAAACAGCGTCTCTTTTTTGTGTGATGCCAGCAGTGAGCAATCTCGAGCAGCAGGGAAAAATGTTGTTTTGGTTGTCTTGTGCACAACGTTCTACATTCTTCAAGCAAAAGTTCAAAGGAATGATACATTTTCAGGAGAAATCCTCTAGTGACATTTAGTTTGAGAGTCTGAATAAGGAACTACAACACAGCAAAATGCTTGGTTAAACAGAAGCTAGATAATAATTAAAAAAAAAATATATATATATATATATATATATACACATAATTTTTTATATATTTAGTTTTAATAAAAATTATTTTACTAATTGAAATAAAGATTAAAATGAACAAAATATATAGAAATAAACAATGAAACCCCCAAAAATAAAATAACAAAAAAGTTATAACTAAATTTCTAAATGTTTATAATAAAAATAATAAAATTATAATAATAAAATTGTAATGATTAAAATGAATAAAAATTAAAATGAAAACAAAAGCCAATTCAGAATATTAATAAATACTAAAAAAGAATATAAGTAATAACAAAATATCACTGGTCATTTGGGGAAATTGCAGCAGTTGTTGATTTGACCTTTATGATTCACAGGCAAAGAAAACATGCAAAAATAATTACATTTATCTGGGGCAAGCCCTTCAAAGGTATACCTATGAATGTTAACTACCACTAAATAGTGCATATAGTACTTGATTTTTATTTTGGGGTGAGCTATCCTTGTAAACTAGCTGTGCCATCTATTTATTGTAAATTTCAATTTAATTCAACAGAAAACATAATGGTCTAACCCTTAAATGCCATAATATAATCCTAAAGGCCAAACATTTTCTAAAAACACAGGTGATGCAGGACTTTGAAAGTATTTCTGCACAGTAATTGAAAAAAAAGAAAATGGAAAAAAAGTTATATCACTCATGGGAAGTCACAGCTTGTGGTGCTTAATAATGGTCATTTATTTCTGTTACAAAGAGGAACTTTTTCCCCCAGAAAGCCATAGTTAGAAAGTGGCAGGAAATACTACAGGGAGGAAATGTCTCGCTGAAAGAATCTGAGATACATTTCCATAAAACGCTACGGTATTGTAAGGGTCAGACAAAATGTTTTCAAGTCATTTTCTTTCAAAATCCAAAATAGAAGAAACAGAAGGATACTGCTGATGGAAATCTTTTTAAAATTCAGCATATTATGCCCAGACAATAAATCGCAGCTTTCACACACTTATGAACACTATCACGAAATGCACTCCGCTTCAAAATGGGGACCTTCAAGAATTAGCCGGTAATTTGCACACAAAACCCCCTGAATGGCGTGCGTTTTGAACCCTGGCATGTGCTGAGCATTTCAAATGACACAGCCGGTTAGGGCTTCACAGTGCAGAAACTAATTAGATTGTCCATAATGGATTCCATCTCACTTTATATGATGTGACTTGACAGCTGCCAAAGCAGTTGTGAAGTATGAAAACGGTTTTTGTGTGTGTGTCTGAGCCCAATAATTCAGCCCTCATCTCTGACTTTCCAAGTAAAATGCGTATATGCTTCTAAAATCCCTGTTAGTCGATGACCGGCTCACTTTGCAGAGGTCAAATCCATTTGCGCCTCCAGCAGGTGGCATCACACCAGGATGACCCCGGGTCAGAGAGGCACAGAAAACAGCCTTTTAAAAGCCATCAGAAATCCCAAGCCACATGCACAAACTCGGGGATGTTATATCAACACAAATGCACAGTGAAAGTAAAGGTGGGCCGGGGTAATTTAATGCCACTTCTTTGCCTAGTGACTGATGAACATGGTCCAGATTTTTTGGATGTGATGCTCAAGAGAAATCTAGATGAAGACTTACAGTATTTCTGTTCAATGGCTTACATTTGGATGAAAACGCCACTCGATGTTCACCATTTACAGGATCACACAACAGTGATATTTTCATAATCTGTCAGCAATCTAGCAATCACAAACACTTCTCTCTGTTTGCATTCTGCTATGCCTCATATACACAACCTGACCAATCATTCCGCAAGTGGGCAATTTAACAGGCCTGTTTTGTTGAATTGTAAAATTCCTATCAATGGTCACAAAACTGTTTCCTGAAGAGGCTTCATGGTTGCCTAGGAAAGCAAAACAGAACGTTTCCACAACAATTTTCCCTGATGACACTGGATGTTGAGAGAAAAAGCAATGCAATACCATGCAGACACAAGAACTACTCCTTCCTACTTGAACAAAGCCCTGAAATCTCTCAAATGGTGTGCCAAGATTACGTTTTATATAACATGTCGCCTATGGCAAAAAAACTATACTTTTCAGATTGACTTGTTCTTGCTACTTTGCATGCAGCCAATCAGAGCAATCCTTTTCTTTCACAAAGTCAGCACACAGAGTGCTGCAAATGATAAAATACCTATATAAAGTACCTATATATATATATATAGAGAGAGAGAGAGAGAGAGAGAAATGATGATAAAGTACATTCTCTCTCATTTGGGCCTTGAAAAGGCTAAAGAAATATGAAATTGCCCTTTCAATTTCTTTCCAAAGTCAACTGAACGCACACCATGTTACTACAACTACGGTGTCTGAATTTGTAAGCCAAAATATTGTATCCTCATAATAGCAGTGGAAGTGATAGCATCTGTGACTTGCTGTCCTGGGGGCAAGCCAGTAGTCCGGCGGGGAAGGGGCGGAGGAGGGATGCTTGTAAATTTTTATAATAGGTAGGAAGGGATTGGCTTCTGAATGATTAGAAATGCATAGATATTCATCAAGGGCACATCACATTCATAAAAGTTTTTAGACTATGTTTATGTAGAACATACACAGTAGTGTATTAGAGCATATATCATATATGTTTTATATATGACTACCCACAAGACCTTCAAGGTCCTCCAGGGGCTCTACAGAAATATCTGATTGAAGAAATAATTGTTATTTCAAACAATTAAGCCAGTGCTATATCTCAGGGAGATGTGATATGAGGGCATGATTAGTCTGATTACTTTTGGTTGTGGTTATGTTGCTAGGTGTCACATTGCAATCAGACACTTCGGTCGGCCAGCTTTTAGGGTTACGTTTACAAGAGGCTAAAATAGATGAGGTCTTTACATGTCTTATTTACTGGTCACTATTCACAGTAATGGTTTGGGGAGGTTATGGAGAACTTGAATGCGATACAACATGAAATCTATAGGTGGTTAGAAGAAAGCAAAGCTGGATGTCATAATGAGCAATGCGTTTCTTAGATATAAGGTTCTGCGAGACATTACACATGGCCATTAGCTTCCTCTCTATATGGCTTGAAGCTAAAACGAGCTGTCAGCAAAGTCCCAGTTTTCCAAATGTTAGACCCTATCATCGATATACGACACTGTTGTATCTGCAGAAAATCATCTCCTCTTCAGTTCATTTTGAGAAAGAATGATTATATGATTGTTCTGCTGTTGCTTGGCTACAAAAAAAGTGAGTTTTGTTTGATGTCAAAAAACCACTAGATCACTGATGTGAAACTACTAACTGCAGAGCAGTCAGAAAACATATGTTGGCCTTAGCACATAATACATCTACTAGTGTAGCAATTGTTTTTTGTCCATACAATAAAATCATATAAGTCAGCAACCTGAAAAACAGAATGAAAGATCAGATTTTACTCAATACTGTTAAACAGAAAGAGAGCCGAAATGTAAACAAACAAGGACAGGAATGCGTGATACATTTTCTTAATATTTATGTATTCGAATCAGCTTAAAAGGCAGTTTTATTCATTTATTTATGTAATTTTCATTTAATTTAATTTAAATGAATTTAATTTAAACAGAGGAACCGTGCTTTGGACCAAAGGGTCACTAATGCCAAATATATTCAAAATACATGAACTGAAAAACATACAACAATAATAATAATAATAATAATAAGGATCTCCATTTAGTATTATTAATTGTCATCATTGTCATCATTATTAATGAACTTGTGTTTTCCCACATTATTTGTCAAATTAACACAAATTCTAATAATAATATAATAATTAAATATATATATAATAGTAATATATTAACATTAAAAATAAAATAAAAATAAATTATTTAATATTTCAAATACTATATGTCTATATATTTTTACATTTTACAAATGCCACATGGGGACTGGTCATATTTATTTTAAGTGATGATTCATCTTAAATGCAAAAGTCATGATATAATCTTTAGGAAAATTAAAAGCTAAAAATCCATATTAACAATATTGAAATGTTCGCAATCATCCTTAAAGAGAAAGAATATTCTCTCTTCATTCAACAAAAAAGTCAAATCAGAAGTCATCATCAACTGCTTGGTTGCTACTATTTTTCAACCAACAAACCCAAAATTTTCCTGTCGTACAGAAAAATGTAACTCATACAGGTTTGGAACAACTTGAATCTTAATAAATTTGTAATTGAACTACCGTGAATATTCAATTTATATTGCCCAGTAGTACAGCCCTAGATCTAGTTATGAGATCAGACAATCTGGTGAGGGGAAAATATGGGTATAAGAGGTTAAAAATGCAGAATGCTTCCGGGATTCACAGAGCTCAGAACAGCTGAGTCCTGTTTCAGACGTGTTTAATCTCCATCTCTCCTTTTTAAAACCACTCAGCTTCAAAATGGCCACCACAGCGACGGAGATCAGAAAAGCCGAGGTATCCTGTCTTAAATAATTACTTGCACTTAGTCTTAAAAGACTGGTGTTCTTTCACATTAACTGCCCTTTCCCCAGAGCACCTAAAACATCATCCAGTTTGTAAATCACACCAATTGACTGGCAGAAAGCAAATCTTCCTGTCCTGGATGCTGCTGAATGGTTGTAAGTGACAATTATATTAGCGTTTGTACAGAAATCAGCTAAGAAGCCAATGCACACTGATTTCTTGACAGAACCAATAGAAGCAGATCACCAGTCATGATAATGGCCAATATAACTTCATTAGCACAGACCTACAAATCAACCACGAGATGTTCTCAACATTTCACTTACGGCTGCAAGTCATAACGTCAGGATCATTTCATTTGCTGATGATAGCAAGAAAGCTAGTTTAACAACGGGCAGAATATATCAACAGAACTCTCAGCTGCAACTGCCACAAACTGCCCCGAGTGCCAAAGGGACCTTCCAAGAGACAAGAACAAAAATCTGAACAGCAACAACAGGGTTTGCAGAAGTGGTTTGTAAGAGGAGACGGGGATATGCTAAAAAGAAAATTAAATTAAGTAGACAGAATCTAAAAAGAAAAATCCAGAAATCACATTGTATGATTTTTTAACAATTTATTTTGGAATTACTGTGTCAAATAAGTGTTTGATCACTTGCTTATCAGCCAGATTTCTGACTCTCAAAGACCTGTTATTTTGCTTTTAAATAGTCCAGCTACACTCTGCTCATAATTCTAAATTAGTAGCACCTGTTTGAGGTCGTTGTGCACCCCACAATCAGCCAAAGTATAAGTAGCAACATGGGCAAAACCAAAGAGCTGTCAAAAGACACAAGAGACAAAACTGTAGACCTTCACAAAGCTGGCAAGGGCTATGGGGCAATCAGCCCAGAACTACACGTGAGGAGCTGGTCAATGCCGTGAAGAGAGCTGGGACCATTGTTTCCAAGGCTACTATCAGTAATACACTAAGACGTCATGGTTTAAAATCATGCATCGCACGGAAGGTTCCCCTGCTTAAGTCAGCCCATGTCCAGGCCCATCTGAAGTTTGCCAGGGACCACCTGGATGATCCAGAGAAGTTATGGGAGGAAGATGAGACCAAAGTAGAACATTTTTGTCTTAACTCCTTTCGCGTGTTTGGAGGAAGATGAATGATGAGTATCATCCCAATATAATACCATACCTACAGTGAAGCATGAGGCTGAAAGCATCATGCTCTAGGGGTGTTTTTCTTCAATCTTTGGAGGGAGCTGAAACTCTGTGTTGCTCAGCGACAGTCCCAAAACCTGACAGATCTAGAGAAGATCTGTATGGAAGAGTGGGTCAACATCCTTCCTGCAGTCAGTGCAAACCTGGTGAAGAACTACAGAAACTGTTTGACCTCTGTTATTGTTAACAAAGCTTCTGTACCAAATATTATTGTACAAAATATTTTCTTTGACTCAAGTGATCAAATACTTATCCCAAATAAATTGTTAAAAAATCATACAATGTGATTTCTGGATTTTTCTTTTTAGATTCTGTCTCTTACAGTGGAAATGCTTAAAATTGTAGACCCCTCCATGATTTCTAATTAAGAGAACCAAATTCTTCCAGGTTCTCTGTACCAAATTTCGGTACCAAAGCAAAACACAAAAACACTTATAACTTAACACTTATATAAGAGGACTTTTATTTAATCAAACAGCGCAAACTATATTTCATAGCCTAGAACTGCTTTTCTGATGGACCGATTTTAAAGATTAACCTTAACATTAACATACATTTGTTCTCTAACACACATATTTTGACTACACAGGTCATTTAAAAGCTTCTAGTGTATAAAAATAGTACACTATTATGTCCTGTTTTAAACGCTATAGGAGCATTAAATAGTTAATAAAAAAACGTTATTCTGATAATGTGCATTAACTTTATGTATTTTCTAAAAATAAGGGGGAATTTCAAGTTGAATTTAGCGCCAGAGCATGCAAAGCTGTTACTTCTGCAGAATATTCTGACGTATCAAAACATAGTGGATTAAACAGAAAATATGTGTTGTAGAGAGCTGCAGCAAATGGCTTTTAATTGAAAGAAAACATGTTCTACAAAAAAGTCGATCAATTTCTTTACTTTCACAATCAATATATTTCACGAGGTTAACTGATACCCTCCGTGTGATCAGTCTGTTAAGCTTGTTTTATTTGTGGCCCCTTTAAATACAAGACAAGCATTCAATCTACGTCAGAGTGTCAAGAGCGTCCAAAAATCTCTGAACAGCGTCGCTGCCAGGGCCAATTCTGACGCTCTCGCCGGCAGCGACGTGAACGCAAAGTAACGATTAACTAAGCAAATTGCAATGTTTGAGGTGTTTTATCAGGTTCAATGTATTTCCTCCTTTTGACATAAAACTTCGGTGACACCGCTTGCAGATGGGTTTTTGGTGATAAATGATGTTGCACTTGTCATCAGCCTCAAAAACAAAATACTTCCACGCGTGGCACTTTCCTCCTTTCTTTTTAACAAGCAGATTCAGAGCCGTCTCATTAATAGCACCGCCGGTCGCCATCTCTCTGTGCTTTTATGAAGAAGACGCAACTGCGCAGTGTGCACCTTTCGGGTAGCGCAGCAAGAACCGAGTTTACCCTTTGCTCGGTACTACCAGTACTTCAAAAAACCTGGTACCGTAACATTAACAAAAATTTTAAGCACCGTCTTGGTACCGAAGTACTGGGTCTTTTTTAGTACCGTCTTGGTACCGAAGTACCAGGTCTTTTGACAACACTATATATATATATATATTTGAAATTGAAATGTTACGGTACCAGGTTTTTTGAAGTACCATATATATATATATATATATACACACACACACATATATATATATGCACTTACACACACAATATAGACAAAATTCTAATCTAAATTTTAAGCCTAATTTTTATTTTGTTAAGAGACTAAATTTATTTTGACTACATGTTGATATGTTTTTATTTTCATGCTTTATGTACATCGACCCACTACAATCTTTTATCAGTGTTCCTAATATTAATTAACATATCAGCCTTTGAGGAAAATTCCCTCATGAAATACCACTAAGAAGCTGGTGAATGTTTTAGAAAGCTCAACACTAAAAGTCTCAGATGAATTTACCTGAAACATGCCGATAAAGAGAACAGATGCACATTTGTTCAGTGAATCCCTTGCAGACCACATGCAGTATGAGCAAACGAGCATGCAGTTTTATCGCGGTACCAGAGAAAGTACCTTTATCTGTGCTATCACTGTCTGCTGCTGTTATACAAAAGTGCACGAGTGGAAGGCCACTCCAGGGTCAATTCCAACAGCAGCAAGAATTGCATGCTCTGACCTTCCCATACATTCAACAAATCTCTGGCATCCTTTGTCACGTACAAATCCCTCATACTGCCAGATTCAATCCTCCTAGATCATAATCTGTCTACCCCAATTGGCTCCAGCAGGAGATTCTGTCTCCTAATAACACATCCCACCACATTCAAAATCAGCTTTTATTCCCCGGGCGAGAAACAAAGAACTGACCGCCTTAAGCACTTGCTTTATAAGATTATCTTTCCTCTAATACATTGGACTAATAGGCTTTGTTGCTATAATTTTCACACTCCCCTGCTAATTATAATACAGCAAATGCCATTCTATTTGTATTTATTCCACCATATGTGGCTGTTTACTGGATGGGATGACTGTGTTGATATCTTGTAATGTTCTATTTTGTATTTGTCGCAATGCATCATATTATCCCGTTTAACGCTGCTCTGATTTAAGACCTTTGACTCAACAATATGGAAATGCATTGAATTGGTATAATTTTTTTTAAAAAGCACATATTTCATGCAAAAATAAGCTTGTTTGCTATAAAACAAAAATAAGTACTGTTAATTTAAGAAGAAATTAATAGAAATTAATTTTAAAAGAAATAATATTATTCACCATAGTGACGTGTCAGGTGGTATAGTATATGCCTAAATAAATAAATAAATATATCTTTTGTCATAAATACATATGTGTGTGTGTGTGTATATATATATATATATATAATGTTATGCCATGCCTAGCAGCGCACACACACACGCACACATGCTTTAGACAAGTGGTCCTCGTGGGAGATCCAGGTCTGCCTCCTGTTCCCATTCCCACTAATTCCCTGTTGCCTCTCTACTGCCTGTGTCAATAAAAATAGCACAAACCACCGAAAATAAAAGCTGTGAAAACTGCTGACTCTTGAACACAACTGGTCAAGCAACATCACTGACTATGTCCATTGCTCTGGTGAGAGTTTGTGCTGCAGAATATACGTGCCACTTTGAAATTGTAATAAAATCTCAGCATCGCACGTGCTGAACATGATTTGCATGCTGCACTTTTCCATTGGGAAAATGAACAGGATGCATGTTTTTGCATTTAAATATACAGTGTGCAAAACAGTGCAACTGTTTAATGAATTGAAATTGGAGTCGACAATGTCCACATATTTTTATAAACTTTTTGAGGACAGTGTCTCCTGTTTCATTCAGGCTGACTAAAGATGGGTTTAATCTCAAAAGCGAAGAAGAAATGTCAAACACGAGATAAATACCAAAAGGTGCGTCTATAGTCCTGAATTAAATAAGGGTGGCTTTTACAAAATGTCAACAGATCTGACCCAGAACAAATTAAATTGTTTACTCCCATACCTCGTCTTAAAAATCATTCCTTATTGTTGAAGGTGAGAGGGAAGAGACACGTCGGGGAACATCCGAATGATGTCAGAGGTTAAACCAAATAACATTCGCTCCATCACATTGAAAAAACGATCCATGACAGTTTGATATACAGACGCCATCTAGGAGAGCCATTGATGGCCTATAATTATACAACTACTCTTAGAGCGAGACCCTCGCCGAGGGGACTCCATATATCAGGATTCATACGCCCCCAAATAGGCCTACAATCCTGTGATGGATATCCAGCACAGATAACAGCAGAGAAGGGAAAACCATATATCTGCAGGGACTTTATAGCTTTCACATCCATCCACTGTCAATGTGCTACAACCAAGGCCAGAAGACTTTATTATGCATACAGGAGGGATTGACGAGAAATAAGGTATGGTTGAAATTCTGATAGCATTTCCAGCCACTATAAACACCGAAACACCACAAGGATGGAAAATGGAAGGGGTTTAAAGGATATTTTTTGAATGCGAGCCACAGCTGATTGATTTAAACCCATTTTTTCTTGGATCAAACATAAAATACCATAAGCACTATTGTGAGAGAAAATGAACGGCTTTGAGAAGAGAATAAGCAGTGTTTTGTCATTAACACGGATGAAAAAGCACATGAGGGTCGCAACATAATGAAACGGGAAGTGTTTTAGAGTGGTCGCAGCATACTTATTAAGCTAGAGGACACGTTAGGTATCCACTGTTTTATCCCCGTACACATAATAATGTTCAGTCATGTGTTTACAGCTTTCATTACAGAACAGCAGGCTTCCAGGTTTTTGGAGGAGTGTTTAATTGGCAGCGGCGTGTTTGACAAGCATCCCGAAGAAATAAATTTCATCCATTCCCATTGTGTCCAGCACACAATTGGTAAACATCTCTCACATTGTCTTTGTTTGGCCGCATTGAATTGCTGTGCGTGCCGATGGGGAATTGCTGGACAGAAAGCAGACAACGGCTGGGCACGACTTCGCAGATTCTCCAAAGATTAACTCTAGAGATAAAGTATCTGGGGCTCCTCCACATCTACAGTTCGTCCTGATGAAAAGCTACCCGGGCTGTCAGCAAGTCTGTTCACTTTGCAAATCCTAATAGCTACTACAACTTAAGCGGCTTGACACATTTGAGAGGAAAGTGAATTGATAAAACTCTATTTAACTTCAGGTGGCTGCTATCATCCTGTGCTGAGATGAAGCCTGCAAGCTGTAATGGCCACTGCTCATTTTTTTGGCTCTGCGGGATGGCAAATGTTTCTTACTGCTTTCAAAATCATCAATCCCTCCAGCCCTTTATAGTTAAATGCCTGTAAGGGTTAAAAATACAGTAGCAGTTGAAACTGACTGCTCGCTCAAGAACTAATATTTATGTCCTTCTTTACTCACCTTCGTGACATTCCAAACCCAAATGAGAAGGAAAGGAGATGTTTGGCAGGATGTTCACGCTATTCTTTCCCATACAATGACAGTCAATGGTGACCAGGGGCTGTCAAGCTCCAGAAATGACAAGACGTCAACATAAAAATTCATGAAGCATCATAAAAACAGCAGTCATTATGTACAAGCTGTGCACTATATTCCAAGTCAGAAGACTAAATTGCATTTAGTATGTCGTCTGCGACTTCAAATGCTCAGCCTCTTTAAATTCAGCTGCATTCTGGCTGATTGTCAAGATTTTTATCTGGTGGACAATCAACAATCTCTTTGATTAACCTTAAAGCCTTAGTATGGGCATACACTCTTAAAAACAAAGGTTCCAAAAGGTGGTTTACACAGTCAAAAATTATTTTGCGTTTCCCAAAGAATCATTATTTTCAAAGCACGAAGAACACACCATCATCTGAGGAAAAATTTGTACATTTGTACAATGGAAATGTTCTTCAAAGGCTCTATGTGGAACCAAAGGTGACAATAAACAACCTTTGCTTGCAAGAGTGAACATAGTTATCATTTGTAGGGCATGATTTGTGGGCTCTTTTTAAGGAAAATTGTATGAATATCATACAGTTTTGGGAAGACATGAAGGTTGGTAAATAAGCCACTGCAGCGGTTTTGTTCACTGAAAATCACTGCAGGAGTAGACTTTAAAGAATACCACGGGTGGGCCGACAATGGAAAATCTCCAGGAACAAGGATCTAATGAGTCCATCTGACCATACCATACAATAATGTTACTGCCTGCAACATAAACTAGCTTACGGTGTTCCTGTGTTGGCCATTATATAACACATAACGCTGAAGGAAAGCTAAAAAATGCTAATCCTTCTTTTACCTGTACGGCTGTCTCGCAGGACCCTATTTTTAACCACTGCACAGCAGACCAAAGGCTTCACCTATTATACTCAACTATAAAAATCAAGGCACAAAGAGCGGCACTAGGAATTACAATTTGTGTCCATCAATGTCTAAACACTCCAGCACAGCAGGTGAACAGTTTTATTCGTCCCATGAGATCCCACCCCTCCTCTCTCTCTCTTTTTCTCTTTCTCTTTCCCAAGTGAATAATTTATTAATAAACATCAGTCAGAAAGGGATGGCAGACAAATTCGTGTTGATTAATTAACAACCCCTAAAATAACTTATGCAGCACAAAGCAAACAAGCCCAGGCAGTTTGATAAACTGGCACGACACTTCAGTTGTGCTGCGTGTTAAAATGACTCAGTTACACAAGACGGGCAAATAAAGAAGTGCCATTAGAACAAACGGCTCATGTTGCTGTTGACGCTTCAAAAGCAGGGCTTGACATATTCCTAAAAGGGCATTGTATTATGCACACTTCACACCCCAACCGAGAGAAGGTTAGAGGATGCCACATGAGGATGATAGCAGTAATAAACAGCTGTTACGACCGTGATCCCATCCTTAAACCTCTATAATCAGGATTGCTATAAACAGCGTGTTATGTACATTCCCCCATACATGCTCTCAGCAGATTACAGTGACTGTGAAATGCAGGCAGTGGCAAGATATAGATTTTTTTTTTCAGACAAGCTTTGAAATAGACAGTGAGAGATAAAGAAAGCAAAGATGCAACACCCTTCAGCACGCTGAGCTCCACCGTCAGATCTGTGATGTGCTCTCTCTGCAGTGAATGCATGAACTTCCAGCATTCATGAGTGAAATTTTCTGCCAGACATGCAGTCGCCCATACATGGAGGGGCTGAGCTTAATCCCTTAGTTCTGTGTGAGCTGCATAATAGAAACAAATGTACTCCCTCGTGTGCAGAGGGCATGGAGAGAGGTATCATCTAACGCTGGTACTATATCACTCTGAACGCTTGAGAGCAAAAGGGGCTCATTCTTTACTAGCAATAAACTTATCTGAAGCAGATTGATCTGTCGACATGACTGCTAATTGCAAAATTCACCAAAGGATTTTCTTTTTTTAAAATAATTATGAGTGATTCTTACTAAATATTGTGTGTAGCAAATTCCCCAATTTTGTAGATTTTATTTGCCATCACTAAATTGTACTAAGAGGAAGCAATGCTGACCATTTCCTCTCTGTATATCAATATTTAAATATTGCAATTATTATATTATTAGGACTATTTTCTGTTTGTGCAATTATTATGGTCTAACTTTTGTCTTTATGGGCCATTTGCATTTTGTATGCTTTATTTATTTATTTCTAGTCATACTCCCTAAATCCAAAGAAATTAGTTATAAAAGACAAATATTAAAAACGCCATGCTGATTAAATCAAATAGTGTAATACTTTATTCTACAAGGATTTAATGCATGACGTGTTCGAGATTTATTAATATAGGCATGTGTTTCAAAACATGCAGCTCTGAGTAATATCTAATGGAATTTATGTTCGCTGTCTATATAAACGCAATGAGACCTGCATACGGTCATATTTATAGTTTTTGACCTGCCTGAGCATCACGAATGCATCGACACGGGTCTAATAGCTGCCTACAATGATGCGCGTGCAACATACCTGCGATTTATGCTGCTGTCCATCCTCGAGTTCTGAAACACTGTTCATGATTTTCCATCGATCATTTACCATTCTCTGGAATCCTTACCATCCGAGAGTTGTTTTCATGGGCATGAGGAGAGAACGGGACTGTCAGTCTTAAATTCCAGCATCCAAGAAAGAGAAAAAGGAGACAACACAACAGTCTACGGGAACTAAAACTACTTCACAAGATGATCCGCACAAACCTACGGAAAACCGGGGCACAGAACTAGAGATCCACACTCATTTTGTAAAAGAGAAGTATACGTACTTCAAGGGACTTGTCCCTAGCACCCAAAGAGAAATAAACAAGAAAATGCAGTCCGAAAGCAGATCCTCAACGCACTCAAATGCTGAGGCGAAGGTGTGACGGTTTGCGGATGATGGGTTCCGTTCGTTGGCAGGTATTCCTCCTCAGATATAAAACTTTCCTTGTTCAGTCTGTGAGACACAAAAAAGACGCGAATTTAGATAATAAACCATAAAGTTATGCGAAATATCTCTGTGATGCGCGTCCGTGCGATTTGCTTCATTCCTGTAGTGTAAGGACACGTTTGTGGTGGAGAGCTCCTGAAAACCGCCCCCCTCCCTTATCTTGCGCGTACACCGTGTCTAATAGCGATGTCCGATTCGTTCTTTCAGAATCGGATCTTCTCGGTAAACCTTTTGAACCGGTTCAGTGAACTATTCTCACCCCAGTGGACTGAACAAGTCACGAGTGAACAACTCCGACTCATTCAACCAGAAAGCGAACATGTCCAAATCACAATAAACCGAGAACCGACAAGTGAGCTGACAGTTAAGAACATTGGGAGCCCATGGAGGATTTGTATTTTTTTATTTTTGGTGCAAAAAGATACAAATAAAACCTACTACTTAATCTTTATAAGCCTTGAAGGGTTAGTTCACCCCAAAATTAATTACTCACCCTCATGTCGTTCCAAACCCATAAGACCTTAAGATATTTTTGATGATATCAGAGAGCCATCTGACAACCGAAATGATTCCAGATCCATAAAAGTAGGAAAAGCAGTCCATGTGACATCAGTGGCTCAACTTCAGTTTTGCGAAGCTAGGATAATCCTTTTTTTGCTCAATGAACTCAAAAATAACACAATTTAGCCATTCTTCTCCTCTGAATTACATCTTCCACCATTTTAGAGAAAATCACAATACATACACATGCTTTAAAGTATTTGATGTACAGTTTCAGCCTCGTTTACATCCGGGGGAAAGCATGTGTGCATGTGCTAAAATGGTGGAAGAAGTAAGTCAGGGGAGAAGAATGGTTGAGGAAATTATGAAATAATTTATACAAATAAAAAAGCATTCTACTAGCATCGCAAAACTGAATCTGAGCCACTGGCGTCATGTTTTTACTACGTTTTTGGATCTGGGATCATTTCAGTTGTGTTGCTGTCTATGGAGGGACAGATGGCTCTCTGATTTCCTCAAAAATATCTTCATTTTCTTTCAGAAGATGAGCAAAGGTCTTATTGGTTTGGAATGACATTAGAGTGAGTAATTATTGACAGAATTTAGATTTTTGGGAAAGCAAACCATTAAACAGACTTATGTTGACCAGTTAGTTAGTCAACATAAACAAATAAATGACAGATACACACTGTACTATGTACTGAGCTATCTCATGTTACATTAGCGTTTACATCATTACACAATTGTAAAATGTGTATTTGCTCTTGCATTCTGCAGTCATCTACATTACAATAGGACTACTGGCTGTTTACTGTTCTTGAACAGATTTTACTCTTGCACTTGTCTGACCAATGTATTTTACAAACACCACTTCTTGGCACTGAGGCTTAAAGATGTAAAGTACAGATGTGCTTGTATCGTCAAAAAAAAAAAAAAAACATTTTGAGGGTTATTTTGAGGTCATTGCGTTCTCTTTCCTGCAAGCTGCATCTCTGTTCGAAAAGGGGTTTGTTTAAAGTCAGCATTACATTGATCATCACTGCCACATGCAACCGCACATGCACACTCTTTTTACACAGTTGTCACGTTATTTAAACAATATTTTTGCTAATCTGCAGATCATTTTTTGCAGATTTCCCAGCATCAACATCTTTTCAAGTCTGTCACAACAAAATTAATCTGAATTTATAACATCCGTTTTAGTGCTTTGCTAAAAATGTGTGAAACAAAACTCAACTGCAAACTGTACCATTGCATTGCCTTGGTACACAGTGCTTTGTATGTGTATTCAGAATGGCGTGAGTCAGCATGGCAGTGGTACTAGGCTACCAAGTTAACAGATAAGCCACCAAAATGAAACTTGCTTGGATGTCAAGTCTGTAACAGGCAGGTGTGTTTGAGAAATCCATTTCAGGTAGTTTAAAAAATGAGAGCAACTATTCTGTCAGCTGGTAAACAAGCTGCCATTTGTGCTGTGAAAACTATGCCAGGAGGTGTTCAGAACACTGCAGAAAACTCTATTTGTCCTTCCTTTGCACTCCAGCTACATTAAGCATCCATGAGCTTTCAAAAAGGGTTTCAGCTTTTAGTGCTGTTGAATTTTCAGTCAAACAGATCAGCAAACTGTTAGTTCATACTGACGTGGTCCAGAAATGCTTTTGTTGCCTGTATTATAATCATCCACCCTCATCGGGGGAAGCTGCACTAATAGTAATTCTGAATTTTTTTAGCATGAGCTTCAGATGTCAACATTCATTTGACTTAATGAACATCCGTTCAGCCTGCTATGTGTGCAATTCAGGCACAAGGAACAATAACCAGCTCTTTTATATGTGTGCTTGTCAAACCTTTTTGAGTTAGCAGAGCTGGAAACACAAGCAACTGAGAGTTGCCCTTCGTCAAAAAGCAGCCTCCAAAAAGACTCCAAATAAGATGCTCCAAAATTGAAGGCTCAATCAGTAGCTTGGTAAAATAGGCTACAACAAGATGCATCTCCTTGACAACTCAAAAAACTGTTTTTGCTGTTTATAGGCTTACCCAAAAATGGATCTATTTTTAAAGGTATAGGTTGCTGCACAAAATGTATTTATGTTCATTTTGAACATAAAACTGATCGGCCGACCACAACATTAAAACCAACTGGATAAAATTGTAAAGAGCCACCAAAACAACTGACTTGTCAAGGACACTACAGGTCCTCTCAACGTGTCCTGTGGTCTCTAGCATGAATACATTAGCGGTAGATCCCTAATATTCTGGGAGATACGAGATGGATGCTCAATCAGATAGAGATCTGGAGAATTTGGAGGGCAAAGCAACACCTTCAACTGTTCCTCAACCCATCCCTGAACAATTTTGGCATAGTGCATAATTCTGCTGAAAGAAGTCACTGCCAAATTTTGATACTTCAAAATGCGCATTGAAACAGGGTGATGGAAACACAGCTGCTGCCATTTGTGGTGTGCAGCAATCTATAGGCAGGTGGTACTTGTCAAAGTAACATCTACATGAATGCCTGGAGCCAAGGTTTTCCGCACAACATTGTAGGTTGTAGTCTGTATGCAAAACTTTACAAAACTTTGTTTTTACTACACTGCTGTTGTTTAAATGTACATTTAGACCTTGTCAAAGTCACTCAGATCTTTTGGCTTGCCTATTTTTCCTGCTTCAAAAAAATAAAATTCAAGATCAGACTGTTCACCTGATGCCTAGTATTGTATATCCCACCCCTTGACAGGTGCCATTGTAACAATGAAATCAATGTTATTCACCTCACCTGCTATGAGGTTTTAATGTTGCAGCTGATCTGTATATGATCCTCTAAGACACATTTGAGATGGATTTTCCTTATTCAAACACAATCTTGACAAACAGTTACAGAGATTTTCTCTAATGAAGTAGACAAGAGCTGTACGGTTGGAAAGGCGCAAAGATATAAAGTCAGAATTGCGAGATATAGTCAGAATTGAATAAAGTTAGAATTGTAAGATATCCCACACGAAAATAACCTATATAAACATATATGTTTTAATATAGGTTTTAATATATGTGACATATATAAAATTGGCCGTTTTCCTATATTATATGTACATATAATACCTATATTATATGCACCTATATGTTTACCTATATATTAGTAAAATTATTTAATAAAAATTGTTTTTAACCCATCCAAGTGCACACACACAGCAGTGAGAAGTGCTCAAGGGTCTCACCTCAGTCATGGTATAGAAGGTGGAGAGAGAGCTGGTTATTCATTCCCACCACCTACAATCCCTGCCGGACCTGGGACTTAACCCCCAACCTTTGGCTTACAAGTCCAACTCCCTATCCATTAGGCCACGACTGCCTCCACAAAAACATTATTAAAATTTGAAAGCAGCAATACAGGAGACCTATATGGTCTGTATATGCACAATTTTACATATATGATAATATATATGCATATATGCATATATGACAGTTTTGTTCAAAGCACAAAAAATACATATCAAAGCCGTCGTTATTATTTAGTAAAATGAAAAACATGATTAAAATTAATCAAAAGAGCAAACTTACTTCAAATTAATTTTTCAGTGCTAAAGGCAGACGAAAAATGAGCTTCTACTCCAGAAATAACCAAATTAGTCTTAATTTATCAAAAGTCCTCAAGGGGTTTGGGTAAAAATCAGAGCTGGCAAAGAAATAAAGGGGAAACTCAAGAAACTAGCTCAAAAACCCACAATCAATCAAGCAGTCAGTCAATAGACCAACCGCTTTGTCGATATGTTGTTTGTCTACCTGTCCATTTACCTCACATCCATCAACCCACTTGCTGCTGTCATCGGAGTTCTCCGTCTTTCTCGCCTCCTCTTTCACCCTCCATCTATCTGTCGATCTACCTCACTGTTTTCTCTCTTTTTAGGCCTTACATTAGAAATTCAAGTTACAGTGTTCTGTTCTCACTTGAGTCGCTCCTCCGCAGTCTAGACGTCAGATGTTGACAATGTAATTGGCAATTACTTGCCATTTTGCTTTGATCCGCATTTTTAACCTTCCAATACCCAACATTTACTGCAAGGTTATTTTCCTTTGAATATGAGGATGCATGATTTCTGTAGTAAATTATAACCTCAGAGTGGACCGCAATAATGGCCTATCATATCATCAGCCTTAACATGGATTTATCTTCACATGTCCTCTTGTGAATTAATAAACCACTGAGGTCAAGGTGAAACAAGGGATCTCAGCTGCACTAATATCATTTTGGAAACTTAATACAAAGTAAATGTGCTTTAGGACACCCAACAAATGACTGTAAACTCATTCCTTTATTGTTGCAATTTGATATTCATATTTAATGAAGGAATGCATCTGCCTTTGGCTTTAATACACCATGAGTGGGCCGTATACATAATGGTTTTAGTTAAATTAATTATTTATAGATGAGTATGTATATTGTACTTATACCTTATGATATGGTTATTAATAAGATTACTATATATACATATATATTAAATATACAACAATACAGCAATAACATCAAGTAGTTGGAGTTGAGATAATACTGTATATACAGTACCATATTTTAATGACTGATATATATATATATATGACCCTGGACCACAAAACCAGTCTTAAGTCGCTGGGGTATACATACATTGTGTGGGTCAAAATAATAATTATTAATAATATTTTTCTTTTATGCCAAAATTCATTAGGACATTAAGTAAAGATCATATTCCATTAAGATATTTAATACATTTTCTACTGTTAATATATCAAAACTTAATTTTTAATTAGTAATATGCATTGCTAAGAGGATCATCTGAAAATGCGAGTTTCTGAATATTTTGACTTTTTTTTTTTTGCACCCTCAGACTCCAGATTTTTAAATAGTTGTATCTGGGCCAAATATTGTCCAATCCTAACAAACCATACATTTTGTGACCCTTTTGTGATCCAAGGTCACACACACACACACATATATATAGTATATGGAGATAGGATATTTATATATAATCTAGTGCTATCAAACTAATCACATCCAAAATAAAAGTTTTTCTTTACACAATTTATGTGTTTATGCTGTGTTTATTTATTATGTTTATATTAAAACAGACATGTACAGTATATATTTTGAAAGTATTTACATGTAAATGCATTTATATATTTAATATACAAACATAACATATTTTCATTCAATATATACATGCCTGTGTTTGTATTTATATATACTTAACAAATATACACAGTACATACAAATATATTATGTAAAGAAAAACGTTTATTTTAAAAATGAATATAATCACATTAGTTCTTTCTAAGTATGTATACAGTATCTATCTATAAATCGTCACAGTATGGTATGTACAGTACCATCATACTGTAGCACCAACTACTTGATGTTATTGTTCTATTGTGTTGTAACTCTACAGCTGTTATTAACATCTGACCCGGTTGATCTGATTACAAGAACGCTGCTGAAACAGAATGCCATTAACATGCATCTCTGGTGTCCGCATTAGTATGTCACTGCATATTGATATTAGATGTTTTGTGAAAATATATATGTATGGGTTGTTTTCTATTAGAGCAGAAACTAGTTCTTTTCTTAGACACAATGATTACATGTTGCATGACTAGAGGGTCATTCAAAAGCTGCCTGCAAAAATAAGTTGCATTAGCATTTATATAACATATGCAGTGTGCCCATAACAACATCCAAAAGCGGTTTCATTGACCAGATCACACTGTGTTTCCAAGACACCTGCATTTAACCGCTAATTGATAAATTTTAATGCCAGGTGTAAATGGGGCATATGAGTGGTTGTTTAGGAAATAGGAAATAGTGGTTGTTTAGGAAAATTTAGGAAGTAATGGATTGTTAAGACATGGCAGGACAAATCATACTTTTTGTCATTAGTGTCAAAAATGTGTTGTGTCCAAGGGACAGAGAGCATTCACTTATTTACCCCATTAGGCGTCGTTAGAGTGACCAAAGCAACAGACAGTCCTGCAGCACCGGCCTGTTGTGTCGCCACCTGGGAATATCATAATGGTCCTGCATTTTGGCTTCAGGTAGGAGGTTCAGAAAACAGCCAAATTGTGAAAATGCCCATCTGTCATGTCCCTACGTTTATATGCTAGGGAACAAGAGAGGATTAAGGAACGATGGAGAGAGATATACAGGTAGAGAGGAGATAATAAAGCGAGAATTACAGGATAGACATGGGTGGTTTTAGAACAGAGCCACTGGATTACTTTGAGGATATCTAGACCAACAATGAGTATAATAGATCTTTTAGAGTGCTTCCTACAGCAGTTATCAGAGCTAAATCACGACCTATTAATGAACCATTTAGCCGTTTAAGATTGAAAAATGATGCGCTTCTGATACAGAGAAAAGTGCCAGTCTCTGGACTTTCTGAAACGATTTTCACTGTATAAATAAAAGAGCAAATTGCAGATGAGTGAAGACAAATAGGCAGATGAAAATGGTAATATTGCATTAGGGAGGCTGTTGCAGATAACTGCAACTGTTGCAGAGTGTGAAAAAGAGGAGATTTGGATTAATCGCTCGTGGAGAGGGGAGTGATCAGTAAGCAGGGCGCAGTGAAGGTAGGTGGATATGCCACATTTGGCTGTTTCCAGTCATTTGAACCTTCCGTTTGAAAGTATGTCTTCTAGGAGTAAACACATGCCTCTTGGATTAAAATAAAAAACGTCAACTTTAAGTTTAATACTTTAAAATAAAAACAATAGTAATAACCACATGTCCAATGCTTGTCAATCTAATCAAATTGCACCTTGGAACACAAAAAAATATAGTTATTTTGGAAATAATAATGCTGCTCTTTTCAATACAACACTGTAAAAAATGAATATGAAAAACAATAACAGAAAAATACTGCCAGCTATTTTATGGACTTTTCTGTTAACTTTATAATACAACACAATGCAGTGTAAAATACTGGTAAAAAAAACCTGTGAAAATAATAATAATAATTATATAGTGCCCTATCTTTAATGTTTGTTTAAGTGAATCACAGTTTTTAATGGTTTTTGTAACCATTTCTTGTAACCTTTTTTAACTACACTTACATAAAGTTACAGATTTTATAAAATCTAAAAATGAAGTAACACGTTAAGGTGTCCTTGTTACACATTACATGTATTTATAAATAATATCATGTAATATCAATAAATAGTGCATAATTACATGCAAGTAACCCATAGCCACACCCTAACCATATAAGTACATGTAGGTAATTAATATCACTCAGTACTGAAATATATAATTACACTGTAACAAGGACACAAGATAAAATAACCAGAAATTATTATAAAAATATTGTGAAAAATAAAATACATTTGATGCATTTATAAAGACTGCTGAACATTGAAATTGTTAAATATGTGAAAAACGTTTAAATTCTACATAAAATCAAAATGAAAATTCTTATTTTTAGGGAATATGTCTGTGTTTATTCTAAAGGTATTATTTGTATACATTTAGCTTGTCAGTTTTAGTCAGAACTTAAAAATCTTAAAAGAATCTTAAAAATTAAAGTCAAAACCTGCACTCATTTTCTCATTTGTGAAGCTGAAAAAAGACAAATTTCCATTTCATGAACCCTTTATATA
>JAUYWG010000041.1:4207332-4235369 GCA_034779775.1 Enteromius afrohamiltoni
CCTACTTCCTGCTTAAATACCCGCGTGAGGTTACTTCCGGGTCCTCGTGACCTCACGTGATCTGGTGCGTGTGACAGATCAGAGAGACAACAGTATGACTAAAAAGCATAAAATAATGATGCATGATGAGAAACTAAATTAAAATATGAATAATGCAGCTGCAGTATCTTTGTGTAATTCTCAATCAAGCTTTTTTCCCATCAACTGCTGCAAAAAATGAGAAAATATTAATTATGTGTCTATAGGCTATAAAAATAATAAGCTATATTTTAGTGTCGTTATTGTCACATTATAATTTTGCCAAATTTATGTGTTGATACGTCAAATATTACCTATGAAATTAGCCTCATAAAAAAATGAACCAGCTATATTATTTCCTTTTCATCATCATCACTTCCATCACAGAATGCTATTAAAACATGTTGAGATGTGATGAAAATTACGCTGCAGTGAAAAAAACAACTAAAATTACAGAACTCATACACATCAGTGTGGAAAAAAAGCTACAGAAATATTTTCCTAAGCTAATAGCATTGCTACTTTTCAACAGTTCTGCCAGACTCTACATGTCACACAGTCTCGCTCTTATGCCTCAGGGGTTTGCGGCCCACCGTTGATGCATTACAAACACGCAAACCTAGTTTCCATTAATCTGCTATCGACAGATCCCATCTGTGAGAATTAAGACCCTGCTCAAACTCTCATTATCACATGAGACAGGGATTCCGGATGTTTGCATGCGTGTTTGTACTTTCTGTCTCTCCCTCCACTTCGGTTTTCAGATCATTTCAACCCGAATACTTCACAAAGAAAATTTATCAAATCACTCACAGCTTCCCTTTGACAAGCGTCCAATGAAAGCCCCAGACTGCATTTAGTCACGCTGCAATGGAGATTAAGCATTGGATTGCGTCGCCGGATGCAGTGAAAATTATCATCTTCAGCATCTTTGTCAAACAAAAAAAAGCTTACCGTTGCAAAATCACAGCTGTTTGTAAACCAATAGGAGTAACTCTGGGAGATTAATGTCACGGCTGCTATTCAAAGCATTAAAGTCTGAACCGAAAAAGTTAAACACAGAGATGTTAAAGGTCAAAACAGAGGAAATGACATTGCACAAATGAAAATCATTGGAATACACAGCTCTATTAGGCCCAGAGCACTTGTCTGTAGATTACATTGTGTTTCTGTGAGTGGGAGATTACTGCAGGAAAAAGCTAACAGATTTCTGGTTAAAAAAAGAAAATGTCTAAACTGGAAACTCACGAGTTTCTTAAAGAGATTGTTGACACAACAAGAAAGAAAGAAGAAAGAAAGAAAGAAGATTCTGTCATTTATTCACAATTGCATTGTTAAGGACCAAAAAGAAACTATATAAAAGTAGTATTTATGACATCTGCAATATATAAAAAAGGTAACTTTAGAGAAAAATAAATTGCAATTATTCGGTTGCAACGAAACATCACAAATACTGCATAACGTTTCTTTTTATTATTATTATTTATAAAATTTTAAGTTTATAGTGACAATGTTAAAGTAAAACAGAACTGTGTGGTAACACTTACAGGTAACACTTGATAATTAACTGTGACTTTTTCCTCAATAAATTCTAAATTTGCTGCTTGTTAATAGTTACAGTAGTAAGGTAGTTGTTAAGTTTAGGTATTGGGTAGGATTAGTGATGTAGAAAAAAGTCATATAGAATAAGGCATTAATATGTGCTTAATTAGCACTAATAAATGGCTAGTAATATGAATGCTAAAAGGCAACTAATACAGTAGGTGTAACCATAAAATAAAGTGTGTTGCCAGTAGGGTTTATGACATCTGTAATGTGATAAAATAGACAATTTTAGGTTGCAACAAAATCTCAAATACTGTATACACTTCATTGCCTTGGTTTTACATCTAGATTTAAATTTATTCATTTAGCAGTCGCAAAAACAACAAGCTATTAGTCATACAGAGGTAAAACAAACTTAGGAAGTGCTCATAATAGCGTACAACAGGCAATATTCAAATAAGTGCAGGCTAGAAAGGGAAAGAAAGAGTAGGGTTAATTTTTTATTTTTTTTTTATGATGGGTTTTCAGAAGTCATTGTAGGTTGTAAGGGAGTTGGCATTTCGGATGGCAATGGGAAGATCATTCCACCAGCCAGGAAAGGTGTAAGAGAATGTTCTGGAAAGAGATTTTGTGCCTATGTGATGGTACAATGAGGCATCGCTCACTGGCGGATCTCAAGAGTTCTGGAGGGAGTGTAGATTGGTAGCAGTGAGTTGAGGTAAGCGGGAGCCGATGATTGTTCCATATGCAAGCGTCAGTGCCTTGAATTTAAGGCGAGCTTCAATTGGGAGCCAGTGCAGGGAGATGAAGAGAGGTGTGACATGGGCCCTTTTGGGCTCGTTGAAGACCAGTTGTGCTGCTGCGTTCTGGATCATTTGTAGAGGTTTGATAGTGCATGAGGGAAGACCGGCAAGAAGAGCATTGCAATAGTCCAGCCTGGAGATGACCAGAGCCTGGATAAGAAGTTGACACACAGAACGGTTTACACACAGACTTATACTTATTTATTTCATTGTGACTACCAAATAAAATAATATAAATAAAGTAAAGATATTTCTGTAGTTTAGGGAGTACAACAACGGCATTATTGATTATTAAGGTCATGAGTTCAATTAATGTAATAAGTGATAAAATGTATAGGTGAATGCAATTTAAAGTCCTTTTAAAAGTAAAAATGTTGAGGTTGTCGATGTTTAGCTTGCACCATAAGTGCCTTTTTTGATTTAAGACCCACAGAAAGTAAATAATGACTTAACAATGCATTTGTGTGATCGCACACACAGAAATATGACTTGAAATATAGCCACATGGCATTTTTATGGTGGATTTTTGTAAGTTGCGTTTTACACACAGAGTTATAGTAGCAACACTTGAAGGTCTGAAGATGTTTCTATAGCTCAAGCTATACACCAATGGTTCTAACAACTCCAAGGTCATGCGTTTGACTCGCAAGTGACATAATGACTGATAAAAATGTGTACTCAGAATGCAATGCATGGTAAGTACTGTATACAACTTTGGTTGAAAGTATAAATGTAAGCTGATGTCTGACTTGCAGTATACAGTAAGTGCCACATTTAATTTGAGAGCTGCAGTGATGGTCAAATAATGACTTACAATAGGTTTGTGTGTGTGTGTGTTCGGTCACACACAGAAATATACGACTTTAAAAGACTTGAAATATAATCGAATGGCATTTTAATCATGGATTTTAATCACTTACTAAGTTGCACACACAGAATTATTGCAGTCCGTTCTGTGTGTGAGTGTGTTACAATCGAAATATTAGCATTTAAATATATTAATATTAGTGAAAATGACATGTAAGTGAACAAACAACACTCTGAAAAGGTCCATGTGTCATTTTTTTCTGTTAAAAATAATTCTCTTATCTGCTGGTGCAGACGTATGTTAATGTACAGTATTTCACTTGTGTTCTATACTATAGCAAGTAAAACATTCTCACAAAAAATACAGCCTGATAAATAATAATCTTCATTTCCACCGTGACTAAAATAAAATATAGCTTGAAAACAAAGCTAAAGATGTTATTTACAGCTCAGGCTGTACAGCAATAGCGCTAGCATTGTCAAGGTCATTAGTTTGATTCCCTGGAAATGCATATAATAAAAACGTACTCTGAATGCAGAATACAGTAAATTGCTTTGGTTAAAAGCATAAATGCTGATGTTCTAATTACCAACTTGCAGCACAAGTGCCATATATCATGTACGAACTGCAGTGAAGTGAAGATTTAGGGTCTGTGTTATCACACAGGCTTAAATATATGACTTTAGAACACTTGAAATATAGTCACATGGCTTTTTTATGGTGGATTTTTGTCATTTTATGCTCAGAAGTATTGTTGAAGAGAAACATTCTCTGCTTTTTGTGCATTGAGAACATCAGCACACGAGCTTGAAACCACATGAGGGTGAGTAAATATGACTATACTTTTTTGGGGGGGTTGAACAAACTGTCCATATGTCATTTTTTGTTGTAACACTTTCTTAAATCTGTGGAAATCTGGTGCCGATGTCTGTAAATGTATTCCACTGGTGCCCTATAGTGAAAACAGAAATGAAAAAAGAAAATAGAGGGTGAAAGATTGTCAAGACTGTCTTGCAAAATATATGTATTTTAAGTCAGACTTTTGACACCAGTAAATGACACAGGACAATTGCTTACTTTCACAGAACACTAATACCCAAGAGTATCTATTTGAGACATTATCACAGGAGATAAATAAAAAGGGCTGAATAAGAATGACAACGGTGCACAAAACCCACTCACGACTCTCAGGACCAACAAACACTGACCTGTAATTTAGAGCCAATGGATGGGGGTGGAGAAACACAGCATCTGATGCTTATTTCACATGTATGGCTTGGATTCAACCGTGAATCTCAGGACGCCTAGCTGGATTGCCATAATTATGTTTTCATTTCTCAGAATCAACAAAGAGCATCTTAAATGGCGGCGATCGAATCTGAGGGCTTTTATTAATGCGCACTTCTTTTGAAGTAAAGAAATGCACTCAGATAAAGAAAATAAGCACTATTTCCGGTTCATAAAAGGACGAGAATGGCATTTTAAATCAATCAAGGCTGCTTACCTGTTGATATAACACAGGGAGCGCTGGACTTTCAGCCCTCACTGGTAATGGGAGTGAACTAGCAGATGGTGCCCCAGATGGAGCTTCTCTGGACTGGACTGGACATTTCAGCAGGAGGGAGAGCATTTTGTGTCACCTGATGGCGCGTGTGAGAGAATATGATTCTGGAAGACATGTGACACCACAAAATTAGGCAGAGTATCTCAAAATAATGACAGGCCCTTTCATAATGGGTAGAGGCTGTCCTCTCATGCTCGAAAACATGAAAGCGTGGACATGAGAGGGTCATGTTTTATCAGAGCACAGGGCACTGGAACACACACAGTATGACATCACTCTGAAGTGAGCAGTGCATGGTATCCCTCTGTAATATTAGACAACATTTAGCTTTCTGTTATAGGTTGCCTTTATGGTCCTGTGCATTTAATATATTACATGTCGTGCTGTCAATCAATTAATCAATCCTGATTAATCACATGCAAAATAAAGGTTTTTGCTTACATATATAATATATACTATCTTATATATATTAAGATAAAAATTAATACAGACATGTAAATAAGTTTCAAAATATATATTGTATGTGGATGTATGTATACATACATATATATATATATATATATATATATATACATAATAAATATATACAGAACACACACATATATTGACAGTAAAACTGTAATATTGTGAAAATAACTGTTCTATTTTAATAAATATTTTAAATATTTTTGCTCAGAAATATTATTAAATATTACATATTAAATATTTATTTTTTTATGAAAACTGTGATACATTTGTTTGTGGATTCTTTGATGGATATGAAGTTCAAAGAACATTTTTATAACATCTTTATTGGCCCTTTTGATCAATTTAATACATTCTTGCTGAATTAAAATATTAATTTCTGTCATCAAAATGACCTTAATCCTTTGAATGGTAGTATAAATCACCAGCTTTCAGTGGGAGGAGGACATCAACCAATCAAAGAAAATGATTTAGAGAAACTATTTGATAACGTTTTTGCTAAATTAACTGTGCGTTATCCCTAAAATAAATTTTTTGTAAATGTTTTTGCTCTACATTTTCTATTTAGTGTCAAACGTATACTTCCTGTTGAGTGTGAAGTTAAAGCAAACTAGTTAAAATGCATATACAATTAATATTTACAACATATGGAAAAGCATTTAGCAGCTGTCAAAATATTGTGTTACTATCATATCATCCGTTATTAGTATGCATCATTTGAAAAGATAATGCAAAGATGATTAAGATGCTAGTAACATCAATTGTTTTTTCAGTGGCTGAGGACTGCATTTTAAAGATCTGGTATCTTTATCTCATTTTGACTTGTAGTTGCACATAATAAAAAACTATCAAAATTAAAAAAGACTTTGTGGAAATTTTAATTTAGCCCCCAACTAACAGCTTTTAGTTTACTACTGGGAATTGAAGCGACTATATTAACATAATAAAAGGAAAGTTGCTTTTAAAAATACTAAAATATAATTTCTAAGTGCTCTTCCTTGCAAGCTTTGCTTAGCATTGCAACACAAATAACAAGAGTATTCCTCATGAAGTGCTATTTAAGATATTGATGTATAAATCTCAATATCTGCTTAACATTTTATTGCAGAATAACTACTGTGCAGTAATTGTCGTACTATCAGTTTAAAGGTGTTGTAATCTGGGCGTTTCTAATATTTTTTACTAATTAGCCATAGAAAAACTAGATGTGAATAGATGTGAATTATTCCCAGTGATAGTTCAGCAGTATTATGAACATAAAAATACAGAAACCCATTAATGTCCTTAACTAAGGTACTTTCCTATCAAGATGTCAGCTTTGAAAAGGTGAAATTCGTGTCTCTCTGACAGATTGTTACGCATGGCTTAAACTTGTTAGAGGTTGCAACGAGATGCTCTCTCCCACACACTTCTGCATATATAACCTAGGTCCTTGTAGACCTGGTTTGTATATTTAGAGTGATTTGAAGTCATTCTGTAGCAACTAAATGCCTGGGGGCCAGAAATGAGGGCTGTAGGAGTCAGAGGTCATTGACGAGGGAGTATTATTCCTTTTTTTTTCCTATAATCACTGACACAGACTGCAGCCAGAGCTCCAATCTACATATTCAAACCCTACAATATGATGACAAGATGAAGAACAGAGGCTTATGTGAATCCATGGTAAACACCGAACAACATATGAGCTTTTGATTTCCACTGCTGTCCACACGCTCTCTGAAAAATATAAATAGGATGGGAAAATAGAATATGTACGTAAGATTATAGAATTAGTAATAATATTTACTTTCATAATGGAAAGAAGGATGATGCAAGCAAACCTGTCACTTGTATTCATGAGAAAAACATCTATCAAAAATCGTTTATACAGTAGTGCACATCAAAAAGAAAAAGCTTTATATTAGTCAAAAATAATTAAACACATTATTAAAATTTTTAAATTAGGTATCACCATCAAGAATTTAATAGACAGATTCACCAAAATGTTATAATTTCTTACATTTTTAAAAGATTTCTTTTTTTTTGTTGTTAATATAATTTTGCAACATTTGTAACTTATTTTACATCCTAAATTCTAAATAATTTTATTTAGTCACATTTATCTAACAAAATCAATATCCATTTACAACACATTTTACTTGTAATAAATCAATTAAAAATGACATTTAATAATTGTATTAAAATGTGTAATAAATTAGCAAATATTATTTAATTTAAATAGATCAATTCAAATAAAATTTTAACAAAACAGACATTTTATTATAATGTATTATTTTAATTAAAAATGTGTAAATGATCAAAATGTAATTGATGTCTGTTATCCATAGATAAAAACATCTGTTTGCCTATCTATCATGCAAGATTGTGTTGTAAAACAACTTCATTTAAAAGCACTCCTTTACTCACAGTTGCCTTTATATAATTTGAAAAAATGGTGTCAGGTGTAAAGCACAAATCACAGGACTTATTCACGCACACTGTAAAGCCTTCCTGCAGCACAAAACAGCTTCAGCCCACGACTGACCTTCATCGTCTTCCTCTGCCTTGAGGTGTGAGCGTTTTACTGTATTTACATACTTCACAGGAGTCAGATGGGATCGACTGAGCAAGACGACACTTCCTTGGGTTGTCTTTCCTTGGACAGGGGCTGAATATTCTCATGATTTGTTTTGAAAACAGAAGAAGTTCTTTTGGTTCAGGATAAGCTGCATAATTCGGTTTAGATGTTGACACCGAGGCCTCGGAGGAGAGAGGGAGCTAGAGGAAAAGAAAACATTATACACTTTTATGACTCCACGTAAGGACAGCGGAGAAGAGTTTCGGTGTTACATCACCAGCAATAACGTTTTTATTGCCCGTGTCTGACACCAAACAGCACTTTAACAGGTTGATGCAGTCAGCCTCATCGCTAATAACAATGACATCGCTAACGCAAATCGCTGTTATTGTTATCATTTACCTAATGAGTGTATAAGCAGACCCAATGCTTGGCAGACAGAGCCCATATTTGAACACAGGAGCTGATTAAGTGTAATTTATACACAATCACTCAGTGGAACCAGAACCTTGTTTATGAGACGGAAATCTGTTCATCTATTTGTGCCAGTGGGAAGCAGAGCGCAGGAAACGCAACTCTGGAAGAGTCGCGCAGATGCCCCCGACTCTTGGAATAATACAGCTGCAAATGGAATACCGAGTGTCCCTCGGAGAGCTCTTGTCGCCGAGTCTTTATCTCCGAATAATCTGCTTGGATTGGAAGTGTTTCAGGGCCTCCCGCAGCTACGTGATAAAGAGAGAGAGTGGGGAGAGTGGAGGTTGACAATCAGCCACATGGCGCTCCCAGCAGTGGGCCGGTCTCCGGGGGGAGGCCTGGAGGGAGAGAACATGTATACGTACACACACACACACACTGCGAGCATTCTCAACCACTGCCGATAGTCAAGTCTCTCTCAGCGGTGGGCTCCAAGTGGTCCATTTGTAAGTGCCTTTCCCAGGAGGGAGATATTTGACCAAAAGACCTGGGCTTTCAAGATCAACCAATCGGCGACATTCACGGCGGCCTCTTTTAGATCGAGCACGCTCACACTTTTAAGACGATGGAGAAAAGGCATTACAGCTGTGTCAGGAAAGTTAAATCGAGTAAAGATCAAGGGGCAAAAAGCATGACATTTCTTTAAGACTGAAGTAGGAAACAGATTACAGAGATTAAAGGAATCAATAGATAGTTTACCTTTATATATATTAAATATATTTTAACTTTATTCATAACTGAACAACATTTTTTACTCACCCATACCTGCTTACAGACCTTTGATTTTTCTGTGGAATACTGAATATTTTCATGAATATCCTGGGGACCTTAATAAAAACCAAAGATGCATTAAATTGATCAAAAATGACAGTAAAACAATATAAATGAAGTAATGGTTGATGAAAATCAACATGCTAAATAGAAGTTCTTTTAAATGTTAATAATATTTTGCCTTAATACTATTAGATTGTATTTCTAATTAAATGAATCAAATAAATTAGAGTCTTGAAAACTTTTTGATGGTAGGGTGTTATGATAGTTTAATGCATTTAAAAAAACTGTATGCAATTAATAATTTCAAGGCTGATTTCACATTGTGGCTGGTTCACTACAGGGAAAATTCTACAATAAACTTTTGTGGTGATCTTGCACCTTAATAAATATAACCATGTACGCTTTTGAATCATTAGTATCCTTCAAAATTCTTCAGCCAGCCTGGAATAACAGAACAATTGGCGAACGCCTCTGACATGTTACTTTTAGTGTTGGTTAAATAAGAACTCTTTCTTTGTCATTACTGCACCGGCCTAAAACGGACCACGAAGAAGGCAATGATGTGTAAATGTAGAATGTAAAAACAAGTTATTGTTGCAGCCAAGTTTCAATATATAGTTTTTGGACCAGGAAAGAGGTTTTGAGTTATGAAAGTTATATTTTCCTGCTATATTGAGATATTTTATCTTAAAGGATCAGGGAGAATTTGATTCTTCATGACCAACTTTAAATACAGATGCTGAATGATACGCCACGGAAAATCAATGATGATGTATAAAATTACAAAACAAGTGAATCTAAGAGACACTAAAACTCAGTGCAGAGACACTAATGGCACTGACAGTAAGAAATATCTTGATCCTCATGGTGCACTTAAGATGTTTGTCTGGTAGGACTAGTCTTTCTGAACGAAAACCATCAGTGTTCCACAGAGCTTTTACTGTGCATATGGCCATGAATTGTTAATGAGTAAAGTTTTAATATATATTATATATTATATATTTCTTTGTTCAATAATATGTTCAGCCTTTTTGGTCAAATATATATATGATATATGTTTTTTTTCCCTCTTGTGTATTCAGAGATATTCAGACAGTTGCATTCAGTGCTGTACTCTGCAGCATGAAGTACATTTACAGACTGGTAAGTGCATGTAATCTGGAAAGCACAAGTTTCAAGTCTTCAGATAGCTGTCTCCACAATATACATATGCTATCAGATGGATTCTAGCAATAGTTTTTTTATAGCCGGGTAAATATAGCACACCCATCACAAAACCCTGAAGAACAATTGCCAGTGAACTTGTATTTTATGTTGATTTGACCTCATAGAATCTTACCCCCACATTTATTCGGTCATACGAGTGTAAAGGCTAATGGCTAATACGCGAACTAGCTTGTTTCCTTCTAACATTTCCTGACATCCTCATAATTGCAAATGCATCCAAGCAGATAACATTCACAACTGCACACTAGCCATTTGTTGACCACTGCAGTCTCACATTGCATCAAGAAAACTGTATTTTTCTTCATACTGTACGAAGAAAGCACTTTATGTTGAAACAAGAGCATTTGCTAATTGACTTAAATGTTAATGCAAATGCAAATAGGACAGTATAATGTAACACAAGGACACGTAATTACAAAATGTTGCACGAGCATATATTACAAAAAGATTGTAGTTAATAAAAATACATCTACAGGGTCTATTGTGAGCTAATGTGAGAGAAGCTAAATTTAGCATTAATGGAGCGTTTCAGAGAGGTTAAATGAAACCAAGATGACATGCGAAGCTTAGACCACTTTGCATTCTGGTATCTCGTTCTCGGCGCTGCATTAGAAGAATTTTGATGTCTAAAAAGCTTTGGCAACACAAACAGAGGGGAACAAAGCAATGGCATTTTGTTTGGGTCATTCAGGGCGAGACTCTCCATCAAATAGAACGGGCCTTTGTTTACCTCTTCAGAGCATCGGGTTTTGAATAATTCATAGACATGCATACAAGAATCATTTGACTCATCAACCGCATTGATTTGTCAAATAGAGGCAATGTAGAAGTATAAACTCAATGACCAATCAAAAGCCTGGATAAGCACTTGGAGTAACTGGTTGAGATTTCTTTTACCTGACAATCAATACATCTGAATCAATGTCCCGTGTGAAATGAGCTTGTTTTAGCCTTTCTATGACATAATTCATATTTATTCTTGGTTCTCTGACAAGCTGGTGGGTAGTTGGTTGGCAACATGCAACCGGCCTATATTCATGTGCTTATAGAAATCTACATAATGGTGCAGGTGCATTACCATCTTGATGCCAATCTCACATTCAAATTAATAATGCAAACAATATCAATGCCACATTCAACATCTGGTCACAAGTTTAGAATAATTATTTTTTTAATAATTAACATTTTTAATTTAAAGTATTTGATGCTCACAAAATCTGCACTTTTTAAAATTATTTATTATTTAGATTATCCTACAGAGATTATTCTTATATACTGATTTGGTGCTTAGAGAAAAAAGTAAGAAATCAACTAACTAGTTTTTTGCTGTGTTTTGATCTGTTTGTTACCGACCTCGCCTGTTTTTCGACTACCGTCTCTGTTTTGCCCTCTGGATTGTATTTGTTGTTACCGACCCTCGCCTGGACTTTGACTACTCTTTGCTCTGCCTCTGCCATTGACGTTACCCGGTGTTTACCCTAACTGTCTGTCTACGCTCTGTGTGTAAATAAAACAGCTTGCACTTAAATCCGAATGCTTCCTCGCCTCCTCCCTCGTAACAAATATAAAAAAGTTTTTGCTACTTAATATTTAAGTAATTACTGCTGTTATGAAAAGGCTGTGAAGCGTTCGAGTTCAAATGCAACACTTTATTAAAGGCTCAGGGTCAGACAGCACCGGCAGACAGAAACAAAGACAAAATCATAAACGTAATCCAGGCAAGGGTCGAATTACCAGCAAACAGAGTCCATAGGAAGAAGCAATCGAAGGTCCATGGGGAAGCAGAGGTTGACAACGGGAAATCCAAGACAATAGAAAATAAACACGAATGAGAAAACCAGGAACAGAGTGACAGTTTAAATGAACCGTGACTAGACAAACAAACAGACTGGTATATATACAGGTGGAACTGATTGAATGATTGAACCAAACTAGATGCAGGGGAGAGATGCATACTGGGAAATGGAGTCCGGATGTGGAAACAGACACAAAAAACACATAGAGTTCTTAGAGAGGTGGAGTGCCATAAACAAGCTTTAGCTGGCAGCTCCAGCTGGGTGTGACATAACCCCCCCAACCATACTGACACTGACATTGCCCTCTGACACTGAGCAGACAGTGAATACACTGATTCAGAGACCTCCTTGGGTTGAGCAGCCACCAGTGGGACCTCTGGGGACTCTACGGCCGGAACCGACATCTCCAGAGGTAGTGCAGCCTCTGGCGAAGTCGGGCCAGCGGCCAGTCGGGGTCCTCTGCGGGTAAATATCTTGATTATGTGACACTAAAAACTGGAGAAATGGCTGCTGAAGAGTAGCAGCTTTATATATATATATATATATATATATATATATATATTAAAATAGAACAGAAAATTAAAATTTTACTGCATCACATTTTCGATCAAATAAATAGAGCCTTGGAGATCACGACTTAATCGAGACAGAAACTTTTTTTTTTTTAAAAGTTAATTTTAAAAAAGTTTAATAGTGTACATCTAAATTGTACCCAAAGGCTGTGACTGAAGCTATTTTCCACCACTGCCTTCATAAAATATTTTACTGATTTACATATGTGACAAAGACAGCATCATCCCAGTATGTTGTAATATGTAATAACACATGTGAATATGACATAAAAGATTTAGATTGTGAGGGACACGGTAATTAGACACAAGCAAAGCAGGGGACACCTGCTGCTGCGTTCCCTGAGGTCCCATACACCTCTACATTTCTCTTTGATCAAGTGATGTGTGTGTTGACCGTACCGTGACACGTAAAACACATAATGCCACCGACCCAGAGGGGAGAAGGTCACACGCTCCAGGCACAGAGTACACAAAACAAACCCGCATTCAAAACAATGTTTCACCGTATTGCATGATGCTTTTATTGAATAATTGAATGCGTCCCTGGAATGCAAATGTGCAAGAGCAGAATTAATTATCTTACTGCATTTCTGCTGTTTCATGAATTCAGAAGTAATCTTGACTAATTAGTTTGTCTTAGGCTTCTGCATGTTAGAGGAACAAATACTCTTCTATATCGACGCATAAATTGCTGAATAATTCAACAACTCTATTTGACTTGCGGCAATAGTTAACACCACAGGCTTGAGAAGAGCCGAGAAATATTCATTGGCTAGTCAAAGGCATGAGTTGTGATTCTACATATATTTATTTCTGGTAAAAGATCATTTCTGGAAAATGTACTGCATATATATTTACGCTTGAGCATTACTCAGACTGCTAAAACAGACTTTTGCCAGTGGCAACGTTCGGAAAGCATCAGATAATAATCATATCATGGAAGTGTCAAATGCGCCACACATGGGAGAGCTAGGAATAGACACAATAATGTACCTTAAAATATTATAATAAGGCAGAGAAATGTGTGTGTACTCAAATTGAATTTCAATTTACATTTTTTATACACATAGATTGACTGCAATAGCAAATAATATACTTTTTAAAGCACACATAAATCATTCTGCTGAACAAGTCTTTATGTAGTCTATACATCTTGTATTGTTTTTGTGTGTGTAAGTAGAACAATGGAACAATAAAACAATTATTGACAGAAGGATAGATAAAAAGATAGAAGGATAATAGAATAATAGAGTTATGCGACGTCACCGAAAGTTCTAAATCCCATATGTGGGACTGTACCGCTCAAAAGGTTAAATGTTATTTCATTGTTTGAGCCATCACATGCAAAATGATTTGTTAAATTATCAAAATCAAGTGTAAATTCCATAAATTTCAGGCATGGAATGGTTGTAATGGCAAGTTGGCAAATGGCTTGCCATTAATGTTGCAAAGAAATGGAACGTTTTTTTGTAAACTTTTGAAACAAAAAAAAAGTACACTTTTAGAAACTTTTGGAAGGTTTCTAAACAATCAATCTGCCCTTTACAGCCCTACTTGCCATTGTATTGAAATGAGGATCACAATCTTGCCAATCATTGCAAATGCAGATATACTGTATATACACTTTGCCAGGGACAATCACACAACCGTTTTTACTGGGGATGACCCTAAACAAACCTAATCAGCAGCAGCTGCAGCAGTGCTGTATAAATACATTTATATTTATATACACATTTACATTTATATGCATGTACATTTGTGTTAGAAGTGGGAACATTCACAGCTGTTTATTGTGGAAGAGCAATAGTCTAGATGTAAGAATGTGTGGTGGTGGTTTCTAAGGGGAGAAAAAAAGTGTGTAAAAAATGAATAAGCTACTACAGTGTTGACTTTTCCCAATACATTTTTACATACTGTTGAAATATGTATCTAAAATGCTCAGTGTGATGCGCAAAACTGACATTCTTGTATGTATAGTATAGAAAGTCAACAAAAAAGTAGAAAAATGCATATAACAAATATGAACCTGCATTTAACAAAATGAAATCTGCATATAACACAAACAGAAATTAAATTAAATTTGCATATAACAAATATTTCCATGTTGAAAAAACAAAACAAAAACATCTAAACATTTTGAACAGTGTGGCTCACACAATGACAATTTTATTTTGGTGGCATTGGCCAAGTCAGTGACCCAATAACTAGGTTTTGAAGCATGAATTAAATGTTTTGGATGAATTACTAACTTTTGCAGAAATTATGTTTCAGAAAACAATTGCACTTAAACAATTTAGGGATTGCTAAGATTGCACATTTCGGAAAAAATGTGCCAAAGCAATTGAGAAAACTGTTATGTTGAGAATTGGTCCCTATACTAAAGTGTTACTGAATGATAGAAAGAGAGAACAATTGACAGATAAATCCACAGAACAAAATATACACATAATAGATAGATAGAGAGATAGATAGATAGATAGATGCTATTTAAATGGAAAGAAAAATAAAAAAAATGAATATGATGTGGGGAAATATATAAATCAAAGAATAACTTACAGATTCCAAGAAGTGCAAAGTTTATTTTGAGAGTAACCAAAATCCCAGCTTATGCATACTACAACATTAAGTTGATCCTCAGTTGACACATGGGTCGTGAGGTCATCAGTAAAGCAAGACATCCCTTGGCGTGCTCTGGGCTTTGCTGCCATACGGACAGCATGTTTGATTCAGTGACCTATGGTCCCCATCAGTCTTGGCAGAAGCTAAAGATTAGAAGCTGTGCGCAGCATTAATTAATAAGGCTTTATAGACAAATCCCTGTGTAAAACCCACATCTTTGATTAAATCCCTTGTTTAAAACTGAACCTGACAGCCCAGAGCCTCTCTGGACCAATTTAGCCTCTCGTCCCTCTGCCGTGCCAACCCTGAGCCCAGACCTCGGCCGCAGCCAGGTGCGAGAGCCATTAGCCTGGACCCGCAAAGCTCACGTCCAGCAGAGCATCTTAAGACTCTAAGAGTGTCTGGCATGGATGTGGGGCGTCTTTACTCACATTTGGCTCCACAGCTGTCAGAGTAATTATCTGTGTTTGAGCACAGGACACAGAAGCTTTAGTGGCACTTCTAAGAAGGATTCTGATTAAGACTCATAATCTGCAATGGAGAAATCACCAGTGACTGGAGAGGAATTTCTAGGACAAAGCCCTCGGGGGCCGCACGGATTCTGGGCAAGAGTTCAGGAAAGAATCCCAACAGGCACCATTCACTTTCTCCTCATTATCACACCATGTTTCTTTTCAGAAAATGTTTAATTTTTCAATCAGCCGACCACAGAGATGCACAATCCGTGCTGAAACACAACTGACAGGGTTTAAACAAATCGGTCCGAAGAGAGAAAGCGAGTCTCCAAGATGAAAACGAGCAATAAACAAAATGAGACTATGAATTTTAATAAGGATGGTTAAAACTTGGGCTTAGAATCCATTTGTAGTAGTAAATCAGTACACATTTTAGATGGAGAGTAGGGTTTTTTTCTTTACGACTCCTATTTGAGACCAAAAATGTCCATGTGAGAAACTTTAGAGTTGTTTTAAAGCATGAATTACTGACACTTTCCAAACTGAAGCTCATTTTATTAAAGCACTAGCAGAAAAATGGCCCTGCCTGCAGCATGCCAGTAAATTGCTCAAATGGAAAAAAAATTGTGACGAGATAGATCCAGGAATATATGATGTTTATTGCTGAAGCTTTTAATGCTTATCCAGAAAATATATTAAAATGATTAGTGGAAAAGGCCACGGTAAAGCAAGATTAAACGCATAACACAATTTGACAGGATGATTAAATGCTTGCATTTATATGACGCCGTTTGAGGACCTGAAAACCTGCATCTCTAATTTAAGAAACATGCTTATGAAGAAGCACATAAGCTATTATTAGCCATAGAAAATGTGGTATCACAACAATGACATATCTGTATTCGCTGAATATGCTAATTAGGGTGATTAAACCAAACCAAACACAATGAACTACAGCATTTGTGGCCATCAATCTGTTAAGGCATTACAGTTTGAGAAATAACACTTAAATGTGCTAGATAGGCAGCATACTATTGAAATATACAGCCCCTCGTGCCAGGCTGGTTAGCCATACGGTCAGTGCAGTTAGTGTTAGTGGTGTGTGTGGATTTTAACACACCTCAAGCGTCAAACAGGCCAAAGGTTAATCATGTGAGAGGATTACACAGGAGATCTCCGGCTCTTTAAAATCAGGGCAAGACAGAAGGCGTCCAGCACAGGTGCTAAAATCCCAGATTTAATTCAGGATCAACTCTGTAAGAAAAATTAACACATGTAAATAGCACAAAATATTCTGTTTCATTAATGCCTAAAAACAGTATTCATCACATTATTTTAAAGATATTAATGTTACATCTGTAGTGGTCGTAGTGGTCTTTATGTTGCTTACTCATTTTTGTATTATAACACAAATATCTTAGCATTCTTAGATCAATATATATTTTTTGAGATAATATTTAAAGTTAGATATTTAGATTTATAGATAGACAAACATACACACAACACACACACATATATATACATTCTATTAATCTGTTTTAATAATTTAATTTCTAATAATTACATATCTGATTAATGATTTCATTATATTAAGTTAGGAATGTTACATCACCAATTTTGTATTCTAAGGGTCTTGAATCCGACTAAAGATGTTGCTGGGTTTTGATTACGACACTCCAATGGGGTCTCTGTTTGTGACCCCCTGAGTCATCGCACAGGCTCTAGCAGGTGTTAGGTAATTGAACAGCACTCTTCTGTGTTGATGTTGCTCTGCAGTTCCAACACGTGCTCAACACTGCACTCTATCATTAGCCCTGAGGAATGTACCGTGGATGATGACATGGATTTTCATTCCCAAAATCATCTTGATTTTCAAGGGTTTTTGGCAGGAGTGTACCAATGATTCAAAAAACTGATGTCGTGTTTCTACAGACCTTTCAAATTGTTTACCCTTGGGTTTTGGCAAATCATCTTTGTACTGTTTTAAAGTTAAAGGACAGTAAGGCCTTAAGTAATGTATTCTTTTTATTCAACAAGGACAAATGCAACTGATCAAAAGTGACAACAAAGGCATTCCTAATGTTACAAAATCTTTTCAGAAATGATATCATGGTTTCCATGAAAAAAATACTAATGCAACTGATTTTAACACTTCTAATAATAATAAATAAATAATTTTATTTATTGTAACGTAACGGTAAAGCCCTGAATCCTCCTTGAAAATGAGTGTTCTTACAAATACATGTAAATATTTTTAAAGTGTTCCGGTTTCTTTTTTAGTTTACTGTATAATATGGACTTTTGCAAGATTCTTTTTTTTTCTTTTCTATAAATAAGCGAGCTGTCAGTCTGTGGGTAAGTCTTCATCCCTGATGCTTAGCTTTGGCAGTTATATAACAGGACATGGCATACTTGGGTGAAAATTGGGTAAAAAAAATATATTGGCTGCTGATGATAAAGGAAATGTTTCAAGCATATCACAGTCAAGCAGAAAACAAGCTTTAACCTCCCTCAAAGTTGGATCATTCAAATTTCATGCCGTATTATAACAATTTGGGCTGTGGAAGACTCGCTGGTATAACATTTAATCACATCAGCTCTATGGTGCTGTTTTTCAGCCGAACTGCGGATGTAAAAAAAGACCCTTGGTGCAGTTGGTAAAACTTTATCTAAGGTCATGACAGCTGTGGGGCCATATGCTGATTCTTGAATATACAAATCATTCGAGAACAAGATATGATGATCTAGGGTTTTGTCAATGCTTACCATATGCTTGCTGAACATGTAGTTTAATGTATAATCATGTAGGAAATAAATCACTCAAAATCACCTGGGCAGTATATCTCAAACAATAGAGATTTTGCTATAATGTCTATGCAGTGTCTGAAATATGACAAATCGCAAGAGATAGATAGATAATGTTACAATAATCGATAATATTATTTTTTGGATTATTTGTGTTGTCATTATATATATATATATATATATACAGTATATATATAAACAGAGAACTGTTCAAATGCTACATTTAAAGGCGGGCTAGTTTAGCTCACTTGTTTATGCATTTTACATAAGTGTACATAAGAATTTAGCAGATTTTTTTTTAGTCTTTTGATGTTTATTTATTTATTTTTCACCAATCTTTTACATGCTTACATGCATGATCTCATGTTGATTTTTTGCAGTATTTACAGGCGGTTCAGAGCCATGAACTGAAATAACAGTGAGTGATTTTTTTTCAGCCAAGCCAGCATTGTTGTTTTTTTAATCTTAGCGAGCAACCTGCCATGGGTAATTACAATAATAAAACCTCCACGCCGCTTTACCTGTGGGATGCTGTTCCCATAAAACGCCAACTTTAATGCAATGTCATGGGGGCCTGAGTTCACTTATGAGCTGCCTGCTAGTTCTTTATTGGATCGATAGCCCACAACCCCTCCTGTGCTCCAGACAGGCTGCTGCTCAGTGCCCTCTGTCCAGGGTATGGAGCTCTGGGACCTGGCACCCCCGCATTTTGGAGCGTTCTCTGCATGTAGGAGGGTGAATATGATGGGTCTGTAAACAAACCATCTTGCTTTCTCTTTGCATCTCTCCTTCTCTTCACAAGCAAACAGCAAAGTCATTTGAGGCTTCCTAGAGGGATTTCTCTCTGATCTTTTACATGACCCACAGAATGAGCCTTAAATCAGTGGTTGTCAGCCCAGGTTTCTTCAGGACCCAGATTCACATTGGACACCAAATGGTGACCCAACATAATACCCAATACAAAATTTAATCAAACCAAATAAACAACAATAGCCTTCAAATACAATCAAAAGTTGTAATAGAAGTCTGAACCACATAGGCCAAACTATCATGAACATGAAACACTTTGAAAATGTAAAAAGCATAAAAAGTGTGATTTACAAGACATATTTTGCCTTTACGAATAGAATTAATAATAAATGATATGGTAAGCATATGAAAAGTTGACACGTCTAGTTATGAATCTCTCCCAACTTTGCATAATTAGAGTATGTTTACTTTTACCCAGTGTTGGGTAAGTTACTCTAAAATAAATCCAATAAAAATTGCTAATTATTTTTTATTATTTTTATTTGAATACATTACTGATTACTGCATTTAAATAGCAATCACAGTACTAATTACCTTTTCATGCTAAAGAATCCCGAATCCAAAGAGCACCAAGTTATGATTTTTTTATAACCCAGCAGCAAGTTGTTTTGCATATTTTTTAATCTACTAATTACTCAAACGTCAAGCTTACTTTTCAAGTTATCAAAGTTAAAGTGCCCCTATTATGCCATTCCCAATATTCATGCAGTGTGTAATTTGGCTATATGTGAGCGTACATGATCTCTTTAAAGTAGTAAATCCAAAAGTGCACAATAAATGTATTGTCTCCCAAAATAAAGAATTGACTCTATACAGCCTAAAGGAGTCATTGGCGTAACACATTTGCATAATTTCCACCTATGCTGTGTGTTTGCCAATCGGTAATAACTTGACTGACGAATGCTTTGGTAGACCAGTCACAACAGACTGGGCCATTTGACCAATCAGAGCAGAGTAGGCTCACAGAAAGGAAGGGTTTAGAGAGACTGAATCTTAGAACTGCTTTGAATTAATCATTTGACAATCACTGGAAAAGAAGGTGAAACTGAACACATATTATGAGAAAGCATCATTCTCACCTTGCATGCATGTAAACCTCTTGTAGGAGATTTTACATTATTAAGAGCCTTAAAAATGGCATAATTAAAAAAAAACTACAACAGTTCTGTCAGTATTTTAATATTAACTGTAAAAATACTTAAGTATCAAAGCAACTTGTAGTGATCACTTTTCTTTTTTCCTGATAACAGAGTAAAGAACTTTCGCAATATCAACAAAACAATGTGTTTTTGTAAAATAAAGGAGACAAAAAGGGTGTTTCTGCAGCTATACTTACACACTAGAGGATAGATACCCGACCTGAACCCGGGCCGGGTTCGGACAGATATTTAGAAAGCAATCTCGGGTTCGGGTCGGGCTCGGCCACATCAGCGCGAATGTGTGCCTGTGTTATAACGGAGCTTTTTTCCTGATAACAGAGTAAAGAACTTTCGCAATATCAACAAAACAATGTGTTTTTAACAGAAACAAAAAGGGTGTTTTCTGCAGCTACTTACACACTAGAGGATGGATACCTGACCCGAACCCGGTTTGTGCACTGATGCTCTCATCTTCCTACAGTTGCTTAATAAAAGCGGGCTTTCCACACAAAAAAGTGCATGTGTCATTAGTATCAGAAAAAAATTTGATCGGACTGGGGTCGGGCTCGGGTCGGGTTCTTTTTTTTCCCCCCTTGTCTCAAGAGATATCTGCGTACACACAGCCAGAGAGATACACTAAATAAACTTTGCACACAGTGTACAATACATTTGTTAGTCTGTGTTAATGTTAATAAAAAGACAATCGTTCAGTGTTTGTTCATGTTGTTTTGATAAGATTACACAACACAGCAGTGTCTAATTCGGGCCGAGACATAGGGAGATATCATCATTTCACAGAATATGTATTAAATACAGTATATAAAAAAAAACCTGTGTATTTTTAAATGAAGATGTGTGGAAAAAAAACTTCTTTGATAAAGTAATCCGTACGAAACCAACTTGAGGTACATTTTTTCCCGTCATTACATTATCTGTAATGAGGTCACACCCACGCCCTTCATGCTCTATGATAATCATCCACATGAAATCAAGCTTGAAACAAGTAAGCACCAACATCACCTCTTCAAACAGCTAGGATTTATCAAGTTCATCTAGGCTTTTTGCAAGAAGACAAACTATGAGGAATCAGTTCTGAATTTACGCATAGCTTAATACAGTGGATGACCTTATTCTGATGAGTCATTTATTTTTATTATATTAGTATTAATGTGACAATGCAATATTATAATTAACACCCAAAACCGTTGAATATTTGACAAAGAATTTATGCTATTAAATTCCAAAGATTGCTTTGACTTCAATGTAGCAAATGCAAATCATGCACTATTAAATACCCAGTATTGGATATTTTGAATCAGCTAACTGCTGATATTGTACAGATACATAATGCAGCTCTATTGGACTTTATTTTTGCATTGCACATTGTTCCTGCTGTCCTGCTGCAAAAGTAAAGGCCTGCAATGCACTTTTAGGTCTTGACCTCCCAGCTGAGAGGTGCTACCTTAAATAAGATATGAAATTCTTAAAAGAATTATCCAGCTGTATCACTGTGGCAAGCAGGGCAATAGTTTCTGAGAGGTCAGGACTGCAAAGTCAAGTCACTGTTGACAAATTTGGTTATAAAATCTGAATCATGCCGGTCTGTTCTCTCTACATACAGCTGAGTAAGCTACTCTGGCATCAAAATCCATTTTTACCCTCAAGCCTAGGAGACTATTCTTTAAACTGACAGACCACTTTTTCACAGCATAATAGCCAAAGTTGTCCTTCATAATATATTCGTCTGCTTTAATGGGAAAATGAATATCTGACTGTTTAAAGACAGAGAGGGGAGAAATTACACAGGAGGTACTAGGAGAAGGATTGAAAATGTTCTGCGAATGCAGAAACTATGCTCAGAAGTGTCAGACTGCTTTTTCTACTATATTTGAGCTAGCTTTTCTTCACTTATTCGGCATCTTGTTAGAAAGAAACTTTTTATCCACTGTTCCTTAGTTCAAAACCTGGTGAACTGTCTCTGTATGCATCATGGGTGCCCACCTGACATGATGGTTGTTCAAAAGGTAGAAAACTTAATTATGATGCAAAAAAAGATTATAAATATACAATTCATCCAATTAAATTTAAATAACCACAAACATTTATTTAAACACACACACAAACATTTTAAATCTAATACAAATATTGTAAGTATGTGTAAGTTTATCTTAAATTATATTCAAACAATTCAAGTTAAGTAACTTATTAAAAGAACAGCTTTCCTATATTGAAATCAATTGACTTCAATCGGAGAATGTAGAATGTTCCACATCAGTCTCTCGATTTGGTTCTATTTTAATTGAAAGGCTCCCTGCAGTGAGGTAGCTCACAAGGGTTTGTACCAGATCTTTTGTGTGCTATTGTCTCTAGGTTAAAGGATTCAGGCTAATATACAATATAATTGAACTGTAATGATCTGTAGCATCCGAAAGATCACAGCAGCCATTTGCCAATTGATTAAGAATAGCCATGCTGAGTCGAAATCAGCCATGTCTGACAAATCAGAAGTCATTTGCATGAAGGGCATTCTGAGAGCGAGAGAGAGAGAGAGAGAGAGAGAGAGAGAGAGAAAGAGAGAGATTCTCTCACCTGCTCACCATCAGCGGCTGCTCCAGAACTGCTCTTTTTCATATCGGGCTAATTAGTTAATTCTGCAGATAATTGAATTGAGGTTCTTTTGAGACATTCCGAGGAGTCTTTTATTGGAAGAGACTTTTCTTTCTGAAACACAATTAGGGGGAATTCACCAAGAGTGAACAGCTGATAGCATTGTTTATTTACATGTGTTATAAAGAATATGCCAAAGGAGTTATGACAAAACATTCCCAGACACTGCAGTCGAGTCATTAATTACTCACCCTCATGTCGTTCCAAACCCATGAATCGTTCCAGACCCAAGAGATCTTAATTTGTGTTCCGAAGATGAACAAAGATCTTTGGGTTTGGAACGACATGAGGGTAAATAATTAACCCTTTAAGATGCTGATATAATATGTGTTTCCATTCAAAAATTTGGGGTCAGAAATTTTATTAAAAAAAAAAAAAAAGAAAAAAGAATACATTTATTCTAAAATGACCTAAAATGAGAGTAAAAACAGTAAAAAAAAATAAAAAAAACCCTACATATTAAAATAATTTAAAATATTAAATATATATATTAATACATAACATATTAATAAGCATATTACAATTCTAAATAGTTATTTATAATAACATTATAATATCATCATAATGTTATTATTACCATCATTTAATGATCATTTTAACATCGTTTGATCTCTTGCCTGTATTTTGATTTCCGCCTTTTGCCGCCTGCCCTGATCTTTTGCCTGTCCCTTGACTCTGAGTTAGCCTGTTACTGATTACTATTACTGATTACCTGTGTACCGACCTCTGTTTGACTACGTCTAATAAATACTGTTTGCAAATGGATCCACACGACTCCCGCGAATTGTTACAACACCAAATTAAAATTAGAATGTTGTTTTCTTTACCGAAATTCACCTGTAATTCTACTGTTTAGTGAATTCATCCTTGAGTATTCTGTAGCATGTAGAAATAATTGTCCTGTCTAAAGAGACTGTCCAAGAGTCCAATTTTGAGGGACCTTTTCCTTCATTTCTTACCAATAAAACCTAATTTAACATGCAACCTTGAATGGCTACAAACAAGATCTCGAGCAGAGATCTGACCATGGTGTTAAAAATGATAAGTGGAAACTATATAAACTGTCCTTAACAAAAAAGAAAGCACATTATCTTCCAAGTTTGCAAAATATTTATGATCAGATTCATAGATATCTCTATAACAGTCCACCCAAGGACAGTTATGCCCTCGGCTCTCATATTTACAGCTCTGAGAAGAGAAATTCTTGGTAAATCCCTGCCATCTCTTTTATCTAATTTGTTTTCTTCTGCCTGAATTGTTAAAGTAATTGAATTGGTTTTTGCCCACTGATGGTTTAAACAGTACACTAATTTTCATGTGTATATTCACCCGCCTCACATATATTGACTAATTGTCCCCAGTGTGCGCTTTACTTTAATTTATTGAATCGCTTCCTCCTCACCTCAATTACAAATCAGTCAAAATTAAATCAATAGATATATGTGTGGCTGTGACAGTTTAGTTTAATAGCTATGTTAAATCAGACGCTGTGCTAAAGGAGGCTACCGAATGAAAACAGCATTTCTTGTAACTCTTCTTAGACCAAATGAGATCAGTGTTAATTCATTATTATTCTTCTTTAATTAGATCACAACAAACACATTGTTTTCTCATTCCTGAATCTAATCAGCAGCTCATAATTGATCACTTAGAGGTTTTACAAGGTGCTTTCATCAACAAAGAATCTTTGACAATGCCACAGCATTTAGGTGAGAAATGCATTGTGCCTTGTTTCAAAATAGGTAATATGATTATATACCATGGTGAATTATCCATTATTCCAAAGTCTATAACGATTTTTTTTTTTACTTGAGGCTTCCATACAAATCCACTCCATGAATCTACTGCTTGCAAAGTGAGAAGCTGTGACTATAATAACTACATTATTAAGACGTCTTAATTTTAAACCACTGTATTTGGCCAAAATACCAGTGCATGATCTATAATAATTTATCTTTCTGCACCCTGTTGTCTTCTCATATCAAAATCCAATACATTTGTCTACAACAGTTTAGGATGGTTTTCACTTTACTCTAAAAAAAATGATGGCTTAAATGCAACCCAGAGATGTGTAAAACAGTACGGAGCCCCTTAAGGAACATGGTGGAGGAAAAAATCTGGGGTGGGTGGAAAGAAATCAATAATTTAATAATAATAATCGCAAAAAATATTTGCGTTCTCTTGCAAAACTTGTTGTGTTCTCTCACAACACATGTGTTCTTGATACACGTGAGATTGTAAAAGATTTGCAAGGGAACCCTAACATCTTTGTGAGAGAACGCAGTTTCTCGAGGGAATGCGAGAGAATGCACTAAGTTTCTTAGGGGAATGCAAATATCTTCGCGAGAGAATGCAAAGTTACGCAAATATCTTTGTAAGGGAACAGGGAGGTTTCTGGGGGGAACCCAAATATCTTTGCAAGAGAATGCAAATTTATGCAAATATCTTTGTGAGGGAATGCGAAGTTTCTTAGGGGAACGCAAATATATTTGCGAGAGAATGAAAAGTTACGCAAATATCTTTGTAAGGGAACAGGAAGTTCCAGGGGAGACCCCAAATATCTTTGCAAGAGAATGCAAATTTACGCAAATATCTGCGAGAGAACGCAAAGTTTCTCAGGCGAACAAATATCTTCAAGAGAATGAAAAGTTTCTTGGGGGAACCCAAATATCTTTGCGGGAGAACGCAAAGTTTCTTGGGGGAACACAAATATATTTGCCAGGGAATGCAAAAGATTTAAAAAACATTTTTTATTCCTAACGAAATTTCCACTCACCCAGGATTTTCCCACCTCTTTGTCACTAAAGAGGATCCATAAAATATGAACAAAACCAGCTATATTTTTTTAATTTCTTGAAAATTCTTCTTTATTTAAGAATATCTAGATATTTTGGCTGAAAAAAAATAAAACAATCTAGGCCAGAAAAGCATTTTTGCAGTGTAGAAACCCAAACACTAAGGTCAAAATATGCATTTGAAAAAGCAATATTATGGACACTGGACTCGTTTTAATCCAAGTTAGAATGCCTTGGACTCTCATTCTGATGGCACCCATTCACTGCACAAGATCCATTTGAAAGAAACACTAGTTCCTGTGGTTTTGCATTTATATTATCAAGAAACTGTGTGTCATTATTTCCTATAGATTCAAACAGCACGGCCCTAAACTCATCATTCTTTTTTTGTTGCACAATGGTTCAAAAGTAAAATCTTTATGCAGTCTTTCTGCACCATGAAACGGCTGCATTGTCAATGCAAATCTAACAGATGGGAAAAAGGCCTTATTGTGATGTGTTTGATTCACGGCTGAATCATTTCAGCAACAAAGTCACACTCTTTCCATGTCCTGAACCATGTCCTTGGAGCAAATGAATGTAGGAGCTTGGTCACCTGAGATGTGTTTGTTAATGGGACATATAGATATTGTAGACCCTACTGTATGGACAAATGTCTTTTATCGCAGCATGCTGTAACTGCAGTAAGATCTCTGACTTTATATGCCTCTGAATGCTCTCTCTACCAGTCATGAACAACTGCAAAGTTTGTTATATAACTTATTATTAAATTATCCTTCACTCTATGCAGTGCCAGACGTGATCATAGGCGACACAAGGGCACCAATGTTCAGCACAGAGCACTGACCCTGAACACAGCTGTCACACACACTTCTGTCATCCACAAATTCTATGGTTCAAAAGTTTAGGTTTTTATAAGAAATTATTCAGCAATTGTGTATATTACAAGTAATATATATATATATATATATATATATATATACACATATATATATATATATATTTTTTTTTTTTTAGAAATATTTTTTATAAATGCTGACAAATGTATCATGGTTTCCACAAAAATGTCAAGCAGCACAAATTTTCAATTGATAAAAATGTTTTTACTGATGAATCGCATATTTTTTTCTGAAATTAATGATGATTAATCGCAATTAATTTCAACTAACAATTACATTTTTTAAATATACTTCATAGTTTATACTGCAATAATTTCAAATTCAAACATTATATTAATGTACAAACAACATAAAGACAGTACATTTTTTTTAAAATATTTGTATAATAGCATATTTTTTGTAACTGAAGGCCATCATCCCTCTGATGATTTTCCTCTAGAAATATTTAATCATGGATTAGACATTCAACAAAGCTATCTCAAAAAACCATTAAAGCAAAGCAAACTTCACAAAAAACATTAGAATACCAATACAGATTTCTTTATCAAATCTATTTAACCATTGACTAGTCATTCATCATTGCACTGTAATTGAAAGCAATAAATTTTCCCATTTAGACTTAAAAAAGAACTTCTAATTTAAGTGAACTTAAAACAATCTTCACATAAACCCATTATAATAAATGTCATATTTACTTGTGCACTTCAGCAGAAATATAAAGAATATTCTAAATTAAATATAGATTCAACTTTAAAACTATCCCCATTTTTCTTTATCCTTTGATTAACAGACATCACAGCAGTTGGTTATGTTATTTTGACTGTTCCTTCTTTAAGAGCTTTAATATTCTTAAAGATTTATTTTTAATAACATAAATGCCACCTTGGTACGCATGAGAAAATTCTAAAATATTATGAAAAACACTCCCTTGTTTGAGGCTATATATTGAAGAGTGGAAAGGTTTTTTTTGTTTTTAAGATTCACAGTACATAACACGTAACTGTTAAATTCTCTTTGTTTTCAAAGTGAAGTCAGTAAAATAATCAGTATTTATTACTTTTGAACAGACAGAATGTCTACACAAATGTTCCATTTATTCTGTCTGTGTTGCTTGAACAGCTTTCACAAAATGTTCTACAGCAGTGCTACTGTTTAAATGAGCTGCCACTGTGTTGCATGCCACTATAATATTAACATCAATTTCAGATTTGCCCGCCCCATTTAAAAAAAAAAAAAAAATATATA
>JAUYWG010000041.1:4244246-4261417 GCA_034779775.1 Enteromius afrohamiltoni
GAACAGTATAGCAGATTTAGCCATTTCAGCGAATATTTTACCTGCCCACGAGAAAGCAGAAGCTGTTTATTCCTCCCTGAGATTTGGGAACTGTGATTATCTGTTCTGCTCCTTTAATAAGAGAATGAAAGCTCAGATCGATACATTACCTCAAGCTATCTGACACCCTGTGCTGCTCAGCTTCCAGAAGGCCAGTCCTGAGCTAGTGTTGACAGACAGCTCGTAACTCCTGGATCTCTCAGGAAGGACTCTGCTTCAAGACAGATACAGAGAAATATAGGAGATATATCTTGTTTTCTGTTTTCACTGGGTCCTCTTGATTGAGACCTCAACAGGGATAAAGTGTTCCCCCGCAGGTCACAACAGAAATCAAACAACTTCTACATGATCAAGCAGCTTTTATAGAGGAAATAATACTGATTTATTGCTTTATACATCTGCTGAGCTCCCAAAATGACAAATTAGACCAATAAAAACACCTTTCCCTTAACAGCAGCTTTCGCGTAACCAATCATGATGCAGCAATTTTGAGTATATGCGAATGCGGGTGAAATTTAATAGCTATTGTAGTGGATTAGGTTATGATTGTCACGCTGGGTGTCAGAGAAGAGACGGGAAACGTGCGGATCCAATCGCAAAGCTTTTTTAACATCCATACATAACATCCATCATACAGGCGGAGTTCGCAACAGTAAACAGAGTCAACAGAGGACAAACAAACAAACCGGAACTGAAATGCAAGTGAGAACTAGGTCAGTGAATGGAGTTACATCAGTGGCCATGACAATAGACAAGGTGGGCGGAGACAACATATTAGTTCCCATGGAGACACATGATGTGGGTGGAGACAAGAGTACACAGGTGGCAGTTCATACTGGAGGTGACTGGAGTGCCATATAGTCTGGACTGGCACATCCAGCTGATCATAATGATGATGCAGCAATGAAAAAAAATCAGTGGTTCAACCATAACGTTATGAAGCTATGAGAAGAACACTTGCACGAAAGAAAACAAAATTCGGCACCACATCGTCAGCCAGCCCTACTTAACTTTATATAAAAACTTTTTTTTTCTTTTTTGTACTACACAAAATAAAGAAAGTCATAAATGCAAAATTATGCCAGGATTTGTGTGAATTCATCTCATATTTTAAACCGTGGCACATATAAATACTGAAAATGTCCTAACTAAAGAGCTAAAACCAGGTGTTCTGTTCAATTACAATTTACTGCAACAGGCTATGTCCAATAAGAAAGTACCAAAAATATATATTTTTGTACATATATAGATATCCACAATCCATTAAGTTTATCCCATGATTCAAAGCTGCAGGCCTCACAAACAGAATAAAGTTACAGGGGGATGGTTTGAATGCAAAACCATTCTGTATTCTGTCTGTATTCAAAATGCACGAGAGAGCTCCAAGCAAGCAATCTGGTAGAGAGAGACAAATCCATTCTTTGTTTAATTAATTAGCATGTTAAATATGGCGATTTAAATTCCACTTAAGTTCATTTCTCCTGCTGTGTGGTCTAGAAAAAAATTAAATGGACCTTTAAATATTACTTTTAATTGCAGTAGTAATAGTGCCGGCCATACTGATACTTGCTGCACTGAAATACTAGGCATACTGGTGGTAGAGAACGTAATATAATTATGGAAATAAAAGCTACACTTGTTTGCTGACTTCAAAACATTCAAATTATCACATTAATGAGCAGGGCCTGCTTTGAATTTATGCATCTATTATAATTATATTCCTTGATCTCTATATGCTTTTACACACAGATACACCTAAATCCAACATGTCATGCATTTTGCAACCAATTTCACTTTAATAATATGATAACACTAATAAATTACAGAGACAAGCATTTGATTTTATTTGGAATAATGGGCACTGATGAATGGTTCAAGACCAATATGTAAGTAAGCAAACAGAATCAGTTCTGATTTGGTCTCAACTTTAAATTAATACATACCGAGTAGGAGGTCTGAATTTTGCCCATGACCTGATTAATTGTTTATATAGTTTATTTGGTTTTAGCACCTTGATTGACCAAAAGAATTATGCAAATCAATAATAACACACAATCAGCAACTTAATATATGCACATTATAACGCTCTTCTCCACAAAGAACTGCTGCTGTGATAAACAGTACATTGTTTTGTGGGTAAAGCACTGAAATGTGTGTAAAATTCACAAAAATTATCTCTAAAAAACAAGACTTGCATCTTCTTCATGGATCTTCTTGTTACACCAACATACTGCAACATCCTTGCTGTTCTTAAAGCTTAACACTGGACTTTTTTTTAATATAAAATACAGCTTTTTTTGACTGTGAGATGTCTGCCTATCTGCCATGTGGCATTAGCAGGCCTGTTGTGTTGTATCTGTGCCAAGGTCTCGATAGACAATAAGCATAAAAAAAAGATCATAAGCACCTTTCTCTGAAGCCACGCTGACTGAAAAAGCCCAAACAGATCTCCACTTGGCAGAAGCAGCCTCCATATGTTTGAATAAACCATCAGAAAAGTGTTTTGTGCGGCTGGGGTCAGACGGGAAGAAGACGAGGGAATCGCAGTACAAACTGTTCAAACAATGGCAACAAGTACTGTTGTTTTAAAATAATCCAAGATACATGATGCTACATCAAACACGTCTGAAGTGAACAGAAAAATCTGTCTTAAAATCTACACCAAGGCCAGTTTCCCCCAAAGAGGCAAAAAACAGATGGGAAATAGCGCAATACGGTTCTCATGCCTCTTTACATTTCACCAGTTGATGGGAAAATTATTTTTAAAATTCAAGAATAATTTATAATAATAATTATTCACAGTATTTTGTGCATGTTCATTAGCATGACATGTCATATTACCAAATACGGGACACGTCTATAATTACAGAATAATTGCAAAGTAATTATTAATTGGGGCCAATTAAAATGAAATTCAAAATGAAAATTATTAAAGGGCCATTCGTGGCCTAATGGATAGGGCGTTGGGCTTGTAAGTGTCCGACGGAAGGCTTAGGTCAATATCCAGGAAGGCAGAGAAACACGGAGAGAACACGGGAAAACAAGGATGGCTTGACAACGGGGAAAACATACAGTACATCCAAACATTGACGAGCGACTAACAAAGGACATCCGGGGTATTTATACATGTGACAAATGATACTAAGGGGGAGGAGAACATATTAGTTACTAAGGAGACACATGAGGAGAGCGGAGACAGAGTACACAGATAATTAGGCCATGGGGAAAACAGACATGAAACACAGAGTTCATGAAAAAGGGAGTGCCAATAGCAGTCTTTGGCTGGCAGCTCCAGCTGGGCGTGACACCTTTTCCTTTCCAAAGTAGAGAAATCACCACTTCACCCATTTTAAAATGAACTTGTAAGAAACAAGTTGTTTTTTAACAACATTTCAACAAAGGTAAATTAAAGCTGCACCTCCAAATCTGTGATATCACCATACCTTCAGTTTCCTTAGAATCTGATGAGTAATGGTATGTAAAGGTGATTTACAATCTGCTTGTAGTAACAAAGCAATCTACATAAAAGATTGTGTACTGTTGCTTATTTTAAGTAATTAAAAACTTTTAAAGTACCAGTGCCAGTACCAGTTATGGGTTATGAAAGGTTAATATTTAAAATTACAAATGGTTTACATGCATAACAATGGTTATTTTCTTATAATATGCATTTATTTTTACCTTATTTTTTCTCCCAAACAGTTCGTTCAACGATTAATTTTTCCAAACCCCTTCTGGTGATTTAAAGCACTGTTTGTGAGTTTTTAACATAGACTGTAAAAAACATGGACGTAGTGACGTCACCTGTAGGTTTCTAAAGAGCATTTCTGAAGCTTAAAGTATACATGGATTCTATTCATCTTATTGATAGTGAAAAATATAACCAATCAATATTATTTGCTAAAGAACTGAATCTTTTTGAAAAATTATTATTATTTTATTTAGTTACTGTCTGTATTTGTATCAGGGAAGAAAAATAAATATTTGTGAAAATAATGTTTGTAATGATAAACGTAAACCTTTTTTGTTTTTAATGTGTGTGTACCATTTGGATGTCTTGATAGTTTTGTATATTTTATTGTTGTTGTGTCTAGTTCTAATTTAAAAAAAAAAAACATTCCAGGGTCAGACGGTCGCCATGTTGGAATTGTGTCACTCTCAGATTGTCGTTACTGGGCAAAGAGGCTGGAGCTGATTGATAAAACCACGCCCACCTAGTTCAACGCTGGTGACAGTAACTTAATTATGCAAACTTTAAGGCTTAATATAATTTAAAAGGGTGAAATTTTAAAAAATTCACCCCCCTCAGAGTTTAAAGTAAAAATTAGCTATATAGAGCAAAATATTTTTTTTTTTAACCAGGCTGTAAACATGTTTTTTCTGCTGTAAAGTTTGGTATTTTTAAATGGGGAGTCTATGGCCAGTCGATGAATTGTCTTAAGCCCCGTTCACACTACAGCGACAAAGCCACACGATCCCATTCATTTCAATGGAGAGCTGGTGATTTTCAGCGACAAGAGCGACGGCGACGTGAGCGACCGTTGGCGTGTACAGCAACGCAACAAAATTCTGAATCTCTCAACTTTATGCAAATAAAGAGCGACTTTCGGGAGCGACAGCCAATAGGAAAGAGGACGATAGTGCTCATGTGCTCATTTTCCTTTCATCTAAAGCGTTTGCGTTTTCGCCATAGATGAACGCACGGAATGGAAAAACTACTGTTTCTCATTCATTTTTGTTTGTGTGTATATGGACTCGGTGTATATTTAAATTATATTCATATGACATTACTAGGCCTTGTTTACACTGTCAGTTAAATGTAAATAATTTTTTTTGCTCATATGTGACACAGATCGGATCTGTTGCATGGCAGTGTAAACAGGAAAAAAACACATGCATTTGGATATTTTGAGATCGGTTTCAGGCCTCGTGCATATGTGGAAATAAATCAGATCTGTGTCAATGCGACTGTTGTGTAAACAGGCAGATCGGATTTTTTTGCAGCATTACGTTCTTAAAACGGTGACAATTTGGTACTTCTCCACGGCTTAAAGAGGTCATATGTGACTTGCGCTGGGAAAAAAAAAGTAAAAAAGCTGACGGGCTATTTTGAGCTCCATCCACAAAAGGTGGAACTTTGGTTTATTAAGCCCTTAGCTGACGATTCCAATCCAAATAATAATTAAACATTTTGAATTCATCTGCATATTTAAGAGGATTATGTCTACCTTTTCTCCGTTTGCTTCTCGTGCTGACGGTCATCAGAAGAGCGCACATAATGGCAATTCCGACAGCGTGGGATCCCGATTTATACACGTAACATAGAATTGCAGTTGGCTATTTCTGTTCTGTCTTAAGTAAGCTTGAGGAGCTGATCGGGAAAAATATCTGATGTGTAACACTGATACTTGCAAATAGATTATCTGTTATTCTAACAATAAAAGAGAGTAATTCACTCCGTGCACTTCATTGAACTGCTTTTGTAGTTTTAATAATCAGTTTATTTGTAATGAACACATTGAAGAGATTTTTACATTTGATTATTATTAATTAATTTTTAGATGTAAAAAGATAAAATGTAATGCATTGTTTCTTTCTAAGATACTTTTTTCTTTTGTTTGCATCTGTTCTTATTTATAGTAGTTATAGTTAGTATATAGTTAAAAATAGTTAAAAATTGCGATATTGTGATTATTAATGTAGTAATTATAAATAAAAGAAAAGGTGGGACTTTAATCTTTATCGTAATATTTGCTTACTCAACCTCAAACGGCTGTAAGTAAGACTTTTTTACTCAAATTACAACAAATCATCTACGGGGAATATAGAAATAAAAATAACTAATTTCTATCATTTGCAGCATGACAACAACGCAATGCTTCAGATCGTAAGGCAAGTGTAACCACATCAGATCAGGTATCGGTCACAATTAAAAAAACGTGTAAATGGACAACCAAAAAAAAAAAAAGGCAACAAATCAGAATTGAGCATCAAGACCTGCAGTGTAAAACGAGGCCTAAGAAAGCAGTAATGAGAACGCCCAATAGCGACCTCGTCGCCAGCCTCTAGCAACATACAGCGATAGAAAGTCATGTGAACGGGGCTTTAGACACTTCCATGTTGGCTTCATGAAAGAGAGCAGGAGGTTGTCGCTTGAGGTTTTTAACGCTATAAAAGCAGCACCTAGTGGCAAAAAAATTTATTTGCATTTTCATTTAGACCAATGCGAAAAGACCAACAAGTGTGTGGGCAATATGTTAATATTTCATTTTGACGTCAACATAAAACGTCTTGGAACTCATTTTCATGATTCAGAATCTACTCTTTCTTTTGACAATAACTTTATATAATGTCCCATTTCAGATCTAAATGTCTGAAGGATGTTTTCATTCTCCTAGAGCTGTGTTACATGCAAGGTCATTTTTTAAAAAATCCATAAGGGGCACTTTATGCATAATAATGCCTCATACATCACGAAGGCTATTGATTTAAATAAAATGTGAATATATACATAAAACCATTATTCATAGGAAACATGAAATATAAATATCAGCATGTATTTACAATCAAATTAATTTACAGGGGGCTCATAACAAATATGTTGACCACACGCAAATCTTGTCACATGTTACTTGCTGATTTGCATATATTAGTATACGATGCCAGTCTGCCCTATTCATTTGCCTGAAGGCTTCTTGGTAAACTAATTCTTTTTCAGACCTCAGATAGTATGACTAACTTGTTTTTGTAGTTCTGCCAGCCCAAGTGAAGCATGTCTTTCAATTACATTTGCAGGCTGGGAAATTACAAGTGCCAGTTCTAATCAATGCCAAATACTGCCCATTTAAAAATGTCCTGTTCCTCTCATCGCCTACCACTTTGTCACCTTCAAAATTAATAAGATTTTATTTCAAGTGCAAAAGATGAGTGCTTGTGGTTTAAGACCAAAAAATTTTTATTATATGTACGCGGAAAATATATGCCATGCACGTGTTTGTCGTGCATATAATACGCAGTTAATCTTTTCATTATATATATACATATGTATGTGGGTGTACTTTATATATTTATTATATAAATACACACATGTATACTGTATGTATATATACTGTATGTGCACATACATATATATTTAAAAAATATTTATGTTTATACATGATATATATTTATATTTTGATTGTATTATACATGTGTGTGTGTATATATATATATATATATATATATATATACACACATTAAAATGTAAGTAAACAACAGAATGTATCATTTGGATTGCATTGATATTCCTACAATTTGTCAAAATTAAAATTGATGAAAAACCATTTTAATCTCTATATTATATACAAATTAATAAAAGAAAATAATTATCTTGAATATTAATCAGTATTCACTTCAGTTCACCCAAAACAGTAAGGAATGTTTTCCAGACATCTTTCTCGAAGCAATTAAAAGTAGATTTAGACAAGTGTTTGTTTCTTGAACAGAAATTTCCAATAAACAAAGCCTTGTGACTCACTTACCAAACTAAATAGGTATGACAACACATGCTTAGGCTCTGCTCCCCTGTTATGCTCATGCATACATAATATAGCTAATAAAAGACTGATTTAAAATGCAGATGAAACCTGGAAAATCACAGAGTTTATTTCACAGTGTCTTCTTGTCATTTTCTCGACACTGCACTGCAGGCAAATTTTAACCATGGCTCTCAGTTAGACAGATACGCCGAGTAATTGCCCGCTCCTTTCCTAATTTATGTGACTTTTTAAATCAGTTATCAGGTAATTACAATACCTCCTTATCAGCAAAATGGATTTCTACCCCATTAGCGCTCCAACAACTGCATGTATCTTAAGTGTGTCTTGGCAGACACCATTTATAACATCACAACACCTGGTAAAATGAGTCTGGCTGCCTCATAAAGCTATTTTACATTAAAAAACATATTTTCATTCATTTTCCACAGGAGGAAGCCAAAGCAAATGAGCACACGCACATGTTTATCTAAGACATTATCAAATTGAGGCCACAGAGTAGATTTCTTTTGTTTTTATATAAAGCTAATTAATTATAGTTGACTAACTCTAGCTCAACACTTAAGAGAAAACTTTTTTTAAGTTCTTCAACTTGCCTTCAAAACACAGATGGTGCTCTATGTGACTACTTCATGAAATAACATATATAAAATATGTATATAGATAGATAGATAGATAGATAGATAGAAATAGATACAGCTACAAACTAGGGTCCATGTTATAAAACTATGTTAGGTGAATGCAAAAGATAATCGGAATGTAAAAAGAGGGGTAAATAAACATGCACAATTTAATATACTAAAAGCTAAAATAAATGTGATTAGTTGCATTTTAATTGCATTAAACATTGTTTTTCTCTTTACATTAGAATGTCAGTTATTAATAGAGCTGTTTATGAAGTTGTATTCAAGGTGGAGGGAAAAAAAGTCAGGTTGTGCAACTTTTGTGTGGACATTTGGTCCTTTCACAACTGACACAAAACTTTTCAGATATTTAGTTTACCCTTTAAAACTCTGTGACTGTTAAAAAAATATGAATCACTTTTCCTCCAAACTGACCTCATCAGAAACAGACAGAGAGCATACCACACATATCTGAATAAACCGCAAGCCACATTTGTCATTACTGTTTCCTTGAAGCCTTCCAAACAAATCTTAACCCTCAGCCAGCTACACTCTGTTCCAAAACCAGCTGAGCTCCCTACAGAGGCAGCATCTCAAGGCATCACAGGCACAGAAGCGGCTCCTGAAGGTAGGCATCTTAATTATGCCTCCTAAGGTGCCTTATTCCGGCCAGGTTTACAGCAGGTTTGCAAATATCCTTGGCAGTGAAATGTAAGAATACAAAGCTCTGTGAAACATGTTGATATATATTAATATATAAAAAAATGGCTCTAGAAATGCTAGTAATTCCACAAACAATTACAAAAAAACAGTAAGCAACACATTTTTAAAATGTGAAATGTTCAAGAAACACTAAAATAGGCTATATTGTTGTAACAAACTCCAGTAATACTAATAATAAAGATACTGAATCGAATCGAGAGTCAAGTATTAGCATTTTTATAGTGCTGCTAATGAGGGAAACTGCTCGGCTGACTTCTGGTTGCTGCCTTATTAGTGAGCTGCCCATGTAGGCAATGAGGCAGCTCACTAGATTTCTGAACAGAGCTAGTGTGTATGTTTATTTAATCGCTTTTCTAATGATTTACTCATTCAGCAAATCGTTCTTTGTCTGTTAATATCCAGCAGTGGTTTTGTTTTAACACAGTCGAGCGAAACATCAACACTTAGCTGGCAGGGGACGCCGGGGCATGGGAGTTGAGTAAATTAGTACCATATGAGATATTAAAAAAATGCATTACAGAAGATCTAGGCATACCAAAGGGACCAATAAATGGTCTTGATCTCAACTCCAGTCTGCAGTGAACTCTGAGAATTGCCTCAGAGATGCCGCCTCCGGCCCTCTGGAGGAGGAATATTTGGCAGCACGTATGTAACAAGCTTCAACGCTGAGCCACAAAGCGATCCCTAAAAAAAGGCACGTTTTTTCTGCTTCTTCTAGAATGCTGTCAGATGAAGTTTACATAATGACTTCTCTACACTATAGGGTGGCCAAGGCCAAATTACATTCAGGCCACTGAGTTTCTCCCACTTAACATACAACTCCCTAACAGCATCTGTTTTAAGTCTTTTTACATAGAAATAATGTGCTAAAACTGCTTGAATTTACACTGTAAAAAATGGCAGTAAAAAACTGTGAAAATGCTGTTAAATGGTTAACGGTAAATTCCTGTAAAATTTACAGGGTAAACTGACATTCCCAAAATTCCCTGCATTTCATTTAAAATTTTGTTTGAATTTGATGTTTTTTCTTTAATATAATTCTGTTTCTTAGTTTTTTTCTAATCAGTGATGTTTATTAGGGTTGTGTGTCACATGTAATATTGTTAAATGAATGTTTATTGTATTTTTCAGTTCAATGAGTCTCACCATGATGGTGTTTAATATTCGTGTGAATGACTCTGAGCACCTTCTATATGTGTTTATATTTAAAAGCTACATGTGATGGGCTTTGGTTCATCATGTGACTTTTCTCGTCATCATCTGCAATTGGTGCTTATCAGCAAGTACTCCTTGCTGCAGACTGTATCGCTGTGACGTAGGTACCTGACGTATGTGTATGTTTTTACTGCGCATGCGCACATTAATATTGCATTCATAATTACTATATTTGCATTAACAGTAAGGGTAGGTTTAGGTTTGTTTGAGGTGTAGACATTAATAAAACAGGTAGCATTTTCTGATATCAAATTGTGCTACCTATTTTTTCATAGGAGGTAGCAAAATCTGATAAGGTAGGATGAATCATGTTATAGACATACCATACGTCACTTTGGGCATGCGCGGTAAACACATACACATCACCTACGTCACGTATGTACCTGACGTCACCACGCTACAGTCTGCAGCGAGGGGTGTCTCCTTATCAGTGTATTTCAAAGCTACAGAACACATTTCAGTACTTTAATAGCTTTATATATGAACATTATAATGAAATGAAGTTAATGAAATTACGGTACTTAACTGTAAATTTAACTTAAAACCTAAAACGTTGTTACCGTATTTTTATGGTCACATTCCGGCAACCTCAGCTGCCATTGGTTTTTTTACCGTAAATGTTATGGATTTTTTTTTACAGTGCAGGCATAAAACTGTAAAGTGAGAACACAAGAGCACCATCTTGTTGGCACGTAAATGCCTTCCAAAGAAACCATGCTACTGCCATTTAAAAAAATTAGTTTTAAAATTGTTTTGAACTTATTTAATGATTAGTGATGGGCAAGTTTAAAACGCTGCTTTAGAAAACTTCTAACAAAATGACCAATACTCTATTACAACATTTCAAAAATGTGCGTTTTTTAAAAAAAACTGTAAGCAGCTTGCATTAATTTGTACCACATACAAAAAGTGCTAAAAAACATCTAAATATAGTTGCCAACGACCCAAGTTTGAGTCCTATGGCTTGTGGTGCTTTTCCAGTCCTATCCCTTTATTCACTGATATTAATAGGTTACAAATTAATGGAAACACATTAACATTATTAAATATTTTGCAACATTTTTGCTGTATTTAACCAGCAGATGTCCTCAGTTTCTTCAACTTCAAAACAGTGAATCATTTTGCAAAGCAAAAAGCCTTTATTCTATAATCAATATCACTTTTTATATACATAAATTCCACCAATTTGTTTACACAAATACAATTTCCCCTCAGTGGAATTCAATATTTCTTTCTATAGGTGAATGACTGATTTTAAGTGTTTTATCACTTACTCTCATCAAGGCTACATTTATTTGCTCAAAAGTACAGAAAAAGACTGTAATGTTATTAAAAATCATTACAATTTAAATGAGCTATTTTCTATTTAAATATATTTTAAAATGGAATTTATACCTTTGACAGCAAAGCTGAATTTTCAGCATCATACGGTCTACAGTCTCATGATCCTTCAAAAATCATTGTTATTTCAGCATCTATTTTATTAGTAGATTTTACCAGCTAAAAAACTACTAACTATAGTAAAGCAAAATTCCACTCCTGACAATAAAAGGTAATACAACATAACACAAAAACGTTTTACATTTTACCATAACTGGACATTAAACATACACATTTTTCCTTTAAAAAACAAGGCTTAATTTGCTCACTTTCACATTTACCCGCCCTCAAAACTCCCATGAAACTCAGTTATTGCAGCATATTGAAAACACTGAAATGAGGTTATATAAGAAGTTTAAGACTTGTGTTGCACTGGCTCATTTTAATCAAACAACAAAAATATTAGTTTTTCAGCGCATACGCTCACATTGGTGACTTGGTGCCTTGAGTAAAAATGAATTTTGGATTATTGTAAAGGCCACACAGGGGGAAAAGGATAAATGTGGAAAAAGCTGGAGGTCAGGTTTATCCTTATTGTCTTTCTTCAGCCCGACTCCTCAGACGGCACTGTGCCCTTGTGCACTGTTCTGTAAATGGTGACTACAACAGGAGACAGCTTAGGTGTCCATCATTCAGTATCTGTGGTGCATGCAGAGCTCTGCCTCAGGCTTGAGTTGGGCAAACAAGGCGTGACTGGTCTGAAAAGGTGGTGTGTGGTGGCGGCGTTGGAGATTGGGCGGACATTAATGGAGCGAGCCAGCTGAGGCAGTGACAAGTGCACCAGCACCTGCGGCGATGACACGTCACATCACATCACCACGGGTGACTGACACGTCACCTTCACCAAATCCAGAGGACCTAGAAAGGAAAGAGACGATCGCAAATTCTGTGAGTGGCTCTGCAGGGCACAGACACGCAAACGCCCCTCTCTCCATTTCTCTCTTTTTGTATTTTTATCTCTCCATCTTGCTTCCTTTGACTTGTCTCTCTTGCTGCTGAAAGTGTCTGCTGGAGGAAATAAAATAAAAATCGCATTTTGGAAATCACTGCGACCCAGTGTTGCTTGCCTTTTCTAGACAAGGGTGGTATCAGGAATCAAACCTGTCTGATGTCGATCACACATCACTGGCCCTCAATTGCATTTAATTCAGTATGTGTAAATTATGTGTGTCTCAGCAGTTTCAGCTGTAGCCTATTTTATCATGTTTACCTTAATTACAATTGCTTCCCGATGTGGAGTAATTGGCATTAGCAGTGCAGAACACACCTATTCTGAATCTTGAAAGAAACATTAAAAGCCCCCATTAAATCATAAGTGGGGTTTTGTGTGGCGTTCTGTCCTTTTTATTATTACCTTTGAGGATTTCTATGTGTTAGCATACTCAAAGTTCACAAAATGAATTTTTAGCACGCACACACATTTATCATTAACAGAAAAATTAACAGGATGAGTCATCTTGTTCACAGGTGCATATACTAGGCTAATTCATGTCCAATTAAATGCTCTCCAAAATAAATGATAAATACCACCTGCCTTTGACTACAGCCAGTTGAAGATCTAGGTTTGTGAATTGAATGAAAGATTTAAATTGGAATACATTATAAAGATGATGAAGAATCAGTGCAAGAAAGTGTATGCAGTTTAATATTGTAATGCAACATTTAAGCCAAACAGTGATTTTAGTAAAAATGTAGCTTTTTTTTGTTTTGTTTTGTATTAATTACAATTTTCTTTCTAAAAGTTGTCTTAAGAGTTGTCTTCCCCCCATTGTTTTCATTTTAGTATAAAATAATACCATGCGTTTTTTTTACTTGTTTTATTTAAAGAAGCAATCAAAACAATGCATAGATGAAAATTTAGGCCTAATGCTAAAGTGTTTTCAGATTGTCTATTGTCTTATATTTTAACTCTTTTTTTTTAATGGAACAGTTTGCAAAAGCATTTTTTTACATTAAAAGACATGGGAAAACAAAAGAACAAAAAAAACTTTGTTATACAACAAGGGGGTATACTTATACTATATATCTGTATATATATGCAGTACATGTACAATATACTGTATACAGTCAAAGATTATTTAAATTACAATACTCATTCCATTTTTTCAAATATTTTAGAAATAAATCCTTTTTAAGTCTCAAAATTAAAGTCAGTTGTTCCATATTGTATATTTCTTTGACAATTTCTATCCATTGACCAATTGAGAGGCTTATACCAGCATGCACTTCTTGCATGCTACACTTAATATATTTATGAGATACACATCCTCTTTCAACACAATATCTACTAAGTGACCAAGATATAATGTTGTGAAATCTCTTGGTATTTGATATGCTACAATCTTGACCATGTTCCAAAAAGGCAATACTTTTGCACTCCTCCAGAATACAGGGCCTTCAGCATAGTTGTGGTGAGGATATTTGCTTAATTTTATATTTTCATATAAAAAAATGGCATGCAGTTGCTTCAAACAATGTTATGACATCACTGATTATTGCAATTATTAATTGCAATTACAATTTCAAGGAAATAATTGACAGTCGTGATTTGTCATCATTTCCAGGTATAATGCAAAGAAAACATGACGTTTTTTCATGCATAAAATATTGATATCTTAATTAAAATCACTGCTCTATGATAAGGTGTAATATATGCTAATTCCATATAACTTTGATTAAATATATTCATATTTGAAGTGTTTCCACGAACTACTGATTTGTTAATCATTTTAATATTTGTAATAATTGAAACATTATAGCAAGTGTCACCAAATAGTTTAGATAACACTGCATGTAATCTAAATGAGAGTGAAAATGAAAAGAGTGAAGTTAAAAGCAACTTTTTCATGATATGATGATGATATGACGTGTTGAACATTCTAATCAAGCGGGTGTGATCATATGAAATATAGATTATTATAGCTATTTTTGTCTTTTGGAAGCTGCATTCTAAATCCACTTTGCTTAAAAATCTAAGGGGGCACTTAATTTAAAGGAAAACCCTCAAAACTAAAAGACAAACAGGGAACCCTATGGTCACTAAAAACCCTATAACGTTACATGAAATGAGACCATATTCTTATTGATTTATCTTTTACAAAAGTCCTGGCACTGATCTGTTGCACTTCTTCACTGGATTGAAATCGCAGTATGAAATCTTACATTAACAGCGACCTGTCGAACCTCTGTCTCCCCTCTGATGATCCCCAGCTTCGCAGGGCTACACGTTTCATGGAAAAATGTCACATTCCATTTTTCTTCCGCCATTACCGATGTCCATATGCCAAACACTAACAGAGGCTTGACTGCAGACAGCTGTGCAGGCTAAGCGAAGCTTGCCAAACACACTGTGGCGGGGGGCAAGCCACTCAAAGTTCAAATGCAACTTTAAGCGGCAATATGAAACGTTAACAGACCACATAATGACCTCCAGTCCTGCTCTGTGATACATTCAGAAGACTTTCTCTTTATAATTCATACCGGTTATGCATATTTCATGAGGTTTGTAATGGGAATTGCATCCATACTTAATATTCTTTGACTAATCCCTGGGTGCAGAGGACCAGCGTGCATTTTAGCTCAACACAGATGCGGTCTGCATTCTGGATGAAGTTTTGATTGAGTTTGGATGGCAAGAGCTGGAAATGTGTTGCCGGTTGGACTGTGCAGCCTGCTAAGATATAAAAAATGGAAACGGGAAGAAACGGGTAGTTTATACCATTCCTTATTTTCTTGCCACTTCCTTAGACGATCGTGCAATTTGCTAAGACAGTTAGAAGTAGCTCTTATGGCAAGCCTTTGAACTGCAGCAGACATTCAGACAACTGAAAGTGGCTGCTGTCCAGAAGAGCGGCAGAGACGCATTAGTAACCTACACACCGGGTGTGACGGGGCTCGAGTGAGCGAGTGATTAATACAGACCTCTACTGTGACAGATTCCCCAGGAAATCTGTTCGACCCAGGTTTCTGTCATGTTTCCTAATCAAAGGTTATTTGTCTCTGTGAGTGGTCAAGGAGAGGAATAAGTGTGGGTGAAAACATATGTTGCTCACTGTCTTGGATGGATTTTATATTAAGAAGTGGATTAGAAAATTCTGGGGGGAAAAAAAACAGAGCAAATAGTCAGATAATGAATGTGGTTTAGGATTTTTTTGGGATTAAAAAAAAATAACAAAATTTCACTCCAAAAATCAAAAGATAAGTTCAAAATGTATTAAAAAATATATACATGTAATTTAAAGGGATACTCCACCCCAAAGTGAATATTTTGTCATTAATCACTTACCGACATGTCGTTCCAAACTCTTAAAGGGGTCATACGGTGGTACATGCACTTTTACAAGCTGTTTGGACTGAAATGTATGTTGGGTGTCACACCGACAATAATTGATTGACAGCAGTGTGTCACACAGACTGAACCGGTGTCTTACCTCAGACCCACCCTGAGTGAGTCGTCATCAGACCGAGACAAACCAGACTCCTAAGAGATTGAGGTGTTTTGTTGTTGAATGTATTAATGAACAGAGCAGTAGTTATGTACCCCCGACATCTGAGTGACTGAAGGCAGAAGATTAACGTTACATTTGGTTCTGAAGGGAAACGTCCCCTTGATCAATCTTTGAGAAATTTTAAAACAAACAATATAACAAACTTTTTATGTAAAGCATTTTAGATGAAAACCGGGACGCGGGTGACGGTCCCATTTACTGCCAAGTAATGAAAACTCAAGGTAAATAAAAGTATGAAAGACGTAAAAGAATAGTCCATCTGCCATCAGTGGTTCAATCTGAATTTTATGCAGCAACGAGAAAACTTGCAGAATTAAAAAAAAAAAAAAAAAACACACACACACACACAAAAAAACAACTTTATTCATTACTTGGTCTCCTCTGTGTCTCTTCACAATCACTATAGCACTATTGTAAAGAATATCCACTGAACGCAAAACGTACACTGTTCTGTATCTGCCGTGCCACAAGGATGGGCTGTTTTTGTGCAAATCATAGTGTAAATAGGCATAGAAAATTTATTGTGGCTAACTGAAGAGTGTACGTAGTTTGTGTTTAGTGGATTTTCTTTAAAATAGTACTGCGTGATGTGGAGAGACACAGAAGAGACAACGCACTTCTTTGCGTACACAATTTTCTTTGCGTACACAAAAAGTATTCTCGTAGCTTCATTACATTATGGTTGAACCACTGATGGAAGATGGAGCATTTTTATTTTATTTTTATACTTTTCTGGGCCTTGAGAGTGTTCATTGGAACAGACACAAGTTTCCCAGTTTTCATCTAAAATATCTCAAATTGTGTTTCAAAGACAAACAAAGGTCGTTACGAGTTTGGAATGACATGGGGGTAAATGATTAATGACAACATTTTCATTTTAGGTTGGAGTATCCCTTTAAGACTATTTATAAAATGCATGATTCTTGTAGCTGTCACTCCCTAAAATGTAAAAATCTAAATGGTCAATACTGTAATATAAAAAATGCATTACTTCAATTAGAAGTAATGTTAGTATTGGTTTTACTGCCTAAGTTTGCTTATTAAAAAAATAAAAATAAATAAATAAATAAAACACACACACACACACAAAACAGTACAACATTATATTACAGAGAAACATCAGGATGCTAAGTCGGCATCGCGATCCT
>JAUYWG010000041.1:4264130-4322285 GCA_034779775.1 Enteromius afrohamiltoni
ACATCACAATAATTCACAAGTAATGTGTTGTTTTTCTTCAAACTGTTGCTTTCGACCATAATACAAGTCCTCTACCCATAGTATTGCTTCCTCCAGTAAAAAAAAAGTCTTGTCTGAATCAGGAGAGAAATATTCTCAGAAAAAGCCTGCAGTCCTAAACTGCTCTAAACAAACATGTCATTGTATTTTGATGTGAAAGGACAAAAGGGGATTGACTTTTTCACTAATGAACTTACAAGACATTTACTGATGGACTGCAGTCTGTGGAATATTAATGGGTTACTGTGATGTTTTTATCAGCAGATTTATCATTCTGACGGCACCCATTCACTACAGAGGATAAGCAAGTGATGTAATTCTAAATTTCTCCAGATTTGTTCTGATGAAGAAATAAATTAAAAATCTTAGATGGCCTGCAGGTGAGGAAATGTTAAGCGGATATTTATATTTATAAATATGATAAGATATTTATTAAAGTAAACTATTCCTTTAAATATCTGCCATTTTGGAACAAGTTTTAGTTCTAAGAATTCCTTGAAACACTGCTACAGTGGCAGCTCACTAGGTTTTGGAAACAGAGCTTATTAATTATGAAATAAGAAGTCAACCATTGAGAGAGAATAGTCTACTAAAAAACATTTCCCACTCTTACAGTCAAAAGTTGTACGGACACAAGCTCAGCGAACAACTAATAGGCCAACTGTGCATTTCTAATTAAAGTACTTTGCCACCACTAACTGCACTTTTACAAGAAAATTACTGAATTGGATTTGTGGACATCCTCAACTGTGATAAAATGATGTGCAAAAATCCATCCTTTCATCCGAAAAGACGTAATTGAATAGCCAAAGTGCATATCAGCAGAGATCAATTAAATGCCACTCACTGTCATATAAATCAACCTTGTTGTGAATTTGTTTGCACATTGACATTCAATTTTTATTCTTTGTTTGTGGTCAAACAGTGTCAAAGAGCCACAAAGATTACCATTTTTAAAAAGCAATTCCATGAGAAATTATGGTCTAATTCTGAATCCTTTTCCTGCCTCCTGAGTCAGAAAATGACCAGCGGAGAGACAGACATAATAGCATGCTGTTTGGGAAAAGCTGAAATAGCATTGTAAATTGTAAGAATAAATAAAATTCAAAGCTTGATACAAACACAGAAACATACTTGGGCAATTATAAATGCTGTGGTATCTTCAGTTAGCTTGACATGCAGCATTAAAAGAACAACAATACAGACAAAAATATATTAATATAACACATTTCTATCGTTTTGATTAGTGTTTATCATAAATGTTTTCAAAATGATTAAAATATTCATTAATTATATTAATAATATATATAAAGTAGTCAACATTTAAAGTAGCCTAAATCAAGACATTCAACCAAAATGTTATTTTATGAATATGTTAAAAAAAAAAAAAAAAAAACTCACAAGCTAAAAATAGTATATCTTAATGTTAATAAGGACCACACTACCTTTAATTTACAAGGTTTTCCTCATGAATATTAATTAAGTGGCGCAAAGATCGCCCAATTTATTGGCTTAAAGGAAGAGTTGCTAACATTGTAAAGGCGTAGTACATTAATTATTATTTAGGAACCAATTAAAATTTACTAGTTCCGTTTAGAAAAAGATTGCAAAACCTGGTATGCAAATATTCACATCAGAGACCTTGAATTTTCATATCGGTGCGCACAGAACACGTTTTTCATTCAAACCTGTGGAGCGAGGTAGATTGTAACAAACACACGGGTCTCGGGAAGAGTTTTTAAAATATTGTTGACTTGACATTCTTAAAAATGTCTAGTGTCGAAATACACTGAAAAACCCTAAGCGCCATAACCAAACAAAAACTTCCATGGCGCACGTTCTCGGTCACCACGCAAAACAACAAAACAAAACAACCAATCGCATTTCAAATGTTAGTTGCGTATATAAAATCTAAAGCGATGTCTTACCTTATAATATTATGTTCTTGTTATGGTCGTTCAATGCATATTTAACTGCCAATGCCACAACTAGAGCGAACAAACAAGTAGTCGCTTTATCGACCAGCGCCCTCAACAGGAACATACTGTAAAATCCATTAGTTTAAACTCTATACTTGGAGGTCCATTTAAAAAAAACAAGTGTGTGGGGGCCTTATACAAATGTTTGCGGATAAATTCCTTTAAATCAAATGTCAGCTAAAGCCACTTTGAAATAAACACATTTTGACCTACTGTTTCTCATGTTGACGTCAGCTTTGGCTGGACTTCATGAATCCTTCCCTTTCTCAGCTCAACAGTTACAGCGAAGACTTTAATCTGGTCGAGATTGGACTCTCCAGCCAGAGTCATTTTGTTGTTCTCATGGAGGTTTAGCTATGGCTGTGCACTGGGTCTGGGGCCACACTTTCCAAACAAACAGCTTGTGCTTGACTGCCTGTTCCCATCCTGTATTAACATAACAAAACATTACAGATTTTTTGAAGAACATCCAAGAAACCATGTGTCAAATCAAACAGAGATGCTTCAGGCATCACAACTTTGGGGTCGTGACCTGAAAATTTCTAAGGACTGCATCCTCTACGGTTTGTCAAGCAAACAAAATTCATAGCTGTAGGTGAGACCTTTATATAAAATTTGCAGCTTCACTAGTGCTAAAAATATGTGAAACGTGATGGCAAACTGGAAGGATCATATTCTTAAAGCAAGTTTTGCGTAGGTGAATTAAGCTGAATTATCCCATTGAGACAGAGGTGTCACTCAGCGCTCTAAAAGTGCTGGTGTTTCTCTAGCACTTATTTGTATCTCAGGTCCCCTCTGCAATCCAATCATGACACACCCCTCAATTGCCAGGTCCACTCCTTTAACATCCAGTATCTGGAGGCAGGCTGGTAAAGCTGTATAAATCAGACCAAATAGTGATCCTGGCCGTATGTAACAGCGGAGATGAGATGCAAGGGTGCTTGAATGATTTGTTATAGGTCTTTGTAAAAAGTCAGTAACAATAAAATTGACTAAATAGTAAAACAGTAAACGTGTTGTAAATTTTTACAACATCATTTGCAAGTGGTAAATTGGTCGGTTGCTCTATCTCAAAGGATTAAATACAAATTGGAATCTGGAGTGGTTGCAAGACGATAGATTTGTGGGCACCTGCTGTCCTTTGGTGAAAATGTGACACATGAGATTAATAAATGCAATTCATCTTAAAGGGGAAAATAAATCACCAGTTTATTTATATGGAGAGGTGGATCATGAATATAGTGTATATGATAAAACATTAGTGGTAATATTACCACATAAAAATATTATTGTATTTGGAGTTCAGAATTTTCTTTTTACAATGTCTGGCAAAACTGAATATATTATGTTTCTTCATGTAAATCAATAATACATTTATAATTGTTTCTTGTTTATCTACTTTCCATCAACATTCATTTAGTTTCACTTTTATGGGCAACTTTTTGGTACTTTTAAGGTTCTTTTGTGCACTTGAAAGCTTCAGTCATCGTTCATTGTAATTGCATGGAAACCAATTTAATTCTTTACATTTTTTCCTTTTGTGTTCTACAGGAACAAATCGAGATTAACAGATGATAGAATTTTCATTTATTGGTGAATGAATCCTTTATGAGTAAATCATGTATGAGAAAGATAGGGCCTGTATTTAACAGTCATCAAGAACTAAGCCTTTAAAACCATCTTACTGCTTAACTTTCTAAGATAAAGAGCTTATTAGGATAATTGTGCTACATCAAAAAGTAGTTTTGGTTCTGATTATCCAACTGTAATTTCGAAATGGCATTTTAATAACAAGAGTCCATGCACTGTTGTCAGCTTGATGTTTTTAGGAGAATAAGAGACTGTAATCTGTGTATACAGCGCCATCAAGTGTTATTTAAAATACATTGTCCTCTTAAAGCGGAGTTCTTGTGCAATACACAAGGCACAGTTTGTTAGAGGTGTTAATAGATCTCAGCTGGACGGTAAAGCGATTTATTTGGTTTTGTACGGTCTTGTTAAGCTGGACAACATCATGGCCAATGCAGGAGGAATAAAGTTCAATTAAGGTCAATGTTACTGCTCGCACAGGTCTTGCCAAAGAGACCAAACAACTGCCAAACACTTATAAAGCTGCCAGTGACAATCAGCTCAAGAATGAGACCTTAGAAGATGGAGCCACTTGGCCAGAAGAAAGAACCGCGCATGTTCTCATGGAAACCAGAATCTAGCAATTTTGATAAAAGAACATTTTGGAACATATTTAAAAAAAATTACTAAATAGCAAAAATCTTTAAATAACTACAGGATTGAAAATAAATACACACACATCAATTAAAATGTCCTGCACTGATATATTTTCAATTTTGTAAATTGAATCCAAAGTTATAAAACTAATAGTTCCATGCATATTGCAGGAGAATGACTTGACACCTGAATGTGTGAAAAGAAGTGGTTCATGGACAGCTGACAAAACACTTTTACTTATATGGAGTGCTGTCCAAGTAACCAGACAAGTTTGCATATCTACATTGCATATATAGAGTGATATTTTGAATTTGTTTACAATATTTTTTTTATTGATCATTATGATTATGAAATTTAAAAAAGAACCATTATTTACAATACATCTATTCAATATTCATAAAACAACTATATTTACAATATAAATAGTTTTTAAAAAATCATAAAGCATCAAAATGCACATGTCTATTGTACATAAAGTCTTCTGTTTTCTCTCTGTACAGCAAGCCAGTATATATCATTCACTGACTCTGTGGTTGTGTCTTTGGAGCTCAGGTAGCCTAGGATGGAGTTTCCAGCCCAGAGACTGACCCCTACTAGACCCAGACAGAGATGTGGGGTTTTCCATGCAGATGTGGTGAGCTGGGTGTGGATCATGAAGATGACAACCGCTGAAGTTCCCTAAAATGGGTACAGATTCACACACGCTTAACCCTCCTGTTGTGATGAGGTGAATTTGTCCCACATTTGATTTTCAAAATGATGAAACTATTGGTTAAACTATTTATTTCCTCTTGAAATTTAGTTAATACTTCTCATTTAGGGTCATGAACGTGCATGCATTTTCTTTTTTACAAATGTAAGTCTAAAAGGAGTAAGGAAATAAACAGAAAATTGTAGTTTGTCAGACACTAAAATATGAAATATATGAGAAATTATGAATTTTTTCATTTGTTTTCATTATCTGTTTGAGGTTCAAAACTGTCAAAGGATGCGTTTGTTTGTTTTTTTATTATATAACTATCTGAGTTACAATGCTTCTTGCATATAAGTCCAAATAATACTGTGCAAATGTAATCATGACCAACAAATATATGATATATGTAATATATACTGTATAATAAATGTATACCCCTAACAAAATAGAAATAGCACCACACAAATAGAGGAAACTTCTTACATTTATCATGTATTTTATATTTTTTCAGTCTCTGAAAAGCAACAATAGAGGTTTGTGATTTTAGATGACTCTTTTTGGCAACTGAATAGAAACCAATGCTGTGTTTTTGAACACAAAATGATTGCTAAGTATATGTAATCCCCTTGGTGCAAAATCAGTGTTAAAAGTTATATAATTAATATGTTCTGATGATATGACATACCACAGCTCGGCTGCTGAAGACAGATACCTCACTGGTTCCTGTTTGCTTCTGAGTAGTAAAAGAAACAATGCTGTCTCCAACCATCATGGCTCCAAATGCCCGAGTGAGATAAAGATGATCCTCAGATCCATTAATCTACAATGAATAAATACACAATGCAGTAACAGACAGTGCCACCTAGAAGCATTTTAGCTGATAACACAACCTCTTTTAGTGTACTTGATATGTTTGTGTCAGTATACTTCAAGTGATCACAGCAGTTGCAATTAAAGTTACGTTTTTACCTGTGACCCATGTAACCATCCTGGAAAAACCAACCACATTAGGCCACAAGTGAAGTTGGCAAAAAAATCCATTTGAAGGAAAAACCTTTGGGGCTTAGTGAGCAGTTCAGATCGTTTCAAAGAGCCTTTCAACTGATTGTGATCCAAGATCAAAAGAATCAAACTGCTTAGAAGAAAAAATAAGAACACCGCCATATCCACCATTGGAAGCTGGAGAGAAAAAAAATTAAGATTTATGGATTTAACCGGCATGTAACAAACATTTGATGTTTTATGGCATTACAACAGAGAGCATTGCATTTTAGATTTATGTTTCAATGATTACTATACCAAAGTGACTTAATATAATAAAATGTACACATCATGTTACAGTACATACATGTCGAAGGTCTGTTCCTTGAATGTGTGCCTCTTTGCAGACTCCCAACAGTGAAAGGAAGGCCTGTATAGAAAGACGTTAAAAAGAGTTCATTTAACTTAGATTTCAAAATGTGGATAAAAGGTCACACTTATATATATACACACTTCAAAAAGTTGGGGAAGAGTTTTAAAATGTTTTCCAAAAAAATCTATTATGCGCACTGAGGCTGCATTTATTTGACCAAAACAATAATATTTCAAAATATTATTGCAATTAAAATAACTGTTTAATTATATTTAAAAATGTAATTAATTCCGGTCACGCAAAGCTGAATTCTCACCAGTCGTTCAGCAGTGATATACCTCTTGATTCATTTAATGCATCCTTGAAAAATATATATTTTTTAAACAATACACCTAACTAACACCAGATTTAGTGAATAGTTATAGCCAGAAACTGTATTTTCCTCAAGTGTCAAGTGAATATATGTAGGCACATGCGTGTATTGCACTTACAACAAGCCTGGAGACGGAATGAGCTGAAAGAGAAAGTGCATGGTTGTTGCTTTTGAAGAAAATGAACTTAATATTACTAGCAACCCACACACACACGAGCGAGCGCGTTACTTCAAACTGCGCCCTCCCGTCACTGACGCTGTCCCCCTGCAACACAAGATAACGCATTACAAACGTATTATCACAGTAACAGTCAAGGCCAATATGGACAATAATTAATTGAAGTCTATAATAAACATTATAATGTAATATACGCGTTCTGGACAACTTCTTTGCAGCTCCGTCTCATGTAGGGAACGCGTCGCGTATTTAGCCAACAACTCGAGTTAAGTTACGCGTCTCGAGACCCATGCGTTCAGTTTCATTCAGATTCCAAGCATGTGAACTTCCCCTAACGATTTCACTACATCTGTATGATGGTATTTTAACATACTTGTATTGTTCATAAAGGAAACACGTTTAGCATAAAAAACAATTATTTCCCCAGCATTTGCAAACAACATATTATATAATTCTATTATTTTACATACGTAAAGACCCACCTCTGAGGAAAAAGCCAAACCGGAGCACATCCTATACGCCATGCTCAGAAGCAGTCCTGCCACAAGTTCGGCTGAAATTACTTGACTTCCAACTACTTTCTCCATGTTCGTTTTCATGGTTGGTTCACAGTCCGAGTTGGCCGTTAAATCAATGTTTTCAGTGCGGCAAGCAACTACATTTGTAGCCCGCTGGCTTCTGAAGCCCTCATACGTAACGTGCCCTTACACAACCTAATTATGAAACTCACTGGAGGGGTTCCTCAGTTCTCTTAAGTAACCCGGTGCTGATGGCGACTTCACGTTCTTCTGGCTGCAGCCACTTTTCTACAGAGTGTTACGTAAAAAATCTAAGGGAATAAAAAGGTTCACGTGGGATGCAATCCGTTGAGTTCGCGAAGCCAGGTCACAGTGATTTTCATGAGTTTTTAAACGTGCAGTGCTTTTTAAAAACATAAATCATCTTTTTTTTTTTTTTAATCAGCATTAATATTCACAACGTTGCCTACGTTTCACAACTAATTAAATGTTTCCTTACACTGCATGGAGAAGCAGACGTTTTATTTATAAATAAAACATTCACTCATGAATAAATAAATACATGATACATAACCCTGTTAATATACAAATTTATCAAATGTTTGGTCTTCCATGTGCAATGCCAATCTTATGCACGTAGTTATATATTAACATTTTTGTGAACCTTTACTAAGTGGAAACCAATAAATCAGCTTAAAGCCAAACATTTATCACATGACTTTTTTTAAAGGCTTGTTTGTGCATGTAAGCAACTTACATGAGGAGATATTGGGGTCAAATGGACTAAGCTTACTTTTTTTTGTTGTTGTTTTCCAATAAATAACAACTAATAACATGTAATTACTTTTAAAATTGCAATTAAACTTATTTAGAAAAGTAACAATAAATTAATATTATGCCTAATTATGCAATTCATCTGTGTAAGGGAATCATTTCAGCGTCTGGAGTGGCAAATAAGAATTATGTATTTGTCTATTAAATAATACACTGCATACCAACTAGGCGTTCTGACAGTTTTTCAGCATGTACAAATATACAGCAACAGGTACATAACACTGGTTTAGTGTTGACTGACACCAATGTGGCAGTATAATACAGTATGAAAGCAGAAAGAGGAATCTTACCAAAGCTGTCAATGAAATAAAACATTGTTCTCTTTCAAACAGCAAAGCAATGCTTACTGAAGGTTCACACCCACTGGAACTTCTCTGTATCATTGCACTTTTGTTCCTGGACAAACACATTTTGAGCAACATAGGTTTAGTTTGGTCATGGTCACACTGATGAAAACAATTTGCGGAACAATGACAGAGAAGTGAAGAGCCCAGTCACATGTTCATATAACTAAGAGAATGATATAGACCTTATATATTCAGTACATATATATGCATTTATTGATATACTTTACAAGAGTATGCACTCATAGAACTTGTACATTTTACACTTGTACGCTTATATATATATATAATACATTTACATTGGAAAGATTTTACTTGTTAATGTATTTACAGTAACTTTCATACAGCCATTACCACATATCTCTAAATATACATAAAGAGAGTACAATATATAAATGTGTATAATTTGGCACCACTTACTCATTTTATCTCATCACATTCAACTCACAACCTGAGTTAAAAAAAAATAGTTTTGGCTCTATAGCTTAAATATTGCCACAGCATTGCTGCTAAACCCAAACTGGACATTTCAGGAATCGAGAATGGTGAAGGATCGGCCAGTTCTGAAGAAGTTCTCAATCTCCTCCAGAGTCCGGCCTTTTGTTTCTGGCACGCATTTAGCAGTGAAAATTATATTTACTACAGAGATGACACAGAAGAACAAGAAAGGTGCAAAGAGTCCATAGGCCTCCTATATAAAAAAAGATACATGTTATCAAGTTTTCCTTTTTTAGAATCTTGTATTATCTTTTAATGATCTTGAACAAGGATATTGTTGCTGTATGTGCTGTTAGGTAGCATTAAAAAAAAACATTTTTTTTCCAATTCCTGTTTCTATGTGTGTAAGAAAGAGATTTAGCTCACCACCACATGCATAAAGAGTTGCGTCAGAACAAAGGCTGTGATCCAGCTAACACCAACGCACAAACCAGATGCTACACCACGTGCGCCCAAAGGTAAAATCTCTGACATCAGCAGCCATGTGATTGGACCCCAACCCATAGCATAACCTACATGGGAGTGTTTTAAAAATCCATGCACATTACTCCAGTGTTGTAATAATAAAGTTCCTTATCTGTCACTTATGAGATCCACAAAAAAGCTTCAGTGTGAACTGGTCACTCTTTATATGAACAAACGTCCTGAAACCAAGAACACTCACCAAATATGATGACCATAGCGCTTATTAGAGGAATTAGAGTTATTGGATCGAAGGCAGGGCCTGTTGAGCCTCCAAAAGTGGTCTTCAAGCCCTCAGCTACAGTAAGATTGCCATGGTTACACTGTGTTTTGTGGGTGTACATAGTCATTGAAAGCATGGCTAGATACATCAAAAATCCTGAAGGAATAAAAGATGATTGTGTTTTAGTTATTTTTCCAAAGCATTACATTTACCAAATGTAATACTTTTATTGTTAAGTCTACACAAACCTGAGGTGAACAGTAGAGCTTTTCGACCTGCTTTGTCCATCAAACTGGCTGCGATAGCGACTGACATCAATCTTACAGCTCCCACTAACGCTGCATCATATTTCGGTTCCTGATATCACATTTTTTTCAAAAGGTTTTTAGATGGAAAATGTGCTTTCAGCTATTTTACAGTGTGAATGAATGAATCTTTTGACACATACCAGTGATATAGCTGTCATTTGAAAGATGGGCTCCAGATATACCAGAATTGGGGTTATACCAGTCATCTGCTGCAAGAATCTCATGAAGACTGAGATTAGAATTGGTTTATAGTATAAAGGGGTTTTAAGATCACTCCACTGAACGTGCTGTTGGAGAGAACATGCAAGTCATTAAATATTCTATTTTGTTTATATTCTTTATTTATTCCAAGCAATGGTGGGCAGCAAACCCTGCATTACTGAAAATAAAAATGACATGTTTAAAACAGGTTGTAGTATTGCTTACTATGCTTATATGCAACAACTAATCTGATTGAAAAAAAAATCAGTGCAATACAACTGATCCAATTTTCTCTTATTAAATTCTACCTGCTTGACCTTACAAAGTTTTATTGCAAACACCCTGATAACATGATGTAATCCACCGCAATGTGCCTTCTACCTGAGAATTGATACTGCGCTCAATCTTATTGAACTCGGTCAAGTAATCAGAATCAGGGCCTCTGAGCCATTCTAGCGATTTAACTGCTCTTGTACTGTTTCCTTTCATGATGTGGTAACGTGGGGAGGTCGGCATGAAGCAGAGCAAAATCATCATGATAACGACAGGGATCTCCCCAGCCACTGCCAGCCATCTCCATGGCAAAACTAAGCCTGGAGAGAGAAGATAAAATAGCATCATTTTCAAAGGACATACAGGGTAATGTCTCAGAAAAATGAAAGCTGAATGTGTTGGAGAAAGCGTGTTTCATCATACACCCAAAACAACCCGAGAAATATGAGCTCTCTCACCAAAGGCATAGAGTGCTAGACTTCCAAAGACAGCTGTGATCTGAGGACATGAACCCAGCATACCTCTCACAGACGGGTGTGAAATCTCTGACACATACACCTGTGGAAAAAGATATCAGCTAATGTTAATGAGATTCATTAGGCACAGAAATGCAACCACTAATTATATTATGATGTTTCTTTAACTAAAATCATATGATATAATGATTTTTTTTTTGTAGACTATATATAACTATACACTTATGGATTAAGCAAGACACATTTATTCACTTAGCAAACACTTTTAACCAAACGACTTACAACTGAGATATATAATGAAAGAAACAACTCGAATTCAGACTAATACAGGGATTATGCAGGATTATGAAGATATATTTTAAATTTCCTTTTTTATGTCAATAGGTTCTTTAAATGTAATAAGGTGCATCAGCAACACTTCAAAGTTTAATACAACTTCCTACTTATCTCCATGATAAATAGTTTAGTTAAATACATCTGCTTCCAAATACTAGAAGAAGAAAATAACTTTCACTGTACCAGATATTTGTGTTTTAAAGAAACAAACTATCTTCATTTTGAATCTCAAGTCAATGTAACTTAATTTAACAATGTTTAGATATCTACACTGATATCTATCTTTAAATTATGCTCTGATTTAAAGGGTTCCATTTTCGAGAATATTACTGCGCAAACAGCTGCAGATTACACACATGCGCATGCTTTCACCCGGATGTAAACAAGCTGATTTCATCATAAACGTTCAAGCATGTGTATTCGTTATGCTGAGATACTAAAAAACGGCAGAAGATGTAAGTCACGAGAGAAGAGTAAATAATGTTCTTTTTGTTTTATTTGCGCAAAAAAGTATTCGCTAAAGTGAATTTGATGTCTAATGTCACATGGACTTTTCACTACGTTTCTGGATCTGGGATCATTTCAGTTGTATTGCTGCCTATGGAGGGTCAGATGGCTCTCTGATCTCATCAAAAATGTCTTAATTTGTGTTCTGAAGATAAACAAAGGTCTTACGGGTTTGAAACGACATGAGGGTGAGTAATTAATAACAAAACTTTCATTTTTGGGTGAACTAACCCTTTAAGGCCTTTTTAAAACCTGCAGAAACCCTCTAATAACTCACAAATGTAAGTCTCTGGGAGTCAACTGATTTATTCATTTCGTATTTGTTGGTGAATTAATAATTATAGTGTTTTTGTTTGTGGCCAACAGACATGCTTATTGACAATGTTTCTTATTATTATAACATGGCATCCAGCATTTTATCTCATAAGATTCAAATCGGACTACAAACTTACTAAAAAACAAAAAATTACTTTTAGCAGTGGCATTATAGAATACACACTGCTATCTCTATAAACGGACGAACAGAACACTTACAGGAATAGATCCAGCAGTGATACCACCAGCAAGGCCAGTCAGAAATCGTCCCCATAATAACATCCAAAAGTTTTGTGCAGACCCCATCACAAGGAGACCTAATGCAGATGGAACTCCTGACAACATGATGCTAATTTTTCTCCCGACTCTGTCATTCAGCATCATGGCACTTACACCTCCTAAGGCAGCTCCAAGGGTGAAAATTGACTAATAAACAAAAGAGAAACTAGTTACAAAGATGTATTTTTACTGCATGTTTATACCTGAACATATCTTCCATATCTTTAGACACATTAATGACCTTACACCAAACCATGATATCTCATGGATGTCCATTTGCAGCCGAGGGTCATCACCCTTTTGAAGCTGGGGGATGACAGGGGAGGGGAACACCAGGGCAAACCCAAAATTGAAATTGCCCAGAACAGCTGAAAACACCGCGAGGAAGAGCTTTCCATGTCTAGAAAGTACAAACAATCGAAACTCGTAAAAATAAAGTTTCATTCAGACAGCATAAATCGAAAACAATGAAGGAAAACGGAACGATAGTCACCTGAGCCGGGTTGGTTTGTTTCTAATTAACGCGGTGGTTTCATCCGGACTGCCTTCCATCTCTCCTCCGCTTCACCCTGGGCACTGAACGGCTTTGATGCTCGAATGGGTATAACTGTAAGGGAGTGAAAGTAAAAGCCCATTTTTGCAATCCTGGGATTTTAGATAGGGACAAAAAATAAGGAAGCAAACGTCAGAACTTCCTCAACTCAGATAAGAGATGTGTTAAGCAACCAAAAATTCCAGTCAGCAGCCACCCGCTGTTCAGAAAGAGAATACGACCCGCTTTGATGGTTCGCGTGATTGCTGTGACTTTTGAATCAACCCAGTTCTTTTAATCTCTTTGATCAATTCGGTGCATAGACATAATAAATAAGAGACGTCTTTATAATGTCTATGGTCAGCACTACTTAGAATCAAATAAAAGGGATTATGATCAGTAAATCACTCGCTAAAATGATTGCCCCTATTATGGGTTATTGGTTTTGGGATCCCAAACAACAGCTTGACATTCATGCAAGGCCAAAAAACATTTACTTATAATATGTATTTGTTCTGACCTTATTTGTTCAACGACTCCCAAACGTTTTAAAAACGACTCGTTCTCAATGATTCACAGTCGACTCATAAGAGACAATAACTTTAGGTCTTCTACCACTACATATCTACTATGTAACCTTATCCTCCTCAACTGATTCAGCTCAATTCACATTTTTTGTATAGCGCTATTTACGATGCACATCACTGCAAAGCAGCTTCACAGAAAACGAAGGTTTCCGCATTGATAGTTTATCATCCTGATCAAACTTACAGTAATGTAAGGACAATTGGGTAGTTTTGTAGGTTGGTTCAGCTGGCTGATTAGGCTGACATTAGGCTACTGTCAACGCAGAGCACAGACATCAACATGTTTTAATTTTTGCCTCCTGGCTTCCTCCGCTTATTGCGGTTGCTAAGGTTACCTCAACTGTCCGAGCTCAGGCGCTGAGACCTCCAGCTGCTCCAGCCAATCCTGACGCAGGGGGCGGGGCTTATGGCGGAGAAAAAACACGCAAAACGCGCTTCCCCTGCGCATGCGCTCTGAACTCTCTCCCTCTTTATGTCTGGCGCTGTGGCCGCCTCCCGGTTTTGAGCAACACGGAACAACAAATGTGAAAAATTCAAACACAAACACTGTTTCTAGTTCCCACATACCTTTGTATTTGAGTATTGCCTTCGTCCCATGAATGAGCCATGGCGGTGAACTTCGGCAAGATCGTCGTGGGGAGTTATGTGGAGATAAAGCGCAGCGATGGTGAGTTCATATTTGGGTCGCTTGTAATCGTCCGTTAAAGTCGTTGCCCCGGTTCGGCTAACAGATGCTAACAATAACACTCCAAAAACCTGACAGAAATTATAGTTTTAGGTGGTCGGGCCTGCTATAAATCCATATACTGCGTTAAGTTTGGTCTGTTGGTGCTGGTTGCCGAGGTAGTTAACGAGCTTGTGTCAATCAACAGTGCAACTGTCGGTTTACGTTAGCCACCTGCTAAACCCGGGTGGAGTTTGTTTAGATTCATAATGTGAGGGGTTTCAGCTCATGAACTGGCTTACTTGATGTAGACTAGTTGGGAATTATTTATGTATTGTATTGGCAGGGATTATAGTCATGTAAGCATTGTAGATTCTGAATTTATGTGAGTTAGCCATGAATGAATGTGTTGTTTTACTGATTGGTTGTAAGTAAGTGTGGACAGAGGAAAGCTGCTGGTTCCATTAGCTTAGAGTCTTAAACCCAGCATAAGTTTGGATGCCATTCACTTCAAATTAGCCACTCATTTGAGGCTATAATTACATTAGAGAGTTTCCATAGTCATAATAATTTGAATGGTTTATAAGAGTAATGATTTGAAGATGACAAGTCCTTCAAGTTCCTTGGAAGTTATGTGATGTGTCTTTTGGGTTCAGAGATTAAACTCCATCCTAGAGGCCAAATGAAAATATTGACAGCCTAGTTGCGAGTTATTATTATCAGATGTATATTACAAGCATTGACACTTCAGAAATAAAACCTAACAATGGCTTTCACATACTGTTTTTGGACAATTACTTACATTTGTAAGTAACACAATTTTTATTAGGTTAGGATGGATTATAATTGATCAAATACAAAGGTGAAAACTTTTTTCCATTTAGAAAATGAACAACCACAAACAACTTTAAATAAAAGCAGTAGTAATTCTACTAATAATAGGCCTATTACTTTTACTGATCATCATTGTTGTTGTTGTTTTTATTATCATTAATAATACTATACCATTCACTGAATATTATGTTTTAGGTATTTGGAAATTAATTGTAATTTTGTTAATTAAAAGTAAAACATACCTTGGTTCTGACTGTTTAAGGACCAAAGTGTCAGTTTCTGATGATGTCTCAGTACAGAGTTAGTAAATAGTGTTAGTGTCTCGTGTGCGTTCAGTGGTTTTTTCATTGGTATTGAATCATCAATACAGTTTGGAAGGCTGTCAGAAGAGATTGTGATTTTTATCTCTTTGAGAAGGCTGTGTTATATTTAACTTCAGCTTGTAGCAAAGAAACAAGTGAGCCCGGGTCTGTTGACGTGTTAGACAAACCACTCCTGTCTCTTTGAGAAGTTTCATGTATTGCATAATAGAGATGACTCTTGACATGCTCTCTGAAGATGAACAGTGTACGTGACAGGGGAGGTCTCTAACGTCATAAAGATGTGCCTTTACTTCAAACTAGGTCTTAACTTTTCTTCTGGCCCGATGTTGAATGCAAGTGTTTAAAATAGCTTGTTTTATGGCAGCATAATATGTGCTTTTTGTTGCTGATGCCGCTGTTGAATAATTGCAGGGATGTCGAAGTGTGAGTAGGAATAGCTCTGAATAATAGATACGGAACCATGGCTGTTTGTGTTCAGTGATGCTCTTGATACTTTTCAAAGCTATTAACAGAACTTCTGAAGTGTCCTCAAAGTAGATTGGTGTTGACTTGCCATCTTGTACGTAAACTCTTTTTCAAGTTCCATTAGATGTGGAAAATTTGGAAATGGTTAAATGAATGCTTTGACACTTAGAGGTGATGGGTTTCTTACAGGGCGAATACACCAGGCCATGGTGACCTCTTTAAATGAAGATAATGAAAGTGTAACTGTGGAATGGATAGAAAATGGAGACACCAAAGGAAAAGAGGTAAGTCTAGCAGCCTCTCAGCTGCCTGTGTTATTAATAATGGATGGAACAACATTCTGGTGTTGTTAGGGTACAGTATGAAACTCTCAAATATTACATGAACACATGCTGTGTTTCTTTTACATATGATGCATATGTATCATGCATGTAGCCTGTACCACTTTTCTCTTTGGATAACCTGCATGATTTGGAAAAAAAGATCAGATTTCTTGTAATGTTCACAACTTGTTCATTTTTTCGTAACAGATTGATTTGGAGTGCATATTCTCACTAAATCCAGATGTTGGTCCAGAGGAGGAGATTTCCTTGAGCCCTGTTACACCACCGCCTCCTACACCCAGCTCTGTAAAGGTCAACAAAATCCCTAAGGTTTGTACGAGGCCAGAGTCAAATGCTGAATTTGCATTTTAATGGTTTGCAACGTTTAAACCTTTTTGTACACTTGTTTGTGTGCAGAATCGTAGAACGATTGCACCGGGAAGGAGTGAAATCCCATGCAGAGACAACAGAGGTATATTTATTGTTATATGACTGACAATAAATCAGAATAAGTTATGAATTGCATTATGGAAATGTGCAGTTATTAATCTGCAAAACTGATTTCTGGAAAAAATGTAGTGTGCACGTGCTGGGTGCTTCAAAATGAAGGGGCGGCACATGTACGTTTCAGGCTCATGATGCAGTGTTTTCAGAGAGTGCACACTCCAGTCCTTGTACTCTGAATTTGTTATAACACATGCTAGAGATAACTTTTTCCTCATTTTCCCGCTTGTAAACATTTTGGTGCTAAATGTAATGTAGTGTAATAAAATAATTGACTTCATGAGAAGTCTTCCTTGACTTTAAAGCATGTTTTATTTGAAATAATTAAAATAATATTAGGCAGTGTTATTCAGAAATTACCTAATGGACATTAAAAGAAGCTTCTCTTAATATTAAAATGTTAAAATATTAGATGTTTTTAAACAAAAATAAAAATGTTATTTTCGTAATTTTGTATAAATGTTTAAATAATGAAGTATTATTTTTAATATCACTTTCTTACACTGGGTCACTGGGACCTCAATTTAGCTTTTGATGTTGACATGATGTGAAATGATACATATAAATAATAATTGGTATTTCTAGAAAAAGGGGTCAAGTTCACGAGAACTGGACGTGCATATTAAAAAAGTACACTAACTGAAAGTCTGTTAAAATTGTACATTTGAAAAAATGTAGGATTATTTTGTTCAGTTAAGAATAACGGATGTTAAAGTCAACATGAAACCTTTAAGCTCTTAAGCTATTTTCTATTTTAATTTTATTGACCTTATTGGGGGATATTTATTATTATTGTAATATATTTATGTACACATTACATTTTTATTGACATTTTTTTTAAACAATTAAATCCATAATCCATTTTACTAGGATGTAAGTTACAATATGGAAGAAAATATCTGTTGTGACCTTGACAGAAAGTCAGCATGCTCAAACAAATAGAGTGATGCTTTAAAAGCGCCAGAGTGTTTTAATACAGATTACGTATAGTTATGGCAACATGCTAAGATGGTTGTTTGATCATTTTTTGTCCAAGTGTGATTTGCTGAGTCTTATGTGTTGTGTTTTAAAGTTGGCTCGACTCGGGGACGGCTGGCCCAGCAGCAGCAACAGCCAGAATCAGCACCCCCTCCACCAGTACAACAGCCCTCTCAGCCCACACAGAGCCAGACCCAAAATCAGCTAGCTCAGCAACAACAAAACGGTAATATGACACTCCTCAGTGCTTTTCAATCTGTTCCTGTCAACCCCCTTTCCCCCACAGGAAAACGCTGAAAGGACTGAAGCCTCCTGTGAAGGATGCGTATAATGCATAAAGAGAAAGCATCCTTTTAGAGTCTAAATTTTGCGGTAAACCTAAACCTGGCTCATCTCTCTGTATCTTGGCTCAAATCTCATAGGGTGTGGTTTGGCTACCCCGGCCGCCCCTCTGAATGTCAGTGACTGTTTGTGACCGGGCAGGCTTGACCTGACTCTGAACCTCCCTGATTAATCCTCTAGCTTTGAATTTATGAAGCTTACAAGAGTCTGTCTGCTAAACTAATCTGGAATCAAAATGCTCAAACTGTTTTCTATGTGCAGCATGATGCTGCCCATCCTTTGAGTGGAATTACAATTGTTCGGTTTAATTTGTTTGTTTAGTGCCGGGTTGGGGCAAAATTAATTTGTCTAAATTGAAGTTCATTTAATTTACTTGGCCTCAGCCAATCCAAGATGTAGATGAGTTTTTTCTTCATCAGAACAGATTTTGGATAATATTAGCATTACATAATTTGCTCACCAGTGCTCTGCAGTGAATGGGTCAGAATGAGAGTCCAAACAGCTGATAAAAACATCACAGTAATCCACAATTAGTCCACACGTCTCCAGTCAATCAGTTAACATCTTATCTTAGCTTGATCTGTGCTTATTTGTAGCACATTTGAAGTTAAAAACATTTTAATGAATTGTTCACTACAAACATGCAGCTTTTTGCTTTAGAAAGTCATGTGGATTATTTGTGAATTGTGAAGTTTTTATCAGCTCTTTGGACTTTCATTTTGACGGCACCCATTCACTGCAGAGGATCCGTTAGTGAGGAGTGATGTAATGCTAAATTTCTCCCAAATCTTTTCCAACAAACTCATCTACTTCTTGAATGGCCCGAGGGTACATTTTTCCTTTGGGGGTTAACTATTCCTTCTAATCAAATCTAGTCTAAAGATTCCCACGCCTAGTTTGGTGTTGCAAGTAATAGTAATAATGTAATAGGAGCAGGGTTCTTTGCAGACAGCAAGAGTGCATAGATAAATGACTTTGGAAAAGGTCTGCTCGAAGAATAGAGCTCTTTAAGATGGAGAGGGCTGTTGGCGCTACCATGTGCCAGCTGCCAGAGGCTCTGGCTTGCCTCTATAGCCACTCTGTCTGCAGACATAAACACTTATATTAGACAGAGATACAGAGTGGGAGGAGGCGGGCTGAAAGAGAGGAAATGGTTGTTGCTTTTGTTCAAATGGAATTGTGTTTTGTTCTGCTCTCGAACAGCAAGGAGGAAGTCGAACTGTGTGAAGGAAGTGGAAAAATTGCAGGAGAAGAGGGAGCGACGCAGGTTACAGCAACAGGAATTGAGAGAAAAGCGAGCACAGGTAAGACAACTATTATCGGTCATCTCTCTGCCACATCACTCAGCTTTTAATTGTGATGTGTTTGTCATGTTTGACTAATAGCAACGTTCACCTTGTGGTGTTCCTATTGTGAATGTTCTTGTTTTGTTTTAAAGGAAATTGATACAACAGTTCCAAACTATGAAATACTGCAGATGATCCGAGACTTCAGAGGAAGTTTGGACTATCGACCACTAACCACGACAGATTTGGTAAAAAAAAAAAAAAATCAAAAAAATAAACCGAATACAAGAATGCATTAATTAATTTAATTGAACAAACACAGCCATTATTTTTATATTATTATTGTTAGTTAATTTTGTTTATTCATTATTTTTATTGCAATAATGATAATAAATTCAGAATTTTTTCGCGGGGGGAGTGCGACCCAGACATGTTCATGTTCATGCATTTAACATCCACCCTTTTAATGATAATAATGATATGATATGTAATATAATATATTGTTAGTACGCAAAAAAGTACTTAATTTTTGGATGTTAAGTGGAATAATTTTTAAGAGAAGTAAAAATGATTCATTTTTTCAACAGATTGAGGAGCACAGAATATGTGTTTGTGTTAGGAAACGACCCCTCAATAAAAAAGGTAATGCCTCAGATGTACTTCTTATTTTTATAAGAATTTTTTATTGCCCTTCGTTTGTTGTAATTTATTTCCCATTTGTGTTGTAGAGGTGACTGTAAAGGACTTAGATGTGATCACTATTCCAAGTAAAGATGTTGTCATGGTCCATGAACCAAAACAGAAGGTGGACCTGACCCGATACCTAGAGAACCAAACATTCCGCTTCGATTATGCCTTTGATGACAGCACAACAAATGAAATGGTTTACAGGTAGAGGATGATTTTCTTTTAAAACAAATCTTTAGCTAAAAATTATCTCAGGAGTTAGTCACTGTTGGAGGGAAAAAAATCTTTTAACTGTTTTCTTCACAGGTTTACTGCAAGACCCCTTGTGGAAACCATATTTGATAGAGGAATGGCCACATGCTTTGCTTATGGTCAAACAGGAAGTGGAAAAACTCATGTAAGAAGTATTTATTTTATATAATTAAGTTTGTAGAGTTTACTAATTTTTGTACTGAAAATTGCAACAATTTTTTATATTTTAAGATTTTTTTTTCTTTCTTTTTTAGACCATGGGTGGAGATTTTTCAGGAAAGAACCAGGATTGTTCAAAAGGAATCTATGCTTTAGCTGGTAATGGATGGTGGTTTTTTTTTTTGGTCTTTATAATTCCTTAAGTCTTTTGCTTTCAAGCAAACTCATTCATGTACATGTTCAACACAAACAGCTCGAGATGTTTTTCTCATGCTGAAGAAACCAAATTATAAGAAGCTGGATCTTCAAGTTTACGCAACTTTCTTTGAAATTTACAGTGGAAAGGCAAGTGGTCCTCAGTTACGTTCACTTTTTGTTGATCAACACTGTACACATCCATTAATTGATTTATTTTTGAAAATGTTGAAAACAAATTAATGTCTTTCACAGTCTTTTTTTCCCTTTTCTTTAGGTATTTGATCTGTTGAATCGTAAGGCTAAGCTACGTGTGCTAGAAGATGGAAAGCAGCAGGTCCAGGTGGTTGGGCTTCAGGAGCGTGAGGTCAAATGTACAGAGGATGTCCTTAAACTCATTGAAATGGGGAACAGTTGCAGGTAAAACCTGATGGATAAAACAATCATGTTCACAGAATATAGCTCTAGTTGTTTGCTGCTGTATCTTGTAAGGGTTAGTTCACCCAAAAATTAAAACTCTTTTATAAATTACTTACCTTCATGTCGTTCCAAACGCGTAAGACGCGTGCATCTTTAGAACACAAATTAATTAATTAAATTCTCAAACCCTCCATAGACAGCATGGATACTATCACAATCCTGGCAAAGAACTGTAGCAAGGACATAGGTAAAATAATCTGTGTGACATCAGGAGTTCAACTGTAAGCTATGAGAGAACTTTTTGTGTGCAAAGAAAACAATAATTACGAGTTTGGAATGATGTGGGGGAGACTAATTAATGACAGAATTTTTATTTTTGTGTGGAGTAACCTTTTAACAAGTCATGATCTTTATGATCTGTAATTAGTCCACTTGGTGTCTTGGTACTTAAGTCAGACACTCCTGACTTAAATTTGACCACCTTATCTTTCTTTTTAGGACCTCAGGTCAGACTTCAGCCAATGCTCACTCATCCCGTAGCCATGCCGTCTTCCAAATCATTCTACGAAGGAAAGGCAAGATGCATGGCAAATTCTCACTCATTGATCTTGCGGGTAATGAACGTGGAGCGGACACGTCCAGCGCTGATCGGCAGACTCGGTTAGAGGGAGCTGAAATCAACAAGAGTCTTTTGGCTTTGAAGGTCAGCATCTTAAAAAGGCCACTCAAGAGCAACCATTTGGTCATGAAGCATCATTTTGAAAGTTCAAGTTGATCACTGTGATCTTGCATGTCCCATGTAATAGGAATGTATCAGGGCTCTGGGCCGTAATAAGCCTCACACCCCATTCAGAGCGAGCAAGCTCACGCAGGTCCTCAGAGACTCATTCATTGGCGAGAACTCAAGGACATGCATGGTAAGTTTGATTAAGCTGTTCTTCTTGAACATTGGTATTTGGCTAAGTTTAATTTTGCCTGTTTGCACGGCTCCAATTGTGATTTCTGTCTGATCAGATTGCCACTATTTCTCCTGGCATGGCTTCATGTGAGAACACGCTGAACACTCTGAGATATGCCAACAGGTAAGGACATGGCACTCTGTTGAGCATTTATGAAAAGAAAAGTTGAGTAAAACTCTTGCCAATGTAGCCTCTAGCTGTTTAAGGTGATTTAAATCAAGTTATTGTATTTACCAATGAGTTGACAAGCTAATGCCGATGGGGGGAAAGTCTTGACATAATTATGTTTCTCCTGATTGGCTGTGCTCTTCTCTCTGTCTTGCTGTTTTTCTCTTTTCTCTCTTGACTGTCTTCAGAGTAAAGGAGTTTGGGATTAGCCCCTCTGACATCCCCTTCTCTCAGGGGGGAGGAAGTCGCTCTGAACCCTCTCCTACCTATGAGTATAAGCACATGTCTATGCAGCTTCCCCGCATTATTCGTAGATACACTGCAGCAGTGTTGGGGACTACACTAAAGCTAGTAATAGAAGTTACTAACATTATTTCTTTCCCCTCTCTCAACAAGCAGTGAAAAAGACCCCTAAATCATGATTTTTATTACACTGTAAAGAGATTCATTCACCCCAATAAAAATAATAACTATAAGTAGCGTCTACAACAACGCATGATAATGTTTTGTTTAATATAAGCATGCACGGCAGTACGGTCTTCTACCTCTTTAAACTCTCAAACTCTTTTAAGCAGGATGGATTCTGATTGGCTATCAAAGTTTTTTTTTTTTATCATTCATCAGCTAGAAAAAAAAAACTTTAATTTGATCAAATCACTTTATTCTGACTAGGGATCAAAAGTATCACTGCTTCGCAAATAAGTGAAACTTTTTTTGATCAACTACTAAACTTTTCGTGATGAGAACCTTAAAGGAATGGTTCACCCCAAGATGGAAATTTAGTCATCATTTACTCACCCTCAAGAAGTGTCAAACCTGTATGAATTTCTTTGTTCTGCCGAACACAAAGGAAAATATTTTGAAAAAAGTTTGTAACCAGGCTGTATTGGGGCACCATGGACTCCCATAGAGTTTTTTTTTTTCCTACTATGGTAAAAAGTCAGTGGTGACCCAAAACTATTCCTTTTTAAGGATGGTTATCATCACAGCCTTAGACCGTTTTAAGTGATCTACTTCGAAAAATGGTTTACTTTTAACATTTATCCATACCTTAAGTTTAATTGTTAATTAGTTATACATGTTTTCAATTGAGTTGTTTAAATAAATAGTGTTTTAGTCTTGGAAAAATATTGCTCTAAATCCAAATATAGATCAATTTGTTATTGTTGTTATTATTATTATTCAATTAATGTTACACGGTTAATATATTCTACCATCTTAAGTAGCTTTACTCTTTCTTTTCATTTTTTTTTGTTTTGTTTGGAAACAATGTTTTACATAGCTTGACAATCAGTTTCAGTGTAGCTTTCCCAGCACTGCTCAGACAACCAACATCCCGCATTGGCTTGTAACCAATGCATGGAAGTACTTGTGCACTGCAATGTATATAACCACAGTCTCTTTCATTTTATTAGAGACATTGGCTGCATTCACGTCTAATGGCTGTGCTTTTGGTGTAAATATTTTTCATTTCCCCTCTGATTTGCTGTCATGTCATTTCACTAACCCTGGGAATGTCTGGCATATCTGTGGTGTTGTCATCCTTACTTCTCCTTTAGAAATATTTCACAATGCATATTAACACACATAAACACTATACTCAATTCATAAAAATGAGATGACACCATAAACAGTTGCATTAGGTGCAAAAATTGTGACAATTTATTTGCCAGACTCCACCTATGGGAGCTCAGATGTCTGTATTTTGTAGTTGTATTAAAAAAACAAACTGTCATAAACTGCTTAAACTTTTTTTTTTTATAATGTAAGGTTATGTTTTAAAATAAGGTAGGAGTGTGCAGTGATGCAGCCAAAACGAGCATCTCCCCAGTTGAGTCCTGTGACCTGTGCATGGTGTCATTTAGGTCAGCATCATTGCTCTAAAAACATCATCGTAAATGCTGTTAATCTGTATATTTAGAGTGAAGGAGCTGACCGTGGATCCCAATGCTGTGACAGAGGGAGTCCGCCCCAATGTCAATGCCATCAACCAGCTGGACATCATGGATGAGGAATGGGATTTGGGCAACTCCCCCCAGAGAGATGACCTCAAACTGCTCTGTGAACAGAATGTAAAAACACATCTGTTCCTAGTCTTTCCACTGCTTTAAAATGCATGCATGATGATACAGTTACACTTACACTTACTCCAGTGATGCTTTGTGTCTGTTACTGACATAAATTAAGTATAAATGTCACTTGATAGATATAATACATACTTTCTAAATATTAAGTATTTATTTTAAAAAAGGAAAGAAAGAAAAACCCTCCTAATCCTGTAGTTTTTCAACTAATTATACCTTTTTGTTTTCTATGCAGATTCATGTATTTGTACAGTTCAAAACATAGTTGTTTTACCAAAAAAGGTATGAAGGATTGTACAAAATGCATGTTATTGTTTTAGTACTGACCTAAGAGATTTCACATAAGATGTTTAAATGCGCACTGATGCTCCAGAATGAAAAAACAGGGATTAAGCGAAATCTTGTGTCCCTTTTGTGTGCATTTTTTTGACTATATATGACTTTTTTCATTCACCAAAAAGTTCAAATTCAAGTCATTAATTACTCACCTTCGTTCATCTTTGGAACACAAATTAAGATATTTTTATGATATCAGAGAGCCATCTGACCCTCCATAGACAGCAATACAACTGAAATGATCCCAGATCCAGAAATGTACCGATACAAAAAAAATACCGGTAAAACATAAAACATCAGTGGCTCAACTTCAGATTTGCAATTCTAGGAGAATACTTTTTTTGCGCAAAGAAACAACATAATGAACTACTACTCCCCATGGGGATGTAAACTTTTGAAATTTTTTTTTTTTTTTTTTACATTCAACTGTTATTTTCTCTAGTGTACTAAATGTAAACACATTTCATGTGAAATGTCTTATTCAAGGGCCTGTTCCATAAACCAAGATTAGAGTATAAGCCAGGCTTGTTTCAGTTAGTCTGACTTAATGCCAGTTAATTTTTTATTGAAATAAGTCAGACTATCTGCCATAAGCCTGGCTTATTTGGTAAACTTGTTTTATGGAACAGGCCCCAGGTCAGTACTAAATAAGCAATATACAAACCCTCGTATTTTTAAAAAGGAGGATGTAAAATTTGGCGTCAGCTGTATGTGCCTATAAAGGCTTTATTTTTTGTTATTAGTGTACTTAAGCGTTATATGTTGTATATAATGTATCAGCATAAGGCTGAAACCATAAACCGAAAAACTAGGCAGGCAGTCGATTTGTTGTCTCCGAGATTCTGGACCAAACACCATTAAGGCTTTTTAAGGTAGGTAGGATAAAAGCTTATGTTTGAATATTGACAGGAAGAGGAAGTCTCCCCTCAGCTCTTCACATTTCACGAGGCGGTGTCTCAGCTGGTGGAGATGGAGGAGCAGGTTCTGGAAGACCACAGAGCTGTGTTTCAGGTGTTTATTCCTCTAAAGTCCCTTTCACAATAGAGCTTTTTATTCCAGCTGACGTCAGCGTTTGGTTTGTTGTCCTTTTTTTCTGAACTCTTCACTTTCACTTCATTTTCAGTCCGAAAATTTAAAAAGAGAATCGCTAATGATGTTCACACTATGTGCTAACAGGAGTCTATCAGGTGGCTTGAGGATGAGAAGGTTCTCATGGAGATGACTGAGGAGGTGGACTACGACGTGGACTCCTACTCTTCTCAGCTGGAGCAGATTCTTGACCAGAAGATTGAGATTCTTATTGAGCTCAGAGGTAAAGCCTCTAGAATGTTTTTTACTTTTAGTTGTCCCCTGATGCAATGATTATTAATGGATGCGTATCTGCTGGTATTATCAGATAAAGTGAGGTCATTCCGTTCTGCTCTCCAAGAGGAGGAACAAGCCAGCAAGCAGATTAACCCCAAGCGGCCCCGTGCGCTGTAGCCTGGAACACTCTCACGGAGAAACAACGAACACAAGAGTCCTGTAGGCTTCTTGATAGTATTCAGAAGTATTCTGAAGAAACCTTTCCTACTTTCACATGTGAAATAAAGCGTTAAGTAATTCTCTTACAAATCAGCAGAGGACAAAATAAGGGGATTTTTCTGATCATTACAGCCCTTGAATGATTCTGAGGAAAGCTTTAGAATTTTTTTAATAGTATAGATTTTATTTATTTACTTTTTCATTGTAGGTTAAGGGTACAGACTTGTATCAGTTGATACTCACATGTTCTACCCTTTGGGGTTTTTATTTGTATTTTTTTTTTTGGTTGTACCACTGAAATCCTTCCTTCGAAGTTGTATGCATGAACACTCTGCAACAGTTTATCACTCCGTTCCTCGCATGACTGACTTGGTTCATCCGCACTTTAAATAACCTTGTTTTTTGGGGTCCGTTTACCGTACTTGGCACGGTGTATGTTTCTGTTGATTGGCTGTTACAGCATTTTATTCTGTTTCACTCAGCCATTTTTTGAAGACTTAATAGATGAAGTTAAAGAAGTTCTCTAAGAAGCATAAAATGCACTGGGAGGAAATCTTGAGGTTATATAAATGAGTGTGAGAATTGTGAGCAGTTGGTTTCGATGGTTTATCAATGACCACTGTCGGTTTTCCACATTATATTCTCTTTGCCGTCTCTCGTCTGCTCATCTGTAGAATGCTTTCGTGCCATATCATGTTTCCTTGTGGAAAGGAATTTAACAGTCCACCAACTTAGTGTTTTGCTTTTAAAACTTCCCAACATTCTCACATCTCCTATTAATATTTGTACAATGTTATAACTTTCACCAAGATTCTCATAACAAATAGGGAATACCACGTATCTGCTGCTGAGGTTTTCAGTGTTGGCACCACCCAATTCAGTGGTTGCTAAATAAAGAATGATTCAACAAAATTCTGGTTTATTCTGTTTCTTGACTTTATTATTATTTTTTTTTTACTTCCTGTTTTAAGAGTACTTAAAATGTGATTTCCTATGTTTGTAAATATAGAGGAGAGTTTAATTTAAAGATTGAGGTGACTTTGCCCAGAAGGATAAGAATTAAAAAGTATAATAAGTAAGCTTGACTCTTACAACATTTAATCTTTTCTGCATGTAATAAAATGACTAAAACTAAAAATGAAATCCAAATTATAAAAAATTACATTATATGTATGTGTGTGTGTGTGTATATACATATACATACATACATACAATAACCTAATAAAATTTACAAGAATAATTACTGTAGCCAAAATTACAACTAATATAATAAAAACAGTATAAATATCTGATACTACCATACCTATGAATTCTTCACATTTATTTATTTTCTACTTTTAAGCAGGACTTTTCAAGCAACTGCATTTAATTAGTATGCTGATTTTAATATCGATTTAAGTCGATGCAGTTCCAAAGTAATTTGCTTAGGTGGCGCTGTTTACTCAAAATTCGGCCCCTTTAAGGGAAGAAAAGGGGCTTTGGATAAACGATAAATAAACAAATGACGGTGGTATATAAAAAAACATCAGCCTCAAAAAAAAACTCTAGGTGTACTGTCGCAATTTACTATTATTAAAAAATTAATTTTATACATAGAATAGAATGTAAAAATAGATTTTTACACATCGCTGATATTCATGAGAAACCATACCATCTGTTTTATTGCAGTGCTAATGAACGACTGTCCGTTGTTATTCCGTATTTAAATATTCGGATTTAAAAAAAATCTACATATGTGATTAATGTTTAAACAAAGTGATTTGTAGTATTATATATAAAATATTAAAATAAATATTATCTGTTGCTTTTATTTTGAAATGTGTACTTCCGGAAGGCGTTGTCGTTGCGTTGTTGAAGCGTCTTTCACGCCTCCGCGTCTCATCCACGCCGTTTATCCTGCCGTCGGTTAATCATCCTTCACCGAAGCGTCTTCTCCGTTGCCGTTAACGTTTATTGTTCCCGGAATTTCTTTTAATTTACTTATAATTCATTTAAGAATTCAACTTTTGGCATCACAAGCGCATCTCCAGTGTAATGCTGCTGGGAGAAAACACATCTTTACCACGTAAACAAAGGTACTGTTGATCACAACCCAACTTCTTTAAAACACTGCTTTTAAAACGTCTTTGACACAATTGTATACGTTTATCACATTGTCTGACACGTTTGACAGATCGCCATCAAGCTGACGACGTCACTCGTCGGATTGTTATCAAGCTGACGTCATCTTCCAGATATTAATGGGCTGTTTTAAATCTCATAAATACAGTCAACTTGTGAGTACGTCATAAAACATACTGCAGATCGATCCCGTAGTTTAAGGGTTTGGTTTTATTAGTTCCCAATGCATCATTCTCTTATCTTCCTGTCCTGTAGCTGCCCTCTTCCTGTATCGTGTCAGGTGTATTTTTTGGCTGTGGGTTAACAAAGATACTGTTGATAACCGAGTTGTACTAATCACAACTTCTGAAATGTGTTAAATGTATATATATCACATTTATATTTGGTTATATGTGACCCTGAACCACAAAACCAGTCATTGAGATTTAAGCTTATAGGACAATATTTGGCCGAGATAATTTATTTAAAAATCTGGAATGGAGTGACATATGCCTGGTTTTGTGGTCCAGGGTGACATATGCCTAAATAAAATTATATAGGGATTGGAGACTATTAAATTACAAAAATATTCTCCTTTTTGTTTTGTAGCTGTGAAATCAACTGTATAGTTCTGTACTTATTAAAGTGTTTATCAAAGACAGAAAAAAAAATTAAGTATACATTTATGTTAAGTATATAATTTTATATTATAGATATTTATTAATAATTTAATGCATGCGTATATTTATAGATTATTCCTTAAAAGGTGTCTATTAATGTTTGAAAGCTCTGGTAGAACATCTACGATATAATGGAACATTCATAGACATTTTAAAATGTACAATTTAAATGTTATATATGTACACACACACACTATTAATTGTAATTGAATTCAGTTTAATTTTGATTTAGTGGGAGAAAACATTTTTAAAGCTTGTCCTTGAGCAGTACATTTAACGTCTTGATTGTTTCAGACTGTAGCATTTAGAAATCATTTACTAAATAGCTGTTAACTAAGTAACTATTGTCCCACCCCACAAAAACTTATTAGAAATTCCAGTTTTTCCAGTAGTTCTTTCATTTGTACAAAAATAATTTATACATGCCACTGTATTTGCTTCCATAGATCTAGTCCCATAATCTCATTGTGGATTCAACTCTCACCACACCCCCGCAGAGAAGGATGACCTCTCACAAGAGACCTGTCCGGGCTCGGTCCGATTCTGACAACAATTTCCCCGTAGCCCATGACCTGAGCGCACCAGCTGTGGAAGAGGGCCCCGGTCTCCTGGCCAAGCTGATGGAGCTTCCCGTAGCCCGTCTGTCCCGGCAGCAGCTCAAAAGGCTGGAGGAGCATCAGTACAGCAGTGCGGGGCGGTCCCTCCTGGAGCCCTTCATGCAGGGATTCTGGTGCTGGCTGGTGAGCAAAGTGCCTCTCTGGATGGCACCGAACCTCATCACCATAGTGGGACTTGCTACTAATATTATCAGTACCCTGATACTGGTGTACTACTGCCCTACTGCCACCGAACAGGTATTGTTCACCTCCACTGCTTCAGTAGATTCCATTACAGGTTTAAACAGGTCAGCTACAAATCCTAAATCGTTTTGTTTTCACTTGCTAGCGGTGGTAAAGTCCAGATTAAAAATAATATCAATGCAAAATGTGATGAGAAAAATATTTAGCAGTTACTTTAATTATTATTCATAGTTTTAAAATCAGTTTTAGAGTAGTTTTTATTGTTTAACAGCATTAGGTCTTCATTTATGGGATATTTGCTGATTGTAATGTAGCGTTTTAATGTGATTATGAGTTTTTAGAATTAAACTGATTGCAGTGGTCATTGTCAAGATGTTTTTATGACTTTTTTTGATGCTTTTAATGTATTATTCAGTAGCTTTTGCAGTGACCAGTTTTAGTTTTTTTGTTGTTTGTTGCTTTAAATATTAGTTCAGTTAATTTATGAATACTAAGTTGCTTTGATTGTCTTAATGTGGTCCTTTACTGATTTTTAATCAGTTTTTTTTATTTATGAATATTTAACCGCTGTTACAGTGGTCATTTTGTATTAGGACATTTTGTTGTTGATTTTAATATTAGTAAATGTTAATATTGTATTGTTAATATTGTTATTGTATCACCATGACGTCGTTTTGTTTTTGTTAGTTTTAACAAAATATTTAATATTAATTTAGTTTAATCAACTTTTAAGTTTATAATAGCTATTACAGAATTGTAATTTTTGTTGTTCATTAATTTTAATTAATCCGTTTTAAGGTGCATTTTTAATTTAATTATTAATTTTTATTATTAGGAGCTATTATAGGGGTCACCGTTAAAACGTATGAATATTGAGATTATTTAAAATCGTTTTTATTCGATTATTAATATTTAACAGTTTCTTTGTTAATTTATGTGTCAAGTTTAGATTTAGTTCAGTTATAGCAGTAATCATTAGGTAATGATGTTTTTTGTCATCTTTAATATTAGTTTTGTTTTACTAATGCAGTAGCATGTGCTCTTTTTTAAGTGTAGCTATAAATATTTAGTTGCAGTAAATTCTTAGCTGTGCTTCTTACCCTGCCTTGTATATAGTGTATGAAGGCCATAATTTAGTATATTCTGAGCTCTCCTGAGGAGGTAATTGCTGTGGGCTGTTTAAACACTGTGTATTGTCAGACACAGCTTGTTCTGTCAGCTGTAACAGCCTGTGTTTATCAGCTATAACAGTCTTATGATTCCTGCTGTTATGGAAAGCATGTACATTGCTCAAGTCTGCAATACGACACCCTCTCTCTCGCTGTATCTTTTGTATCCACAATTAGGTTTATAAAGATTAAAGAGCTCATTCATATCCACCTTTGTTGCAGCAAGTATGAAGTTGCATGTTAGTCATTGATTCAGTGCAAAGCGTCAAATTGGACAGAAATTTTTTTTTTTTTTTTTTTTTTTTTTTTTTTTTTTTTAGGCACCAACGTGGGCCTACTTAGCCTGTGCTTTGGGTCTGTTCATCTATCAATCACTGGATGCCATAGATGGAAAGCAGGCACGGCGAACCAATAGCAGCACACCTCTTGGAGAGCTCTTTGATCATGGCTGTGACTCCCTCTCCACAGGTCTGCTTAAGTTTGTGTGTGCAAATACAGTCAGCTACTGCAATATTACACTTTATTATTACATTTATTTAAAAGATTGAGCTCAAATTTTTGCCAAATTAATTTTTTTTTTTTCCTAAATAAATTCTTGTAAATAATTATTCTGCTAAATATTCCTTAAATATATAATAATTGGTAATACTGACGTTATATGAAGTAATATAAATATTACAAAACAATATTTGTTTTGGCGGGTTGCTGTGAAGACCTTAAAGTGTCTGTTTGTGTATGATACGATGACACTTTAACAAGTCATAGGTGCCTAAATATAGAGCAATTGTGAGCTTAAAAGCAAAAAATTATTATAATAAAAAACTTTGTGTATTATAAAAAGGTATTCTATTTTAATATTATTTATTTTAATGTGTATTTCTTAGTAGAATAACACATGGGCTGGATTCTATTTTAAAAATATTGTGGAAATACCTCCTTTTTCACCCATGTGTCATCTATTTTAATTTACATTTTTATTAAATCCAATTTCACATGTACTCACATATTTATTATCTGAAAGATTCTGTTATTAGATTTGGTATTATTTTTGGGTTTTTATCTGTGCACATGTGACCCTGGACCACAAAACCAGTCTTAAGTCACTGGGGTATATATTTATAGCAATAGCCAAAAATACACCATATTGGTCAAAATTTTAGATTTTACTTTTATGCCAAAAATCATTAGCACATTAAGTAAAGATCATGTTCCATGAAGATATTTTGTAAATTTCCTACCATAAACATATCAAAACGTAATTTGTGAGTAGTAATATACATGGCTAAGAACTTCATTTGGGCAACTCTAAAAGGCGATTTTTCTCAGCGTTTAGATTTTTTTTGCACCCTCAGATTCCAGATTTGCCAAATATAAACAATAAATCAATGGGAAACATGTATTTATTCAGCCTTCATCTGATGCATACATTTTAATTTAGAAAGATTTCTGACTGGTTTTGTGGTCCAGGGTCACATATATTATGTATTAAGATCGTATGTACACGCAATATATATTTCCATTACTGAGACATATAGGCTGTTTCCTTACTTGTTGTTTTGTGTGTTTTGTATTTTCTGCTGCAGTGTTTGTGGTCCTGGGCACCTGTATAGCAGTGCAGCTTGGTACTCACCCTGATTGGATGTTTTTCTGTTGCTTTGTGGGCATCTTTATGTTTTATTGTGCCCACTGGCAGACGTATGTTTCTGGAACACTGCGCTTTGGCATGTGAGTGCAAACACTTCTGTTAATCATTATGGCTCCTGTACTTCACGTGCAGTACACGGATATATTTAAACATTCTTCTCATGGGAAACCAACAGCTTTTAGACCGCTGTTGTACTGTTGATAAAATTGAATCTTTTAATTATTTTTTTTTTTTGCTATTTGCTTGTGCAGAATTGATGTGACTGAGGTTCAAATCTTCATTATAACCATGTACTTACTGGCTGCCTTTGGAGGAACGGCTTTTTGGCAATCTGTGGTAATTTAAATCAGTCTTAATTCATTCTTTCGTGCTATATATTGGTCGTATGATTAGACCATATGCTCAAGGACAAATGTGTTAAATCTATCATGGTCGGTCAGGAAATCTGATTCTCTTGCATGTTGCATGTGTTCAGTGAAATACAGAATTGCTCCAAATGCACAAAGAAAAGCACTTATGATTTGGGGGGGAAAGTATATGAGAGATTTGTTTTCAATCTTTCAGATCCCTGTGATTAATATCCAGATTAAAATAATACCTGCCCTTTGCACGCTTCTGGGTGCCGTTTTCTCCTGCACAAACTACTTCCGGGTTATATTCACAGGCGGAATGGGCAAAAATGGATCTACTATTGCGGTAAGTTAAAGCTCAAATAGATTTCTGCAGAACTAAGCAGAAATGCTTAACTAAAACAAAATTCGAAATAACAGTCATTCATTGCTTGGGTGTAAAAGTCATCAATTAATTGTATTTTTAGAATAAAATGTAATTGAAATAAATGAGTTTTAAATTAGGTTAAACTGGACCAGGATAAATGTTGTTTATATATAATTTGAGCTGAAGTATTTTCAAGTATATGAAGAAATTATTATTATTGTTTTTTAAATGCAGTCTATATCAGACATTTTATTCATGTAAGTATATATTAGACACATGCATTGTTAAATGGACATTATGTAAATTAATTAAAAAAAAACAATAATGTTACTATATATATAAATATATATCTAAATTTATCTTACAACTGTTTTTCTTCTTTTATTAGGGAACAAGTGTTTTGTCTCCATCTTTTCATATAGGAGTGGTAATCACACTTGCTCTAATGATCTATAAGAAGTCATCAGTGCAGCTCTTCGAGAGACATCCCTGTCTCTACGTCTTAGCGTTTGGTTGTGTCTCAGCCAAACTCACCAACAGACTGGTGGTAAGATCCTGAATGATATCAGTATACTGTGTTTATTTCAACTTCACTAAATCAGTATTAAATTAAACTGCTTCCAACACGTTCTGCATGAACATTTAGACTTCGATTCCTTAGCTGGTAGGAGGAATTATGGCTTGCATGCAAGCATAAATCTGTTGTTGGTAAGATTTTCTGCGTATTTTGATGTAAATGCTGAACATTGTTGTCTGTAGCTCTTATCTGTAGTCATTTGTCACACTCCGTCAAGCTTTAGCATCAGTTAATGTAAATGTCACCACAGTCACATCTGTTTTGTTTTCCAGGTTGCTCATATGACAAAGAGTGAAATGCATCGGAATGACCTGGCCTTCACCGGACCAGCTCTGCTGTTTCTGAATCAGTACTTCAACAGTTTCATCAATGAGTACTGTCTTCTGTGGGTCGCTCTGGTACGTGTAACATCTGTCTGAAAACATGGATTTTCCATGCTCTTTTGAAAGAAAGAGCTCAGTGTAGTGTAGACATACTTTCCAAACCCTTAAGACCTTCATTCATCTTCGGAACACAAATAAAGATATTTTGCTGATATCAGAGAGCCATCTGTCCCTCCATAGAGCGCAACACAACTGAAATGATCCCAGATCCAGAAATGTAGTAAAGCATCGGTAAAACTTTGATTAGAAAAGCCTGATTCGACACCCAATCTCACAGTCGAATGTTCACCTTCCTTAAATAAACGCAGATTACAATTGCGTGCTTTCCCCCGGATGTAAACCAGGCTGATTACATTAGATCTCTAAAATGTTTAGCAATTAATGACAGAATTTAAATTTTTATATGAACTAACCCTTTAAAATGTGACTTTTTTCCCCTTCAGATTTTTTTCTAAATTTTTGCATGAAACAGTTGCAAATTGTGTTCTAGAATTCTAGAATTGTGATATAGAAACTCACAATTGTGAGCTTCAAACTCGTAATTTCGACAAATAAAGTCAGAATTGTGAAATATACACTTGCGAAAAATTGTGATTTTTATGTCTTACAGATTTGATTCGATTTTTTTGCAATTGCTAGTTCACGTTTGATGATTCGGAGGAAAGAAATATTAATTCGCAATTCTAAATTTATAACAATTGCAAATTTACATCCCACATTTCTGACTTGGTAACTTAGAAATTGCGGGTTTATGTCTCACAATTTTGAGAAAAAAGCAGAATTGTAGCAAAAATGCTGAATTTTGCGGTAATGTCGCAATGAACATATTTTGTTCAGTGACAATCTTTTTTTTTTCATTAAACATTCTGTTTCACCTGGAAATATATTTGATCACCGAAAGTAAAATAGATTGCGAGTAGGTTTTTTCATTGACTCGAAACATTTTACCATTTCGTTTACATATTAAGTATTCATTAACCTATTACTTATTTCACATGTGAAGATGTTTGCTAATCATATCAGGTATAGAAGTCTTAAAGTTACAGTAGCGTTAGCAGTAGCAGGTCAGTGATCATTTTGTAAAACTAAATTTTGGTTCAAGAAACCTTAAAGGAATAGTTCACCAAACACTAATTCTGTGAAGTTTTTAACCTGGCTGTTTTGGGTCACCATTGACTTACATAGTTAATTTAGTTATCTACCTCCGCTTTTAACTCCTTACATACAGGAAAAAAATACTATGGAAGTCAATGGTGACCCAAAACAGCCTGGTAAATCATGACAGAATTTTCATTTTTGTGTGAACTATTCATTTAACGTACACAATCACAGGAGAAAAAGCTATATAAAAGTGTATATCTTAACTTTTTATCTGTACAGAGCATTATCTTCACCTTTATTTAACCCCAAAAAGCATACTTCAGATAAAAGCTCAGGCAATTTGCCGCTTTTAAATTTGTGCTTTTAGCTTTTTTCTTTCTGTTTGTAGGTGCTGTCAGCGTTTGATCTGGTGCGGTACTGCGTGAGTGTCTGTAACCAGATCGCCTCACACCTAAACATCCGTGTTTTCAGCATCCAGCCTCCATCTCCATCCAGAGTTCAGGCAGACAGAAGAAATCACCACTAACCTCGCGTCCGCTCTCTCCCTCAAACACCTCCTGTAGGTCACGCACTTCAGTGAATGTACAACACAGCTCACAGAGACCCAGCGCAAATGGCTGTAGTTACGAACTTTGTTCTTAAAATGAAGAGAGAAGGTATTTGAAGGACGAAAGGGAATATTAAATAGGATATACTTCCTACAGTTAGCACGCCATTCAGTTGTCAGTATTTTGATGTTAAGATGATTGGTTTCATGTGCCACAGTTAGGTTTTACACAACTATGAATGCCTAATATTTTGTGTGTGTGTTTGTTTCATTGTTTTGTTTTATTTTCTTTGGTTTGGACCAAGTATTTTGCCTGGCAGTGTAGAATTCATTCCATTACCAGGCAGTCCATCTGAATGTAATTACGTCACTTGAAAATTTGCAGCTGTTTACTGCAAAACTTAAATTGATAGTTCACCCAAAAATTAAAATTTGATGTTTATTTGCTTACCCCCAGGGCATCCAAGATGAAGGTGACTTTGTTTCCTCAGCAGAACACAAATGAAGATTTTTAACTTGAACCGTGGCAGTCTGGTAGTCATTTAATGGAAGTGGATGGGCACCAAACTTTTCAAAGTAAAAAGAAAAACATGGACAGACGAATTCAGATTACACCCTGTGGCTCGTGACGGTACATTGATGTCTTAAGACATGAAACGATCAGTATTTATATCATTTTTTTTTTACCTCTGATAGACACCCATGTCCAAACCGTCTCGGGCTCACGCTTTGGTGTTGGATACGCAAACGCCGGAAGTGATCTGTTGACTTCCGGCGTTTGCATATCCTACACCAAAGCGTGAGCCCGAGACGGTTAAAAATCTTTATTTGTGTTCTGCTGAGGAAACAAAGTCACCTACATCTTGCCCTGGGGGTAAGCAAATAAACATCAAATTATCGTTTTTGGGTGAACTATCCCTTTAACTTTAAACGCCAGTGTCACTGTTGCCAGTGCAAAGCTGTGCTGTCGTCGGATAAAATCAGATCTTATGAAAAGAAAAACAGGTACAATAGTTTCCATCAATATTTCAGCGATATCAATAATTTAAAAATCCTGCTCAGTAAACTAATCCATACATCTATACAGTATTTATCTTTTTTTTTCTATGCATATGTTACTTTGTGTTTGTATTGTTTTGGGGATTATTATTATTATTATTATTATTATTATTTAGGTATACCAATGACACTAAATGATAAAAACTGTATTAGAAACAGTATTTTTGATAGTGTCATATTTTCCTATAATAACTGGGGCCAAGATAGACATGATTGAGTTACACTGTATATATATATATGAACCCTTAATAACAGACATTAAAATCTAAAAAAATCAGTGTTGGTGTCTAAACACTTTAGTTAATGTGAACTTGTGCTATTTTTTCTTGTGCCTTTTATTTGGTCACTGTCGGTATATTACTCTATGCACAGTAAAAGTTGGACTCAGTGATTTTGATATTTTTTAACGTCTTGTGTAAATCATATTTTTTTTAAGCATCGTACTCAACAAGGATGCAATTTCATATTTCTGCATGTTGTATTATTAAATCAGGCATTATGTCTTTTTTTTACCTTCATGCCAATTTGTTTTAGGGAAAACTGGATTTTTTTTTTTTTTTACTTATTTTGCAAAACAATACTCTGTAGTTCTGTATCGGGTGCTTCCAAGCATAGAATATGAACAGAGTGGCCGAACTCCATGTATATTTCTCAAACTATGTTATTGTTTTGCATCTACCTCTGAGCAGACGCTTGTATGTGTTGTTTTAGTCTCTCTTGGTTTGAGACTTTTATTGAAATGTTTTAATCCTGTCGTGAACGTTATTTAAGTGGGTTTCTGTGTATTTGTGTTTCTGTTCACCCGGGCCACTCTGAGGTCAACCAAAGCTGCAATACACACATAGTTCAGAAAAGGATGTCTGTCACTGCATCAAGACATGTACAAATTGTACGTTGACCATGATTTTTGTTGTTTTGTTGATTTAAATCAAATACTTTACATCAAAAACTTGTCAAAGACTAATGCCCATGAAATAAAGATTGTTATATTTATGTTAACAGATTTCTTGATCACTGCCTCAGTTTGTTTTAGTATAGCAATAATTTACCATGGACATGGTTATTGGCATAAAAAAGACTAAAGTTTTCAAATTAAATATTATATATATATTATAAAGATGCAAACAAACCCAAAAATACCTTAAAAATGAAAAAAAAAAAGGAATATGTATTAAAACAAATTAAAAAGTAAACATATTATTAAAGATTTTAGTAATAATTAATGAAACATTAAAATAACACTGTATAGTAGCAATGTTTGTTCTGGAGCAACTTATTTGTTTATATAATTAGTATTATTATATAATTAAAGTATTCTCTTTATTAAGTCACATTGGCAATTTCATAAGCCCTAAAGTATTTTATAAGAACTCCAGTACTGATTATTTTGTAAAAGAACAGTGTGTATCTTTCAGCTACAGTCATACAGTATTCATTAATGAATCATATCTATTGTGCAGCAGTTAATGTGGGCCATACTGCCTCCAAACTCTAACAAACCTAGCAGTGTTTGGTGACTCTTTCCAAAAGGGGCCTTTTAATCCACGTTAAATGCATGCACTTACTCTACAGTTACTGTAAAATTGTTGATTTAAACACCTTAAACAAAACTCAAAGTCATACACCATTTGTGTCAAAATGCAGATGCAATTTATTAGGACTTTGTTTACATTTTCTGACAAAATGATCATTCTTACCGTTGTAATGCATCTTGCTGTCAGCTTTTTTTTAAATTAAAAACATCTGGGTTATTAAAGTTAATAACTAAACAAAAAATAAATATCTTAAGCTTGCTGTATTTTATTTTAACTAGTTGACAGAAATTCTCAAATAGCCAACTAAATAAAAATTAAGAAAGACTATACTGACATATTTTTAAAAAAACTAATGAGACTTATTACAACACAGTAAAACATAATTAAAAAGAAAAAACATATTTAAAATATTTATTAAAAAATAATGTATATACATTTATGTGCAAAAGTCTTAGGCCACTAGTATTTTCAACAAAAAATTTTTTTTTTAAGTCTTTCTAAGTTATTTTTATCTTTTATCTATTTTTATCGTAGCGTGTCAGTTCAGTTTATATTCAGGTATCAGTTTAGATTTCCTAACATTATTTTTTGTCATTAATTGTAATAATGCAGTGAGATTATTGTCTGCCAACAGTCAGTGCTCCACACAGAGATCTGATCTGATCATCATCCAGTCTGTCTGGAATCACATGAAGTAACAGAACAAACTGAGACAGACTCAATCCAGAAGAACTGTGGCAACGTCTCCAAGATTAAGAAAGCTACAGTACTGTTCAAAGTTAGATAGAAATAATTGACTTACAGTAAAACCATTTTTTGTTGCTGAAAATATATGAAATATATTTTTGCATAACAGTGATAAAAATATTTTTTTATACATTTTTTTATGTCACACTTGAAAATGTTTAGGCTAAATTTTTTTCAGCCTTCAGGTTTAGATGCAAGCTAATAAACTTAATTTGTCGGTGAGTGATACATACGGTAAATGGAACACTAAGAAGTGTGTATGGGTAAAATTTCTGCATGGAATAGTAACATCCATTTACAGTCATTTAGATTGTGTAGAATGAGCTTAGGATGTTCATTGTGAAACCTTTTTTATTTAAACTGTAATAGCGTGTGCAGATAACAGTCTATGAGTGTGTGTGAGTTCTCTCTTCTGTGAGTGCAGAAAGTGAAATCACGCTGAACGAGTGTCAGCTGACTTTGGTCACAGGACTTTAGGAAGCCCATCACAAAAACTGCATGCGATCATTCAGATTTTAGAAGCACTGACCCACTCTAACCACCTCTGATCGATCTCTTTATATTTCTGAACATTGTTTTCTGTGACTAATTGTGTTGATGTCCATTTGATTTGGTGATGCTGAGTCTCAGCTGACCTGATGTCCCCTTACTTCGGTTTGTTCTGTGTTTGCTCAGGTTTGATGCGCATCCTCCCCTCAATGTGTGTTCATGTCTATGTCTGCTGGGTTGATGTTGTACGTGTTACCGGGGGTCTCTGTGAGTGAATGTCTGTATGTGAGGGCAGTATGTGGTGGTTTCAGCGGGGGCTCTGTGCTCTTCCAGTGGCTCTGATTATCTGGTCATCTGCTACGTTCCTCATCTCTTATGCCACAGCAATCGTGCTGGGCCATGCTGACCTACTCGTTCCATACATAAGGTACGTTTTCATTTTCATGTGTACTGGAAGTCCATGAGGAGTCATGCATCATCTTATGCTTTGAAAAGAAGTGAGACCTTGTTGCATGCATACTTAGGCTGTACGAGCTGGAAATAATTCATGTATTGTTTTAATATAATATCACTTTGATGGCTGTAGATCAAGGACATCCTGTGAAATACCATCTTAATCTTGCAGCTCTGCTTCAAAATCACACTTATTGTTGTCATCTGCGTAAATGTGTATGTTATTTTGTTTGTAGTGACACGGGCACTGAGGTTCCCGAACGCTGTGTGTTTGGCTTCATGCTGTCGATCTCAGCTTTCTTGGGTAAAACGGCATTCTGCATTCTATTTCAAACTCGCTGGTTTATTTTAGGCCAATGCTGTTTAGTGAGTAGTTTAACTTTGGGGTCATTGCATGTCAAGTCAACCAGAGTTCCCCAGTTATTTCTGTTTTCTGGTGAAAGAGACGCATAAATGAAGAAGACAACATGTCATGTATGAATGTTTACTGAGTAGTCCGCCATTTTGTAAAATAACATAATGACCGTTTTAAACCTGTTGACTTTAGCACCTGTTAATCTTTGTTGCATTGGTGACAGTTCAAAATTTTTATATCTTATAATTTTTTTAATTTTATTTTGTTGCTTACACTTTTCTTTAAGGCCGTGAATGGGGATTTTATTGTGGCCCCATAAGATAAGAAATAAGTACTAACAGAGGATAATTATACAAATAAGAGCAAGAATCTAAAAAGTATGAATGAAAAAATATGTATAAAAAAGAAACAGCCATATGTGTATATATATATATATATATATATATATATATATATAAAACTGGTGTATTGCCCTGTAAGGGTATATATAAAAACTAAATTGTATACATATTTATACATAAATATAGATACATTTGGAAAAAGTAACTATGGTAATAAATACTGTGTGCCATAAGGTGCAGATGTGCCATTGCTATACTGTAGATATTCTTAATTTCTACAGTATCTACAGTATTCTACAGAAATCTCAACATGGCCAAAATGTTCATCTAATCATGATTGTCACCGCAAAAATATAATTATGAACAGCAACCCAGGTGCAGTGCGACACATCAGAGTATGAATAACCATCTATACTCATAATTTATGCAAAAAAAAAATGAAAAAAATAATCATAAACATGCCTAGTAAGAGTTTGATTAGCTTCAGGTGTGTTTAATTAGGGTTGGCGCTAAACTCTGCAGGACCGAGTTTGGACAGCCCTGCTGTAGCTGAAGTCTAAGAGCATGGTGTAAAGAAAGAAAATATGGTCAAATCAATTCCAAAGCAACACGTATTGATGAATGCATGCTTTAAATGCACTTTCACTTTGGTTAATAGAATGAACTATATCATTATATAAGGCCTTTTATACTTCAGCTAATTTTATAGCACTGCTGTCTTATGAGTGTGTGTGGTGTAAGCTAGAGCATAGTTTTATACTTACTGCTTTTTTTTTTTCTTTTACACAGAAAATTTAAGGTCTGAACCTTTGAAATGTTGCCTCAAACATCCTAAAAGCCATTTATAACATAATTGAGCTTGATATAAATGAACTAGAACTGGTTTTCGCTGCAAAATATGACCAAAGCAAATTTCCAAACATTCATTTGCCGTTAATTATAATAAGGGATGTTTTAACATAGTTTTGGGAAGAGCACGTTGAGTGTCAGCACAGCCGGTACCCATCGACGCTCATTAGTATTATCGCCCACTAGCTATTAATTATCCCAATTTCATTTATCCGCCTCGGCATAAATACCATCGTCTTCACTCTTCTCGGTATCTAGTTACGCATGATCCCGCCTTCCTCCCATTCTCCGCCTTTTCCTTCGCACCTTCAAGGTGGGCGAACGGGACCGAGCCATATATACACCATTTGTGGGTATTTTGGGAAGATGTAGATCTCCTGTATGTGTTTTTGCAGGGTTGGGCAACATGTATGTTCGATTTAAACAAGTTCAAGCTTTGATTTCAGCCTCTGAGTCAGGCTTACAGCTGCTGAACTACACAGGCCTGCTGATGGGAATCGTCAGCACTGTCGGGATGTGCATTGTGGCCAACTTTCAGGTGACACCCACAGTTTCATTCTCTGATCTTAGCATGTAATATCAGCTCTCTGAAACTGTTTTTATATTCCACTAGAAAACAGATATGATGTCCATCCACCTTTTTGGAGCAGGACTGACCTTTGGTCCTGGGACGTTGTACATCCTGGTCCAGACAGGCATGTCGTTTCGCATGCAGCTGCGTTTCCACGGCAGGGATATTCTGTGTGCGCGTATGACTGTGGGAATGTGGTCGCTTATTAGCATCATTACACGTATCCTTTTTCTCAATATATATGCAGTTTTGTAATGATTCTCTGTGTGCCTTATCCAGTTGTATCAGTGATCTTAAACTGGTTCTGCTTCTTTGACTGAATGTGTCAGTTTTCATATCCTCTGTGTTACTGTATGATGACCTGCCTGGTGTGGATTTAGCTAATAAGTTACACTGGCAGCCCGGAGAGAGAGTAAGACCGATGATACGCTTGAGTTGAACTTGCTGTACAGTGTCTTTCAATATTTCAGCCATACGACCATACACCTATATGCAAATTTTCTGTATGCAAATGGCTTACTGTAGTTGCCAAAATATGCAGTGTACAAGAGAAGGTGCTCTGTAGAACAGTAAATCCCCAAGTCAAATGCAATTTTTTTAATTTATTTTTTTTAATTATTATTTTTTTAAAGTATGCACTTTAACTGCACTTGTGAAAGCATGTAAAAAGCAACATAAAGTCAATGTCTAGTGTGGGTTTCTGATGTACTATTTTGATTGTAATATTTAGATTGTAATATTTGTTTTATTTGAGCATCCTGATATGTATAGCACTTAGGTTTTTAAATGTGCTTTGTAAATAAATAATGAAATATAATGAAAGTTCAGCTTTCAAGAAAACACACTGGTTTAATGTAATATAGCAATAATAATCAATAAGTTATGGAAAATTACATTAGGTCAGTGTTATGCAGGCAAGTTTGGGTATGAGAAAAATTATTCTGATGGAAACACTATTCACCATGGCTGCATTTATTTGATATAAAATACACTAAAAACTGTAATCCTGTAAAATATTATTACAGTTTGAAATACATATTTTCTACGTTAATATTTTTTAAGATGCACAGATGAAATTGAGCATGATCCTTTAGAAACTTGTTTGCTGCTCAATAATAATTGGGGCTCAGTTATTAATAATGAATCCTATTAATGTTAAAACTGTTGATAAATATAATTTAGAATAGTTTAACATAACATTTGTAACCTGTTACAGTAATAAACTAATTGCAATAATTGAAAATGCATCATTAAGAAATGTAATTGAATGACAAAAAAAATAATGCAAAAAATCAATAATGCAAAATAATCATTTTTATGCGAGAGGTGATGTGGCCCCTGACCTGCTTCAGCTGTGTTACGGCTGCGTAAAGATGTAAATTGAACTGTACTGTATTTTAGGGTTTTCTAGCACACCAGGTCAGTGCTGCAGCTGAATGGTCTCTGGCTTTCTCCTTCATCTGCTTCTTCCTCACATACATACGTGATTTCCAGGTATGATCGGTTACTACGGTGGTAGTTCGAGTTTATCATGTAACGTAAAATTCTACTTATTCTGATCTATTTCTATTATGTGTAAAAAAATCTATTTGCCACCTGTTTGACCTCTTTTGTTTCAGAAAATCACTCTGCGGGTTCAGCCTGTTCTTCAGAGGAACCATCTCTACGACTATCCTCACTATGAAGAGAGTGAGCACATACAGCATGGAGAGCGCTCACCTCTGCTGGCTGGTGCCATGTGATAGACACTGTCACCTTGTGTCTGACACGGGGCACTGCAGTCACATTCAGTGGACTCTACTCTTCGAAAAAAGCTTTTTTAAGCTTTATGCATTGTTCTGAGAATATTGAGAGAGTATAGTTATGTACAAATATTTTTACACAATATAGTTTCACACTATAAGACTTTTTCCTTTTAATTTGAAAAGAAACATGTTAAATACTTTTACAGTTATTCTTAAAATATGGAGATGAAATGTTTGGGTTTTTTTCCATTTCATTCACTTAATCTATTTTGTTTTTGAATTCAGCATGTTTCCACTGGCTCAGTTTCTGTGACATTGAACCTTCTGGTTGAAAGTTGAAACAAGCCTTACATGCATTAAATGCAGCAGCTTATCACAATACATTTACCCATAACCCCCAACAAGACCCTGACAAACAGCAAACAGCAGTGAAAGTACAACAACTAACACATCACAACATAAATAAAAAATAATCTGACATTTAATTCTATCTACATTCCTTAAAATTATTTACTACTGACTGATTTATTTCACACAAGATTTACAACCAGCTACTTTGGTGAGTGCTTCCACTAGTGTTTCTTGGCTTTCTCCCTCATCTTTTTGTGGTATTCTGCAATCTTTTTGTCAAAAAACCCTGGAAAAAGAGAAAAAAGGGAGACAATATTAAATACGCCTTTAATTACTACTTCATTTTTATTAGCCTACTATTTAAGATCATTTTTATATTTCTTCCTATGCAAGAGTAAATCAATGTATAAGATAATGCAATTAAAGACACTGCTAAATGTGACATTTATTATTATAAAAAATCTATTTCAGACATCAGTATTGGTGATGCTTGCCTTCATAAAAAGCCAAATTAATTCATAATTTCTACATTCAATTGGAGATGAAATGTGAAAAAATATTAATGAATATAAATAACGTTAGTTTTAATGTTAGGTCAAAGTGTGTGAATCTCACCTGTGCCGTCCTGAGAGGCGGGTCTCTGTTCCATTTCCTGAACGAAGAGATCGAACATCTGCGTCTGCACGAATTTCTTCACAAACCGTCTTGTGCTCTTGGATTCTATTGCTTTACAGAAATTTGTTTGCTGGAACTCACCCCGCTGGTCTTTGCCGTTCCTCACAACATACTTAGAGAAGTGACCGACAGTCTTAATAAAGAATGGTAGGAAAGCTTCTGGGACCACCTGGTTCAACTCCTCGAGACCTGAAGTGATGATAAATTATAAAAATACACGGGTTATTATTAGTTTTAAATACTGAATAAACTAGATTTCTACATTTCTGCTATTGTTCTGAGAAACGTATATGTTATCCTAGGGTTAAACTGCTATTATTTACATAATAATGGTGTCTTGCAGCTATGAATGTGAAACATTAAAGGAACACTATTATTTTTGAAAATAGGCTAATTTTGCAACTAGCCTAGAGTTAAACAGTTGAGTTTTAGCATTTCCGAAAATATTGAAACTCTTTGGTCATTTTTGAAAGAAATGCTACTGGTCTAATCAGATTCAGTGATCTATCGGCTGAATGGATTAAAAAAATGGTAAAACTGTTTGACTCTAGGGGAGTTGGAAAGTTACCCTTTTTGGGGACAGTTTAATATTCATTTTCAAAAAGTAATATTAGTGAATAAAGAAACATAATATGTCCAGAAATAGTGAGAGAGGCACTGTGTTGCTTATGTTTTCAACGCAGTTCATGCAGTGTTGCCATGTCCACTTGGTGATTATTTTTCATAACATCTCTTATTGCTGTGTATTTTAGCTAATTCAGGCTTATTCGCTGTGACTAGTGGCAAGTATCTTATTTTTCAGCTGCGTTTTCTAGTGAAGTCTGGCAACTCTTTTTAAACCGTAACAAGATTTACCTATGATTTGATCATTCCTATTCATAGCCCAAACAATGTAGGACAAAGTCACATGCAAAACATCCATGAAATAGTGATTAGTTTGCTGCGTCTGTCAAATGACAAATTAATGAAAGACTTGGGGGAAATAATTTTATTTCACCCTTGGCTGCTTTACAATGAATCCTAAATAAATTAAATCTAAGATTGTGTATGTAAAATTTGCTTATTAAAATTATAACACTTCTGGTCAAAAATAAGTTCATTTGGCTCAACGAGATTCAAAGAGGAAGTCAGTAAAATGATCCAGCCTTGAATCTTTTGCCAATAGTCGACTGATAGTTAAATCATTCAGTCATGTCAATTATTGAAAAGTCATAATTACTGATGTTAACATACAGGGAAAATGTGTATAATGTTTTATGTTTCCATTAAGAGATAGTAAACATTAAACTTAATCGAAGCACTAAGAATTCATTTACAGTAATTTTTTACAGTAATGTTCTTATTATAAAGTTATGTATTTGACAGTAGTTAATAATGTTTTGCATGTCTGTTTTGAGCTCCGCACGCTGAAGATGATCAGTAGAATATATTTTATTATAAGTGTTCTCATTATAATGTTATGCAAGTCAGTCCGAGGCATAGTTCTTGCTATTCTTCATTGTTTGTCTTGCTCACGCTATGCGCGGAAGAGATAAAGGCTTTACTGCAGCGTAACTCAACCAAATCTTATAGGATATAAATAATATACACAATATATATATATATATATATATATATATATATACCAGCTGAAATGTTTTGAAATCACTTGTACCCTACCTGATCGAAAAAAATCCAGTCTTTCTCTCTGCCTCAATTTAAGTCTAGTTAAAGATTTAAATCCCTGCTGCCAAAATGCACCTCTGCACCTCTAAATTTAAATCTATAGGGGTGGATGGATTTATTCACCTTCAAGCTTCTTTTCAGATTCTTATTTACAGCATTATTTTAATAGGCTGTATATGAACATATTGGGAGAAAACCGGTAGTTCTACGTGAAATCATACACTAAACATCCTCATATAACCAAATGGTATGATCATAACACCCTGCGAATATTCGACTGTGAGATTGGGAATCGAATTAAGCTTCTCAAATCGAAGCATCGAATCGTTGACTACTTGGGCACACCCCTAATCTTCGACTAGGTCATGCACATTCATCAGCAGCTTTCATCCACACATATAATCAACTGCTCAAAACTGAACTGAAGTTAAAAAACAAAGTATATCTGGGCCTTATTTGGGGTTTGTTTAAACACCACTTATGAGCAATAAGAAAACTGATTAAAACACCTCCACTTAAACAAGAAGTAAAAAATACTGCTTACTTGAATTCCCATTTTTGGCACTGAGAGCCTGCTTGATTTCATCTTTGAGTTTGTGAGGTAATATTGTGTCCTCATCTCCCATCTGTTTTGGAGAAACATTTCAACCACAGTCACCCACACTATATCCATCCGTCACTTTTCAAGGCAACAATTTAAAAGATGCTCTCTATGATTTAAACGTGAACTTACACTCTTGATAAATGTCTCCTTCCTGCCTTCTGACAAGTCAACAACAAGCAGCTGGGTGAGTAGATGAATTTAGATGTCAGCTTGCAGCGTTTGAAATGTAAATAGCTTGCAGTATTTTAACAGTGACACGAATCTAGCCACTCACCTCGGTCTGGTCAGTGGCCTGGTCTGCGAGACTTTTCTGGACACCCAGCAGGTATGGTGTGGGTGCCATGACGACGTCGATTAGGATCTCGGGAACAATGGAAATGAGCGTGTGCTGCCAGATGAATGGATACAGGAGAACAGTCACTGCGTGGATCACCTGAGACAGTGTCCTGCAGAGATAATATGGCGTTGATTAATATGGGTTTAACATTTGGATATAAATCAAAGCAAAACCATGTGTGTGTGCATGTATGTCTGTTGTAGTACCCAAGCTCATCAGCGATGAATATGATCCTCCGCTCTAGCACAGTAGCAGCAAACACCTGGAGTACCTCCTCATCTGACAGGCATTTGAACAATGTGCGGAAATCTACATGCTCCAGCCAGGAGTCTGTTGGACGAGTCAAACTGATGATCTACAGAGAGACATACAGGTACTTTATTATAGGTAAAGTACATATTTTATTACTAAAAAAATATCTAGAAGCAGAAAAGATTTCTCGGGGAGGAAATCTGTTTCCAGTGGTTGATGCGTTGACATATCAACTTATCATGATACAATCAAAAAAGCTCACTACAAATGCAAGAGCATAAGGTGACACTTCAACGACTGATTTCCTACCCCTGAAGAGTTTGTACTTATAAGTAACTGAAAGCTAAGTGTAACGTGCCTGCAACTGTTATGCAGCTAATTTATGCACTTTTTTGTCATTTTACAACATGACTATGGCTTACTTAGTGAATAGAGAGAAGCGTTCTCAAGAAGTGTTCATTAATACATTTTAGCAATTATGTGTACTGATGAACCAGTTCAAAGAGATTTATTTTCCATAATATAAATTGGGTTTGTTCTTTAGTTTTCTAAGTTAATTGTATCTGTATGATTTTTCTTCTTCTATTATTACTATTATTGTTCTTCTCGTCCACTGGGAGTCTATTGGAGCCCTATAGGAAAATGATCACATTTGGCACACTTGTAGTGATGGTCATGAATAGTGATCTGACCAACTTTGGGGTCCCTAGAACCAACTCTATTGCGCCACCACTAGTCCAAAAATTCCTCATTAAAATGCTAATAACTCCTGAACCCCTAATTCTAGAAAAAATAAACTTAGTACACATGATTCCTCCCATCATGCTGATCACATCCAATAGCTTACATTAAGATGTCGCAAAGTTAACGAGGTTGACCCAAATTTGGCTATATCTTGGCCAAACTTTGATCAATTGAAATAAAAATTGGTATGCATCAACACCTTGCTCTGAGGGTCCATGCCAAAGTTGGGAACAGCGCCACATATGGTTTGTGAGATTTTTGCTTATAACTATTGAACTGTTAGTAAAAAAATCTGTATATCTATATAAAATCTATATATATATATATCTGTGGATTCTTTGGTTCATGAGGAATTTTGAAGACATCGCCACCTACTGTTTCAGAGATATAACAATTCTTGCACAAACGCTTATAACTTCTGAAAACATTGTCCAAATTTAGTTGGCTTTATATTATTGGATTTCCTGGGTTATGCCGATTCTGATGATGTCTCATTTGTCATTTTCCATGAATGTGCCTGTCAGCCATATTGAAGTGAATAAAAAACTGTGTTTTTGCTACTCTTCCGACTATTCTTTTTCAATTTTGTCCAAAATCTGTTCAGATGATCTTTGGACAGAGCCGTACAGACGTGATTGAACGGATTTTTGATATTCATTACCATTCCCGAGAAATACCTGACTGTGCTTCTGCTTGATGACTTATACTAGGTAGCTTAGCATGCTAATTGGTTACCATGCATTGTAAGGTGGCCCCTTATCTATTAGGTTAACCGTAAACTACTTTATTATTAAGTTATCTTAGAATGCTAATCTGTCTGAAATTCTAATGCATGCTTTTGTGAGCTCACCGTGACAAATGTGCATTAGAAATGTGCGCACTCTGCTAAGCCACTGGCTCCGAACCTTGCAGGTCGTGGGTTCGAGTCTGGTGTTGCACATTTTCGCACAAATTCATTGTGACGAGAATTAATGCTGAGGTTGCATCTTTTCTATATGCTGTACTTTTCAAAGTAATCTAAATAAATAGTATTAAATTAATTAAATTATACATCATGAAAATGATTTAAAATAATAATAATAAAGTATTTAAATAAATTAATTCATATTTAATATTCATAAATAAACCAAAGTGTATGCATGTAGTATGATATGTGAATCAAAAGGCTATTGCTTTAAAATTTTTTGAAAATTCAGTGTTTAACCATGGGAGCTAAACACTATTTAAATGTATCCAAATAAAATTCAAAGTTCAAATAAGCCCAAAATAGCCTTAATGGGCTTGGCCCCGCAATGGCTGCTAGCAGGTATAATTATTAGGGGCCAAGCCCAAAGGGCTATAGCCCCTATTGTATCTGTATGTTTTCTTATTCTTATTAGGGGCCAAGCCCAAAGGGCTATAGCCCCTATTGTATCTGTATGTTTTCTTATTACTATTATTGTTCTTCTCATCCACTGGGAGTCTATGGGAGCCCTATGAAGGGAAAATAGGAAAATGATCAAATTTGGCACACTTGTAGTGACGGCCATGAATAGTGATCTGACCAACTTTGGAGTCCCTAGAACCAACTCTATAGCACCACCACTAGTCCAAAAATTCCACATTAAAATTAATAAAACATTTTAATTCTAATAACTCCTGTACCCCTAATTCTAGAAAAAAATAACTTATTACACATGATTCCTCTCATCATGCTGATCACATCCAATAGCTTACATACAGACTCTACCCATTACAGTAGCGGCCATTTTGAAAAGTACAGTACTCAGTTTTTTCCCTACTCAAAATTGTCTCAGATGATATTTGGACTGAGCTGAATAGACGTGACTAAACAGTTTAGGTTAACTGTAAACTACTTGTTATGCTAATCTGTCTAAAATTCTAATGCATGCTTTTGTGAGCTCATTGTCACCCCTAAACTACTCTACTCCAGCATGACAAATGTGCATTGGCTGAGTGGCACACTCTGCTAAGCCGCTGGCTCCAAACCTTGCAGGTCGTGGGTTCGAGTCTGGCGTCGCACATTTCCAGACCAGCAAATTCATTGTGATGAAAATTAATGTTGAATTTGCATCTTTTCTAGATGCATTTTTTTTGTAATTTAGCTGACTGACTTTTCTTACATTTAAATTGAGTACCTTAAATAACATGAAATACCTTAAATAAGACAGATATCTAGATACATATGTTCAGATTACTTGAATGGAATGTTACATAGAAAATGTACTGGAGAAGCTGAAGCAGAACTCATTCAAGTTGGTACAAAGCATTAGAACATACCTGCATGAAACAGCTCATCTTTGACCCTTTCCCCTAAGCTATTACTTCACTCACTTTAATTTCCTGCTGTTTTGGAGAGCCGAGGAGGTGTGTGTTTGTGGACAGCATGTCTCTGCCTGCCTGTTCTGCCGCTTGTTTGGAATTAGAGATGTATTACTTTACACCTCCTTTAATGCACTGTAATTAACACTCTTTGGTTTAAAATTACTGGGAATAATACATTACTTTTATTCAACTCCATGATTTCACACCCTCGTTTAATTTCCTCTTCCTATTTTTTGTGTTTAATAGGAAATGACAGTCTTTTTTGCTGTTGACTTAACTGCTGCAAACACAGAAATTGAAAGTGTAGCAGCTGCTTTCTTTCTCAACACTTTCTCTGTAAGTCATATCTTACAGTAACTACAAACGTTGAGACATTGTTCAAACAACAATATCAGATGTAATATGAAGTCTATCTATCCCAAGTTTGTTTTTGTTTTTTTAAATAAGGGAATTGATTTTAAGACACAAGGGCTTCCCTGTCAAACTGACCAGCCATTCAGACAACCCTCAAGATTGAAAAAATGTAGTTTTATCACTAGTTCTTACCTCAGTGCCTCTTTCTGGAATAAAACTTTTGATATTCACAGTGTGTCCAGGGGCAGGGAATGCTGATTCCCTCAGGCTCTGCATAAATGGGTAAATCATTGCCATTGAGATTTTTCTGCGCTGCTCCACCTCATCAAAGATCTAAAACGTCAAGCAGACAGATTGATTAAACAGTAAAACTATGCAGTAAATGTACAGTATAGTTCAAAATGCTGGATTTCAACGATGATATATATTAAAATTGACCAAAAAATTATCAAAAGACAGTTACATTCTATTCCACATAAATATTAAGCAACACAGCTGTTTTTTAATTTCAGAAAATAATAAGAAGAAATGTGTCATGAACACAAAATTATTTTTATTAACTGTTAAAAAATTAGCTTTGCATCACAGAAATATATTACATTAAAAATGTATGTAAATAGAAAAGTAATTTAAAGATTGTAATAATATAGCCAGTATTCTCCATATTTCTCTGTAATTGTGATCAAGTAAATGGAGCCTTAGTGAGCATCCCAAACTTAGATAGTGTATGTGTGATCTATCTGGCAGAGATATAAACACATAACACCACACCAGCTTTGCAAACATCCTAATTTTGAATATGTCCATTTCTTTAAGCTCATATTGGCTTACGTCATATCACATTAGTCTTTGATGTTTGTCCTAAACAAACAAATTTCCAGTCATGAGAGAGCATTCACCTAAAAACAAAAAGTACCTGAACAAAGTTCAGCTCAAACAAACAAAATATACTCCAATGGCTGTAGCGTTAAGCTCAGACGGCAAACGGGCAGCTCAACAAAGAGATCAATAATTAGACAACCCTTCTCAGACAAGTACATAACTTTATATTAGCAAAAACTATAAACTCTGAATTACAAATCATAAAAGCATTTTTACCTTGGAAAAGAGTCCAAAACAGGCCAAATTACTGATGATACAGTAAGCCTCAGGTAGACGAGCCCCCTTTCCATCAGGCTAATAAAGAAAAGAACAAACGACAACACTTAACATGTGATTTCAACTCAACTCCTTTTTTCTGAAGAAAATGCTAAGTGGTGCTTTCCCTGTTGTTAAAGCGCTGTTGTTGGTGTTGCTGTGTAAAATTAACACGTAGGAATACAAGTTTATTTGAACGCGTAATGGCGGTGATGAGTATGAGCATAAATAACAGGAAATATCACTGATAAGCCCCGTCGTCATTTACCAGTAGCCTCCTACAGTATCCATTCTTCCTCGTTCCATCAACATCTGTAAGCACGAAAGAGAATGTTTCACTGTGAAATAGAGAAAAAAGAGACAATGAAAAATACAGTTTCTGCCTCCACAGGGCATGCTGGGAGAAATGGAACGCGTAGTTACAGTACCTTGAATATTCTTTTAAGGGTGCCCAGTTTACACCCTCTGGAAAGCAAAAGAGCGTGAGTGCCTTTAACGTCTTCTCTTCCTCCTCCTTCTGAAATCGCACCATCCCATCCTTCTGTACTCAATAAAAAGAGAAAAAGATAAATGGAGAATAAGACCACATTAATATGCATTAGGGACAAAAATGCATATGGTCTTTTTCATTAATATATTTCTCATTAATATCAGAATGATAAAAAATAAGCTATATATATATATATATATATATATATATAATGTAATTCTGTATAAATAATAAATGAAGGATTTCTACAATGCAATTATAATTGATATAATTAATGATGCAATTAACCCAATAAAAATTTGGTATTTTTCTGATATAAAAGTCCAATAATCCAATTTAACTAATGGCAATGTCTACTTATATTTTGTTTTGGTGTTATACTATTTATTTTTACATCCTTATTTCATCTTCATATGAACTAGGTCCTTAATTAATAATAAAAATAAAAAATATTCTTCCAAACACCAAGTTTTTCTCCAAGCTTAAACGTCTTTAAACACAATCTTCAAGGAACAACTGAAGATGCAAATGAATGTAAATAATGCTACACCTCTACAGAGGTACTGAATACTTTCTGAAGGCTGCATGTGGCTACATGCAGAGCACAGGGTTTGTATGTATCACCTTAGGGAACTGATAGATGATCTGAGGCTCATATATTCCATCTTTGGTCATTTTAGGCCGAACCACCACCAGATATTCAAAGAAAAACTGCCCGCTAGCGTATCGCTGATCTTTTGTCTTTTCTTCCACGGAAGAGACTTCTGTGGTAGCAGGTAGATCTGGTTCCTTACCAGCTCCTACAAAAACACACACGCGTTAGCTTCTATGATGTTTACTTCTATTTAAACACAAATCAGCACAAATGCTTTGGAACCAAACTGACACTGTTTTCAACCCGGTGAAGAGGACATATTACCAAACTAACTGTTTATAAATGTACAATCTCTTCAGAAAGAGCACTTGAAATGCTGATCAAACAGGGAATGCTGCACCACGAACAAGTACAAACAAATTAGAGATGAGAAAGACGGAGCTTTCTGTGAATTTCCTTAACATTTCCTTTTGAGCCTGCTTTTTGGCAGCCTCCCCCAACACAGAGCAAACAAAGCCGTCAGGAATACCATAGGAGTCCACTAAGTCACAAAGTCTTGTTCTAGCTTGACTAGCCTCACCATGGAAACCTTCAATGTGCCTTTCTAGCAAGGACAGGACAATAACTGCTGCTTGTAACTGAAAAGACAAGATGTGCACTAAAGGACAGATGCAAATTGTGTGCTTTGAGTGACTTATGGAACCTCCTTATGACTTCATAAATACATTTTAAATGAACAACATTATACAAATCTTTCTAAATATCTTGATCTGGAATATTTGAGCACAAAACCGCAGCTTGAAAGACTAATTCGTTTAGGCATTTTGCCCTACTTTCGCTATGAGATGAGCATGAGTCATGCTGAAATGTTTTGATAAGGTTACTTTTACATGTAATAGACATTCAGTGACTGCAGCTAAAGACATCAAGTTGTGTTGTACGTTCATTACAGATGCTTTTTGTCACTTAAAACATAAAACAGACCTGAAGAGAGCTATATATGTGTTTATAAAGCAATACTTGACGTTTCTCACTGTCTTTGCTGATTTTTCCCCGGAAGGACGAAAATAAGGTACTGAACCTCTTCATGGCTCCCATGTCTGATTGATCTTCACCTGGAAGAAAGACACCTGAGCAATAAAACACACAAAACAGAACAATTAATAAACTGCAATCACACAGAATTGCTCAAGAAAGCTCAGAAGTGTTCCCAGAAATGGCTTGATCCCCAACTCCTGTTTGGTTATTCACTTCCTTAGCCAACGAGGTTAGTTTTGACAGCTGAAATGTAAATTGTGAATTCAGTGAATGTAAATTATTCTTTCCCACATGACTATATTTTCAGGAGTTCCTCACCAGAAACCACAAAGACTCTTGCTTAACCTGCTTTGTTTGTCTTTTATATACCACATGCCAGATAGTTAACTGTAAAGCATCAATATCCCCAATACAACATTGTGACAGCAACTAAGTAGATAGATAGATAGCTCCTCAGGATCCTCTTCAAGACCACATACTTAACTATTGATTATGAATGTGATGCGAGAGACAGCATATTTCCTATTCTGAGAAAATCATTTTGCATTATTATTTGTAATGATCAAAAAGCAAGGGGTCTCCAAACTAACGTAGATCCTGGAGGGCCCACACTTTTTACATTTATTTTTATGGTCTAATTTCATATCCATAAATGTAAATTCTCAGAAAAAAAATTTATGTTTCATAACATTTAAAAATGAAGTGAAACTTTATATTGAGTACATAGCCTACAAGAAAAAAAAACAAAACAAAACTGCAGCCCTGAGATAGATAGTAAGCAATTAGTCCTACATTCAAATATATAGGAAAAATGTTAATGTTAAACCTTTAGTTATATCAGCTCCATTAAATAAGAATACTAATATATAAACAACACACAATTACTAAAGCACAGTTTGGTTAAACTTACTCCGGTGTTTACGTGAGTTTCCCTTCTTTCCTCTTCTTTTGACATTAGTGGGAGTAATTCCGTTCATGTTCGAATCTCTTTGCGTAAAGTTTGTCAATTAAAGTGATATTTATGTCGTGATCTCGCAACAGTCTTTCCCATGGACGCGCAAGATCTCTGTACTGCCCCGAATGAGCTCGTGCAACCAACGTGTGTGCGCGCGCTGCTGATGACTGATTCGCGAACCGAGTCGCAAACCGTTAATGAATCATTTGACTGTTAGGGAGAGTCAAACAGCGAAAATATAGTGACAGATAGCATTACACAAACAATCCCCGTTTCACCGCAAAAAAAGCGGGGCGTCTGGGTAAAATAAATAAACCAATATGACGTATTGAAATGAACTGTTCAAACGAACCGAATCGGCGAAGAGAAGTGAAAGGCAGGTCGGAAGACACTTCAAACGATGTGAACTGCGTCTTCATCAGTCAGTGGGAGTTCCTTCCTTTCTCGGTTCTTCCATGCAGCTAGACCATAATTTATCTGAACCATAGGTACTTTCGGATGACATTAGTGTGACATCATTTATATAAGACACTGTTTACTTTGCATGTCCGCGTTTGTTTGTCTTTTGATGTCTTCATGACCAGGTGACTCTTGTAAAAGAGATTTTAATCTCAATGAGATAACTTAATAAGTTTGCTAACTTAATAACCCTTGCCCAACACTACTAACGCATCTGTTGGCTTCATTCACTTTGGTAGAAATCCACAAAAACATTCTCAGAGAGTTACAGACTCTCTGAGTATGAGTATAGAGTAGACAACAAGAGTTGTATAAATAATAAACTGGTTCACATACCTACCAAGGCACACTGAAAATGATATATTATGAAAACATTTATTGGTGGAAAACTGCAGTTTCACTTCACTAGCTTACCTTTGTTGGTCTCAAAATCTGTATCTGAGAGAGTTCTTCTCTTGTCTGTGTCATCTTCTTCTCCTTGAGATCTTCCTGTAGGCCAAGTCAAAGACAACTGAACTTTGTGCTAATGCCTAGAAGTGTTCATTTGTCTATATACTTGGTTTATTTTATGAAGCAGAGCAAATTTGGACAGCTAGGTGTTTGAACTGAGTGACTCACGTTCACGTCGATCACTTCTAAAAGAAGAAAACAATCTTCTTCTGAAATTATTTTCCCCTTCATCCAGTGACACTCTGGCTGTAGCGGTCAAAAAATACAATTCAATTGATCAGGAATCACACCAGAATGCGAATACGTTAAGATTTGAAATATCTTATACTTCTTTAATCATACTTACTCTTTGAACGCATGGAGGAGAACGCCCAGTTTTTGGTGGATGATGTCATTGTGTCACCTACAAAAAAAAAAACGTACACACGTAATCTTCAAGTTTCTATAAATGTAATTATTTCAGGGACAATCAGAAAGGAATTCATTGCAAAGTAACAAAAGAGAACCTTGACTTAAGCTAAATTCGTTGCTCCTTAAATGTGAGACATGTTTTTTTCCCAAGGCCCAAGGTTATAGTCCTTAAGTAAATATTAACTTGCAACTCCTTGTCATTAGTGGAAAAAGTCTTGACACTCTCTTGACTGCACATGTGTTCAAAGATCACACACATGAATAACCTTATCCCTGCTCCATTATTCCCAATGCTTATTGTTTATTTTATTTTATGCATTTACATTTTATTTTTATTAAAAGCTTAATTAAATAATTTTGTGCTTCTAAATGGTAATTACTGAACAGTCTCTTTATGAACAGAGAAGCAAGCTTAATGAAATGAAATCACAAAAGGCTTTAGTGGACACTTGCAGCCTTCAAAGATACTTTCTGTGACAGTCACACCACCACAGGAAGTACCAGAGTTGTGGTGGTTTTGTTGTAGTGAGGTCAAACAGTAGCATCACATGAAGTTTGAGCTTCCTCACATCCTGTTCACATGGCTATCTTTAACATTACATTTATAACACCGTGAAGTGACATGTACTACAAAGTTGTGACGCAGACAGTGCACAATAAATTAAGTTATTGTCTATCAAAAAAAAAGAGTTTGAATTTGAATCTTTCTCTGTTATGGATCCACGTCACTAAGTAACATATTTGCATAATGTCCGCCCAGTCAGTGCTAAGTTTATTTGAACTGGCTTGCTCCTCTGAACTTCTACCTGTAAGTAAGATTAATAATTGATGATTGTATTTTCTAGCGATCGTTCAAAACACGTATTTGTGTTCGTTATGTTGTGTAACAACCCTGCACATGTCTGGGTAACCGGCTAACTTGCGTTTCTGTTGTTCAGCTGTGGGCCTGATATAGTCTAAAGATTGTGACTGATGCAGCTTGACTGTCTGTCTATCTCATTAGTTTAAGTAATGATAAACGATGTTTAATATAGTGTTATGCATTATATAGCTGTAAAGTTCACAACGTAGACGTGTGCCCGATTCACTTACAAAAGTGAATTTCACTTACAAATTGCGAGCACTTTCCACGGTAGTCCTTGCTAACTAGTTGACGGATTCTCTCAGTTTTGGTACAAGCTCTGTGGACCACTGGTAGCGGTAGACCAATCATAAAGGACTGCTCCATCTGACCAATCACAGATTGATTGATTCTTCGAACTGCTTCACACGAGTGTTTTATGAATCATTTAAAAAAGGGGTAAAATTAAATCTACTTTTGGAGAAAACTAAAGTATTTTTGACCTTGCATACATGTAAACCTGTTTTAAGAGACTCATAAAACAATATTAGCAACCTTTAAAATGGCATA
>JAUYWG010000041.1:4327265-4367037 GCA_034779775.1 Enteromius afrohamiltoni
CTAATGTTTATCAGTACATTACAGAAAATAATGAACTTTATCACAATATGCTAATTTTTTGAGAAGGACCTGTATGTATGGTAATATTCACTTATCTAGTGTCTTATAACTTGATGATTCAGACTTATTTTTTTTGTCTTTATTATTGTAAAAGTGCATGCAGATACATGACAATGAAATGGCAAGAAGTAGGTCCATTAACCTGTTTTCCCATTTTTGGGCTAATCTAAATAAAAAAGACCTCTTTTTAAGGGCAAAAGTCCCCCTCCTTAAAGAAGATAGATGGGTCCTTTTTTGTCTTACATTGTTTTGCCAAACTGGGTTTTCAACTGAATGGGCTGTTGTTAGGATTTGCACTTTTGGCTACAAGAGATTCATCTCTTACTGAGTCATATCTCTCTTTCTCAGTGCTGTCCTAGACAGATTTTCTACTTGGGCGCTTTTACAAGGCCATTCTTCCCTCTGCACATCCTGTTGCTGAGTGACTGTATGTGTGAGGTTGTGGAAAGGAGGACAGTGAATTTTCAAGGCTGATTTCATCACCTTCTGTTTTTAAGCATCCCAAGAGAGACATTTCCTATATTGCAGAAATTCGTTTTTTTTGTTGTTGTTTTTTTTTTTTTTTTTTTTTTACACAATCTTTAATTGAAAAAATATTTTTGGGGAAAAAAGTTTATTCTTAGGACCTGCTGTTGTTGGACATGGTGTTGACACAAGGGGGCACTAACACTTGTTAAGTGATCGAGCATACATGATGATAAGGTCAAAATGGCCAAATATTAATCTGTTCTAACAAAGTTACTTGGCCTGTCATAATTCATCTCAAGTAGACACACACGCTAAGTTCAAAGGACATAGAAAGTAAAATGTATTCATGATTTTTAATTATGCATATTTATCTTTTTCCTCTTTTTTTTTTATTTTTTTTTATTTTTTTTAAGGACGTCACAGAAGTGGAGGTTAAAGACCCCAATGAGCTTGTTGGTAAGTATAAAATGTATCATCGTCGTCTTCAGAAAAAATATTATTCAACTTTAAGCTTGGGTATGATGGAGAGCACAGTGTAAATGTGCTCCAGGCAACATGGTTTAGGTGCTTCATCAGAAAGGTGTGTTTGTGTATTGGCCATGCCCAGGAAGTTAGTGATCCAGGTTGGATTGCTTCAATCCTGTTTTATAGAAATTCTGTGTGGTTAGTTTGATTATAGTGAGTCCTCAGTATTACTACTTTTCTATTAAATCTAATAAGTATAATCTGTGTTGATTCCAATAAAAATGATTTCTGATGTATTGTCATTATATTAGTAATCATGTATCAGTAATAATCTGCGGAGTATTTTGCAGAGTAATCAAGTCCTAATATAAAAAATAAATACAAGCATGTCAAGGATTTGAAAATGCTTCATAATGTCCCATTTATAATGTAATCTGTTGCTGTAAATGCTCAAGCACTTTAAAATCAGGTGGAATCTGAATTATAGAGAAAGAAAAAAAAAAAGTTTATAATTTGCAACATTGTTAACAAAATAACACATGGAGGCTGCACTAGAAGATTGTGAAGTAGGGCCCTTCACTTTCCCTTTTGTGTTTATGTGTAAAAATTTGATTTATAATGCCACATATCTTTCTGATGCATTCAGAGACTGAATACTCCTTTTTTGCAGTTGTAGGGAGTAACAGTAAACAAGACACTTGGGCGAGTAACTGAACGTTCCACATTGTCTTGTTTCTCTTCTCCTTAAAATGTGCAAAAAATCAGAATTGACCATAGACAGGAAGGTCTTGTCGGAGACTCAAAGATTTTCTTTGTGGTTGCAAGACAGAAGGTCTTTAGATTTGTCTCTAATTTTCCCTCCTTCTCTTTTTTGGAGTCCTAATGAAATGGGAGTTTGTGTATGGGTGACTGTGCCACTTGTTTGGGTGGACACTGAACCGAAGATGCCAGAGAAATGAGTCACTTACACTCAACGCATGATTACTCTGATGGAAAGGAAATGACAAAAACCGACTCGTGGGGAGAAATCTACTGTTCTAGGATCAGCTAAGAACACAGGGTAAATCAGGTCAGGGTTAAGAAATCTGAGATCAGCAGTGGGGTTTTTAAAGGTTTTATAGAAGACCCTCATTTGCCAGCATTCCTGTGCACACTTGCTCTCAGCTGTAATCACGCTGTAATTATTAGGATATGCTTTATAAAACGCAGCTTTCAGACCAACTTCATGAAGCTCAATCCTTGACAGCCACAAATATAAAGTTTTCATACTTTCTGAGAACTTTTGTCTTTGATGTTCTGGTTTTGTTGCTTGGTGGTTTCTAGGTATAAATAGAGCAGACATGTCTTTGTATAATATTCTAGTCACTGTAGTGGGCAACGTTTAGAAGTAAAAATCCATTTCATGTTATTAGTTTAACTTAAACGGTTAAAGACAGACCTACTGTGAGCTATGAGGCTATTAATCAATGGTGTAGGCTTTTATTGATGTCATCAATCCGCTTTATTTCAACTTATTCTTAAAAAAACTACATTACCCATGATTCTGCAGAAAAAAAATGTCCACCAAACAGAAAATCAAATCGAGCAAATGCCAGCTCTAATAGAGTCTTATATTTTTGTTGTTTTATTTATATAAACAATATCTTTAAAATCACTGGTTTTATTACTGCTTTGTTTTGAGTGTAATTCATGGGTTTTGTTCTTGTGTTTTACCTCAAAGCTTAAATACAGTCTAATCACTGTAAAATTTTTACATACTCTAAACCTGTATTACAAGCACATCTTGTGTTTATTTGCCTCTATGATAAATCACTTGTATCATTATGTATCTCTCATTTTTAAGTTGCTTTGTATAATAATAATTGGAAATGTACTTTTTTGTTTTGAATGGATGTTATTCACCTAAAAGCCAGTTGGTTTGGTTCTTGGCTTTAACAAAGACTACTTGAAAATCCCTATGGAAAAAATGATTGAAAAAAGTACTTTTCAAAACCACGGGCACTAAAAAAGTTGCACTGTTGAACACAGGCTCGTCCTTAAATAAGACAGTAACATCCATCAGGTAAAACATAATTCTGATCACCTAAACTCAAAATTTGAGGTGTCATTTATAGATTTCTAGAGTTATGTGATAAACTTTAATGCTTGCACTCTAAAAAGTACAGTTCAGGTGTGCATGATCTATTTTGCCACAGGGTTGTTCTCAAAAGTGCGGTTTACGTAAGTCTGCTCTGGCTGAAAAATGCTTTTACCTTTCAGAAGTACCTCGGCAAGTTTCCATCGCTAGAGGGCCTGTTTTTACATGTTTATGTCTGTGTGTCTGTGCTTTGCTGAGGGAAGCGTGCCATATCTAGAGGGCCCCACCCAACCCTTCCCTGCTTCTGTGTGTAATGCGTTTTAACAAACGGAGGCATGTTTTGGCCCACAGTCACTGCCTCAAACCTGCCCAGAATGGCAGCCAGGGGGTGTGAGAGAGACACATGGGAGGGGGGGTAAAGGGTGTGTGGAATTAAAGGTAAAAGAGAATTCGGCAGTGGCCTGTTCCAACCAGTATGGTTTGAATAGTGTTCACTGCTGCATGTGTACGCAACCACAAATTCCATTTCTTGGTAATTCACTCCAGAGATGTCTGACGATGACTGCTGAAGACTGAATTTAAAAAAAAAAAGGAAAAAGATATTGCAAAACGCTTACAAAATTGAAGTAGTAGTTCAGTGTCATTTAAAAAAAATAAAAAAAATGAAATATAGCTTGAGGTTAAAGTTGCATAGAGAATCCAAAATGTTTGTGTGTGTGGAAACTTCATACCACTGATGGGAGTTTTTAATATATATAATGCAAGCTTATTTATATAAGCCAGGTTGTGTTTTTAAAATATAAAGTAACCTATATTAAGTTTTTCTTGAGAGCATAGAAAAATCTAGATTTATGAGCGTTCTGTATGACGTATTGTTGTTCTACTACTGCAGCATTTTATGTTTTTAAGCAAATTGCATGTATTTGCATTGTTTGAGTGTTTTTTTTTTCTATTCTTCACAGCACAGTTTTCAGAGAAGGTTCGGAATATGTCTCCAGATGAGATCAGAATTCCTCCTGAACCTCCTGGGCGTTGTTCCAGTCATCTGCAGGTGAGATGGTTGCTGTATTCGGTTTGAGATCTTCTTGTGTTGCTGCCATGGGCTGTATAAGAGTAATCTCGACCGCACTTGTTCGCTGTGCTTGTTTTTTGAGAGATGCTAGTCTCAGCTATTAATTATCAGCTGACCATTCACAGGCATTTTGCTTATTGCACAAACAAATGACAAGAGCGGCCCAAAATCAGTTCTGATCTGATTGGTTGGCAAAATTTAGAGTCAAATTTGTACCCACAAAGCTGTTCAAAGATGAAAACATTTTGAAAGATAACATTTTTTTTAGTAACACTTGTTAACTATTAACTATGACTTTTTCCCAAAACAAAATCTTAATTTGCTGCTTATTAAATAGTTAGGTAGTTGTTACATTTAGGAAATGGGTATGATTACCCAAGTAGAAAAATGCATTAATATGTCCTTTAATTAGCACTAATAAATGGCTAATGTTCTAGTAATATGCATGCTAATATATTTATTTCTTTGCATTTGGTAACAAATGTCTTTTAAGGACACTTTAAGGAAAAAAAAAGTAGTTTTTGGACAGAATTTGTTTGTTGTTAGTTTAAACAAAAGGATGTACTTCTTTTGTATGATTTATTTGACTTAATTTGCCAATAAACATCACTTTAAAAAAACAAAAACAAACAGAAGTCAGCTTTTCACATTTGAAAATAAGCTGATGAAATGATCTAACAATGAACTATTAATTAATTTAAGGTTATGTTAATTTTAATTTATTGATACTTAAAATAACAGGTTGTCCATTAACACCAGTTAAAGCAATGTATGAACAACAATGAACAATTGTATTTTCATTTATTTATTTTAATTAGATTTTTCCAATACAACGACGGTGCTGGTATCTCATAACAACATGTAATGTTAACACATTGATTAAAGGTATCTGAGTAGTTGACCATGATAATAGTGTATGTTTTTAGGCCTGATGTATACAAACGTTTAGTATATATTCTTTGTCACAGTCTAGAGAGATCAAAAGTACTATTCAAAAGGTATACTTTTGGAGACGATACAAAAGTCTTTTAAAAAATCTCTTTCCATTACAGTTTAATTTTGTCACTATCATTGTGCCAATGTCTACTTTGCATTTAGAACATAACTGAGAATAATTGGGAAATATTCCATGGAGGTAATAGTTTTTTAGTAACATAATATTGCAGAAAATTTGCCCATTTTTGGTTTCGGTAATAGTATACTGCATTTTAATAGAGTATTTAAATGAAATCATCATCAGTCTAAGCACCGTTACTTTAATTTGCATAAATACCTCTATGAACCAGTTGCTAAAACAACGCAGATTGTGCATGCAAATGAAGAGTGCGATCAGTGCTGTTCATTCTTGGCGAAAATCAGTATCTGCATTTTCATTGGAATTTGATCTTTTTGTTTGTTTAAAAGCATGAATTAGATTCTTAAAAAATGGCACCGTTGCAAACATGCGTTTATCAAAATATAAGCGTCCTCCTGTTGTTGTTTCTTTTTCTCCAAATGCCGGCTGAAAAACGTTTTCTCAGCTGTTTTGTTTTGGTTGTCAACAGTCATAAAAGGAGGTTTCTTATGGTTTCATTGTTTTAGTTCTTGGCAAGCTGTTTGAAGCACGTGTTTAGAGCCTGGCTGGCAGGTTTTATCTCAGGGTGTGGCACTGGGGGTCTTTAGGGGGTGGAACACTGTAGGTGTCAGGCTTTCAGGTATTTTGCCCCACCCAGAGGTAAGGACTGGCAGTATGCCCTAAATCATGCAACTTGCATGTTGTCAGTACATGTCCAGAGACGCAAGCATTTGAGATCAGTGATCTCATGTTAATGCCAAGGTCATATTTGAACGTCTTATTTCGTTAGAATTATTTGGTTGGTTTAATTACAGTGATATTTATTCATAACTTTTATCCAATTCCTAACAATCCTACCACTTCCTGTTGTAGCTTTCTCTGTTTTGAGCTGTCAGGACAGGTGAACATGGGTGTGGCTTTCACACTTCAGTACAGTACAGCGTGCTACTGCTTTTTTTCATGTTATGATGAATATCCTGTCCCTATGGCTATACTTTAATCACTGCTCAGACATGATCCTCCTTCTCTTATACATCTAAGTGGGCCTCTTTCTTTCTTGTTGCACATTTTGTACAAATTAACTAAGATCAGTGTCTTAACCATCAACAAAGGACTTTTTAATTAATTTGACTTCTTGGAATGTGAAGGAAAACATATTGAGGAGCTGAAAATGGCACATCTCCAAGTGCTTCTTGGAGTCTGGTTGTCAAAAATCACCCTCTGGTTCTAGAAACTCGCACAAAGACTTTATTCATTCTAAGTGTCTCACAACACTAGGAGCAAAGAGGCAGTTTTTGTCTTGTTTTGTACTCCACATTTTGTATTTAAAATTGACCCAAGTGAGCTTAAAATGGAGATTTAGCAATATCATACATGTGCTACATTTCAGTAATGATGTGGAAAAATAACGACTCCCTTTTCTGTTTCTAGGAAAAGATCTTTAAACTTTATGAGCGGAAGCTTCACGGTGACTTTGATACGAACAGCCATATACAAAAGAAGAAAGAGTTTCGCAATCCAAGGTCCGGAGATAAGCGTTTATGACCCACAATGCACCAGACATAACCTGAAGTAAATTAACTTTTGATATTATTTTTAGTTGTGTGCAACCTAACCTTGTGTTTTGTGTTTATAGTATTTATGAGAAGCTTATCCAGTTCTGTGGTATTGACGAACTCGGTACCAATTATCCGAAAGTAGGTGGTAATGCTTACCTGTTAATAACACATAAATACATGTTTTTTCATGTCTGTTACAAAAATATTATTGTGTTCACTTCTCCACAGGACATGTTTGATCCCCATGGCTGGTCAGAGGATTCGTATTATGAGGCACTAGGTAAGTTTAGTGCTAGATTAAGTTTGACTTTTAAACTCATATGGATTGAATTGACTGCATCTGTGAACTATTTGTGTGCTGTGCACTCCACAGCCAAAGCTCAGAAAGTGGAGATGGACAAGCTGGAAAAAGCTAAAAAGGAAAAGACCAAGGTTAGAGTCCTGAAGCACTCAACCTGTTAAAAAGAAATAAAAATAATATTAGTGCATTTGTTTGTACTGTTTGGGCCACAGCATCAATGATTGTTAATGTGTGTGTGTGTGTGTGTGTTTTAACCCATTTGTCTGTAGATTGAGTTTGTAACGGGCACCAAAAAAGGTGCCACTACTAATGCAGCAGCTTTGGCCACGAACACAACAACTGCTTCTTCCACAGGTAGTGTGTTTAATGTAAATGAGGATTTGTGGGTTTAATGCTGCTTTAAAATAAGACAATTAGAACAAGATAAATTAATAAGACCGTTGTACTAAAAATAATTGTTAAAAATAATAATAATGTTTTTGTAATTAAGAAAGATTATTTTTCATGAAAGATGTAAAATTTAGAAAAATATAAGTCTGTATGTAGATGTATTCTCTTACCAGTTCCAAAAAATAAGTAACTATCAAAAGTAAAATTTATACTGATAACCTAACAAATCAACTAAATCTACACTACAAACTAAATTAAACCAAAATGGGTTCTATTGCATTTCCTAATTCAGATTAAATTTTTTGTACATTTTTGTAGTTTTTGGGTGATACAAAGTGTTCTTTTATAAAGACCTTAAAGGGATAGTTCACCCAAAAATGAAAATTTGATGTTTATCTTCTTTCCTCAAAGGCTCTAGGTCACCTCAGATATAGGTGACTTAATTTCGGTTGCGCATGTTTTTTTTTTGCTCTCACAAGCTTTGGAAAGTACCCACTGACTTCCATCATAAGACTGAAAGACTTTTGTTTGAGTTAAAAATCTTTTTGTTTAAATTTTCGGGTGAACTATCCTTTTAAAGGGGCTATCCGAAAGAGCTATTCTGTACTACAATAGAGCCAGATTTATAGGAAATCGTTCAGTACATAATTATCTATTCACCTAAACATCACTCTAAACATTGTGGACCCAGTGATTCTGAAAAAGATGCTGGCTGCAGTTCACTTAACAGCCACCGGTGTCACTAATAACAAGGGATGTAGCAGCTTTAAATCACCCTTTTTCTTTTATTATGCATCTGTTGGGTTAGTGCTACTGATTACAAATGTACTGTCAGTTCTAGTTTAATTAATTTTTGAGTTTGATGACCTAGCAGATGCTCAGAAGAGGAAGAGCAAGTGGGACTCGGCAGTACCAGTGACCCTGGCACAACCCGCCCTCCTCACCACCACTGCCACCCTCCCTGGAGTCGTCTCTGTGACCACGACAGCCAGCGGCACCAAGACCACAGTCATCTCTGCAGTTGGAACCATTCTTAAAAAAGCTAAGCAATGACACAAAAAAGGCTGGGGGATTTTACTTCAGGTTGCCAGATTGATAGTTAATGGCCGTTGCACAACGTAACAAGTTTTTTTTTTTTTTTTCTTGAGCAACAGTTTGATTTAACAGTCTGGCAACTGGAATAGATGGTGTTTTCCTGTTTTCAGAAAGTGGGAAATTCTGGATAAAGCTTTATAACAGCATCATTTTATCAGATATATCTGTGTTTAGTTTGGACTAGCTGTTGCAAATGCATTCATCTGATGGCTGGGTCTTTGATTTGTCTAGGTTGTCTTTGCTCAGATGGTTTCCATTGAATTCGTGAATTGTTATGTGCACCGTATGAAAACTGAAACCTGCAATAATTTATTGCTTATGAGTACATTTTTTTTCTTTTCTTTTCAATAATCATTCAGTGTTTTATAGATGCTCAGTCTGGTCTGTCTACTAACTGTGTTTTCATGTTTTGGATAGGTCATGTCACACAGAACACCAATTAAACATCACCAGAGGATTCATTTAGTATCTTACTATAACAATAACTAATCAGGGCTTTCTGACTATGTTGCCACATTTATTAAAAGACGCAAAGGGTCTTATATTTTGGTGCAAGTTCATTTTTACATTTTCTTTCCCCCCCTATAATTTCTGTCTTTTTATTTCATTTTAGCACTGCAAGTGTTTTTTAAAAGTGTACATATAAAAATGTTTCTGGCTTCTCTGTAGCTCAGAAGTGTAAAAATAAATGTTTTTTGTATAATTGCAAATCTTGTTTCCTCGATCACTCTGCGTTCTATGCATAAACACAGCCAAAGGATATGATGTCAGTTAGTGTTGAGGAATGTGTTTCAGGTTCTGAATTTAAAGGATGGTTTGTGTTTACTAAACGATTTCATGATTTATATTTATATTTTTGAGCTCAAGCCATCCAAACTTTCATTCAAGCTAAGAAATGCTAGGCAGTGGGTTAATTCCTGTCATTTTCCCTCGGTCATATTTAAAACCATCTGCTGGGAATGTGGCGGTGCAGCCTAGTGGTTATAGATCAAGGCTTGGTAATCAAAATGCCGTGGGTTCAAATCTACTGCCCTTGATCTAGACACAGTTTTATTTAAAGTCATTTGAAAGCTGTTTTGTTTATCTACTCTACCGTGCAAACGTTTGGGGTTTGTAATATATTTTTGTTTTATGAAAGAAGTCTTGTCCCACATAAGTGTTTGTTTGATTGTAAAATACAGTTATTTAAAATACAATATTATTAGTTAAATATAATTGTTATCAGTTAAAAACGGTTCTACTGGTTATTTTGTGAATTATTCCAGGAATCTATGAATATGAAGTTAAACAGAACTTTATTTGAAATAGTTACTGTATAAGTCATTTTTGATTAATTTATTGCTTGTTGATGAACAGACATTAATTTATTTGTAAAATCTACAGTAAAGTTTTGATTTCCCCAATTTACCATTAGCTTACCTGTAATATGTTGGATGATTTTATTTATTACATATTGTAATGTCATTAAATCATAAAATACGCAAAAAAAACATTTAGTAAACTTCTTAAGATGTGACCGGAGCGACTAATGGGAATCTGTAGGAAGAAAACCAGTATCAGTAAACTGTTCCACTTCATTAAATACATCTTTTATATTCTTGATTAAAACGTTACATCAAAACTACTTTATACAGTTTGTTGTAATGCAAAATGTTATTTATCAACATAAAATGGATCATATAAAATGCATTACATTTTTTAAAATTAGTATCTTTTTTTTTTTTAGGTCTTAAATATTTCCCATTAATTGTGTTTACATATAGTCCACAAGAGAAAAAATAAAAATGACCCGATTCAAAGGTTTCTTAATAAAAGTTTGTGATGCTGTGCTTCCTGGGGCCTGTTCCATAAAACAAGTTTACCAAATACGCAAGGCTTATGGCAGATAGTCTGACTTATTTTAATGCAAATTAACTGGCAATAAGTCAGACTAACTGAAATAAGCCTGGCTTATACTCTAATCTTGGTTTATGGAACAGGCCCCAGGATGATCCACTGTTTTTTGTTTTGTTTTTATAGTTATTCATGAGTCCTTTTCCTGAATTTCTTTCAGGAAGTTTTCTCTCAGGGCAGAACACTGACCCGTTGGTCTTTAACAAAGTTTGGCACAGATTACCCAACAACCCTGTTATATACAAAAATATACTACAATATAGGTGCATTTGTTTTAGCTCTTTTGTTATTTCTTCCTGCCTAGAGGGCAAGTTCTAGTGGCACATCTTACCCACTTTTTCCTGCCAGCCTGCCAAGATGGTATTTTTCATCCAATGCAAGACTTTGTGGTTATAACAAATGGAGCTTTCTTTATTATTTGGCTTTTGCATGGCCCCAGGTAAAAACACTGACGCACAGAAGTTAAGTTTGCCAGCAGAGATTGTGCGAGTGCAGTATGTGCTGACTGTGCGTCAGGTTGACTCAGACTGAAGACACACCCTGTACAGGCCCAGGCTCCACCGATCTTCTGTGAATCCGGCCACTAAGGTTTACTCATGCAGTGCACATAATTGTAATGTTGCTACCAAGTATTTAAACATGCATAGTGATTCAGTGAATAAACCCAGAGCTTGACCTTGTTTTTTACTTTCCTGTGTGAGGAAAAAAATGTATAATCTCAATTTTATTTGTTTTTTGTAATTTAGATTGTTGTTATTGCATTGAATTATTACAACACTGTTAAGAAGTGTTTCTTAAGAAGCAAAATAGCATTTTAGAATGAACACCAAATGTTGATTAGATTAAGTTTGTGTCGATTAGATAAAGTTTTTCGATTAATCAAATCCATTTATGGCTTTATTTTAAAAGCATCCTCATTTTAAAGCATTTTTACACAAACGCCTACATCTTGTCACAGTACTGTACCTTTGCAGGAAGGTTTCTTCAGTCGTCTTGGAGATATTGCCACTGTTGTGGCACAGTCTGGACTTTTGCAAAGTACTCTGTGTGTATGTGTGTGTTATAAACAAACGGACGGACAGAACACTGGAATGACAGAGAGACAGACAGATATCATGAACAATCAATAGACATATATATATATATGGATGGATGAATGGAAAGAACAATTTAGGCAGAATGAAAAAACGACAACAAATGACAGATGAGCGATAGATAGAAAGCTAGACAGAACGAAAACATACCATGGATGGATGGATTATATTTTATTGCTGTAATTTAAAATTGCTTGTGGAAGTAGGTTACTGCACTTTTCCAATTTTGTGGTAATAGCCTAATTGTTTTGGTAGGTTTAGTAGCCTAGCTCTTTGGAGTCTAGCTTTTCTGATTTGCTAGTTTTTGGTCTGCTTTCAAAGACACGGGTCCCCTTTTCATTTGTCCGAATTGATTACAAATAACAAAAGAAAGTAATAAATTCTGAGTGAATCTTTTGTCATGTAAATAATGAAACCGTTCGCCTCACAAAAGAGTGGTTGCCAAAATATGCGTAATGCAGTCCAGGGCGTTTGCCACTGCTTGGAAAATGTGAATTTTCGAATTCGTACGAATGTTTGTAAGTCTGAAACATAACATTGGAGCCGCTTCGGAACGCGCCAGAGATGCCCACAGATGGTTTCTAGAGGCTCGCAGTTTAAAACGCAGCCTGACTGTTTTAGACGACAGCGGAGTTCCTCTCTGAAGGGGTGAGTTCAATTTGTTTGATCACTTAGTAGGTGCAAAGCAAACTCGTTTTTAATATTGTAAGTGTTAGAAATGCACGTTAAAACTGTTTGCAGACGTGTCACGCTTCATGGGTGGTCGGATTTGCCGGGAGAAAGCCTGCGAGACGTGTTTTTCCCCACTGAGGGGAAGTTTTGTGCTATGGTGTAATATGTATTTATAAAACAAATGCATGAGGTTTTAAGAAGTGAACGACTCATACATCCTTACCAAGAAAGATTACCATGGTAACCAAGGTAAATTATAGTCGTCAGGTTCATTCTGAAAGCTTCTTAACTTCTTTATTAAGGCATTCTTCTTTATTTTTTTCCACGAGAGAGCGAAAAAATATGTTCTATGAACATATTATTATTAGCAACTAGTTATTAGCAACTAGTTCTAACGCATGGCATTTTTTTATGTCTTGCACACTTGTTGCTGCTTAGTATAGGTGAACCTGCAAACCTGTTTTGACACCATTATGGATTTAGTGAAATATATTTTGTTGTATTTATTTCATTTGATAGCGTTTTATATATCAAATTATCATCTATCTATCTATCTATGAAAAATTACAACAATTACAATAGTAATTATTTATGACCCAAATTTTGGGAGCAAAACCTCATTTTGATCTTTTTGTAGTTGGCAATCAACATCTTTAAACATTCATGCCTTCATTCATTCGTTCTCTCAGGTATGTGTTTTGTTGGCCTATGTTACACTATTTGTGGGAGATGCTTTTAGCAGAGCTACATTAGTAACAATAACAGTGGCTGGTAACCATGTTTGACATGGTGATTCTTTGTGGTGGGAAAGGGAAATCCTGAGAGGGATGTTCTTAACTGTTCAGGAGGAGTACAATATTTATTTTGGAAGTTGTATCTGACATTGGCATACAGTAAAAAGATATCTCTTTTCCCAAGCGCAAAAATGCACACGATTAATTGATTAATTTGTCGCTTGGTGCCAATTTTTTAAAAAATCCAAACAAACTCTATGAATTAACTTTTTTATAAACAAAAGAGGATTAATTATGAAGTGGATGTCCTTTAAGGCCAGAAATAATGTTTTAAATACATTGATGCTTGAAACATTCAAGCACGTGAGAAAATGCAGTTGGAACTTTCTGATGTCCGGCGGTAAGAAATGGCAATAATAGCAGCTAAGTTTTTCCACAGGGCTTTCTCGTGGGACAGCTGTACCACACACATCCCTTTCTAATGTTTCACTGAGTGCCAGGCAGTCTGATTGTTACTCAGGGAAGGACACACCTTATTTGTGACTCATTGTGTGTTTAGTAGTGTTATGCATCTGCCCTGTGGGAATGTGCTTCTCCTGATTTTACGTTGCCATGGTGTGTCTGGTTGCTTTTCCTATGTTTTTTTTTTTCTATCTATCTATCTGTCTGTCTGTCTGTCTGTCTATCTATTGTTCTATCTATCTATCTATCTATCTATCTATCTATCTATCTATCTATCTATCTATCTATCTATCTATCTATCTATCGTTCTATCGTTCTATCTATCTCGTTCTATCTATTTTTTAGCATTCTATCGTTATTTCGTATATTGTTTTGTCGGTCTATCTTCCTATTGCTCATCAGTCAAGTGATGATTCTATCATTCTGCTCTGTCCATCTATCTGTAACTTTTTTTGTTTATCTTAACTACTTATCAAGATTGTTCTATCTCTATATCTGTTGTTTATATTTGTTTCACATCTGTCCGTCTGACCATCTCTCTGTCATCCATCCATCCATCCATCCATCCATCCATCCATCCATCCACCCACCTACCCAGCCTAACACATGTGTCACAAGTCCATTTTTGCGTATCTATACCACGAGTTTTAGGGTTTTTTAATATATATGCATTTTTATGATACATTATCTATTTGTCTGTTTGTCAGTCTATCTGTCTGTCTAACTATGTCTGTCTATCAATTGTTCTATCACTATATCGGTTGTTTCTATCTATCTATCTATCTATCTATCTATCTATCTATCTATCTATCTATCTATCTATCTATCTACCCGTCTATCCGTCTGCCCGTCTGTCATTATATATTCCATCATTATTTCTCTCTCTCTCTCTCTAAGCTGGTCTGGATAAGGTTACTGACCTGGTCAGGTTTTTAATGGAGGTCGTTCTGGAAACTTTTGCTTTGTTCCCACTGCACAGGAATGCTTGTTTTTACCACTCTCTCTCCCCCCCATTTCTTTGCTGTATCTCTCGCTTCCTCTCTTGCTGTCTCACTTTCTCTTTTCCCTCTTTTCCCTCTTGAAATAGGGCACAGTTTTGTGGCAGTGACATTTGAAAGACTTCAAAGGCAGTGCTCTGTGTGCGCTGTTGTGTTCATTTAAGTGTGCAAAGCCTGTCGGATTGTTTTTCAAGCATATCTGTGAGTTACAATGTTACTCACATTGAAAACTAGCATTGTCTTAAAGCGTGGCAAGGCACGTGTTCGTGTGTACCTGCGTATGCATGTGCAGAAACGAGTGCGCCAATGATTCTTTGTACCCTGCAGGCAATATATCTGCCTGCCACTCCCTGTGCAAGGGCAGTCAGGGCAGGGTTTCTTCACTCTTTCCCTCTCTTTCTCTCACTCTCTTTTCCTCTCCCCCTAGGGGAGGAGCTCTGACCTGTCATTCTCAAGTCTACACAGGTGAGGGTGCTGCTAAAGGAATGTTCGGAGAGCGAACGAGCAAAGGACAGAGAGAAAGGTGGAGCAACCTCGTTACCTCACAAAGCCAGAGAAAGAAAGGAAGGGTGTTGTCTGTTACCCACCTGAACAGCTTGAGCAAGAGAGGAGGGACCAGACACGTTCACACTTAAACACAAGACGTATCTGGGGGGATATTCAGTCGATTTTGCACAGCACCAAGAGGAGTAGGAAGGGAACTTTTTCCTGCAAGCGCAAGAAGTTTCCCTGTTGTTTGGATTTGTGAAGCCGCAGGTGGAAAACAGGTTCTTTTCCCTCTTCTGTTAATCATTGGACACAAGGGAGAGAATTAAGGATTTTCTTTTAGAGAACTTTGCTGTTTCTGGTTGGACTCTGGGATTTGGATTGGGAAACAACAAACTAAGAGGTTTGCGAGATCAACAATCTTTTTGTAAAGCCTCACAGTCATGCATGCATTTTGTAAGGCTCTTTTTATCTCTGTACTTCCCCTTTCCTCTTTACTTGCTTGTCTCTTTTTTGTTCGTTGCGTTTTTGAGCTGATGTTTGTGGCTGGCAAACTGAATAGAATTCTTTGAATCAGTTTTGTCTTTAAAGGTGACCCGCTACTGTTCAGCTGTTACTGTTTTTCATCTTCTAAAATGTGTTCAGTAAAACTTTATGAGTCTTTGGCTGTTGCTTGTTTTTGCTTTTTGCAAAAGAGAGTATGAAGCTTTGAAGCACCATGCTTTTTCATTTGAATGTTGTTCAGTGTTGTTATGCATTTGTGACCCCATCTATTCACATGTCTGGTTCGTTCTGGATGCATTGTGACTATTAGGATTGTTGCCAAGTAAAATTGCTCTTAAAAAGTTGTTAAAAAGATGCAGAAAGGTAAAATGTGAACTTGTATGTCATGCTTAATTTGCCACATGAAAATGTCCAATACAGAAAATGTCTATAAAGGCTATACTGTGTTTGTATCAGGTACGTCTGGGTTAATGTTGTTTTTCTCTGTGTATGACTAAACATAATTTATATGCACAGGTTAGCACGGGCCAGATCAGGTTCACAATATCATGCTAAGGTCTGTTCAGGTCTCAGGCACACTGATTTTTATATGATTGAGTTTTCTTGCATCCTGGAGTGAAATTCCAGTGAAGCTGGTCAAAATATGAACTCGAGCAGTTATATATGGATTTAAAGTTGATGGATGTGCCATCACTATGTTTAGAGCATCCTGTTTTGGCAGCGGTGGTGTTGTTGTTTAGTATATTTTGGGGGTTAAGCTTTTTGATGGATTTTATTTGTAATGCTTTTAATTTAGTATACATATAAAAAACATTTCTTGCATGTGATTTCCATAGTTGGTGTTTTTTGTGATTCAAACTTTACAAACAACCCCATAATATACACTGAATGTGTCCTGTTTCTAATGACCAAATACTGATATGGAATTTAACTCAGAAATTCATATATTGTATTTAATTACAAAACAATTATCAAAAGTTTGAAATATAATTCAATTCAGTTACAAAAATATGAAATGCACAAATGGCTAATGCGTAAAAAGTTGTTCTCAAACTTTCCATTGTCTTTCTCTTCACCGTGTCCATCTGTAGAGGATATGAGAGGAATTCCTGAGGAATCACTGTTTCTCCTCTTTACTGTCAGAGTTCAGATTTATGGGGGGTGAAATGGGCTCAGCTTTCATTTGATGTTTTCAGGGAGAAAAGGAGAGAGTGAAAAGCGAGAGAAAGTGATATCAGGCAGGTGGATCAGATTTCTGCTTCTGTTTTGGTGATTTAAGCGCCGATATAACAGCTGAGGTGCATGTTATTCTGCTGTAGATTAGATATGGACTGTAGTCTCTAAAAGTCTCTAAAAGCAGAACGGACACATACAGAATAAGGATGTAGATTTCAAGTAAATGTCCACTGCAGTGTGTCTGATCATTATGAGGTTTTTGCTGGAAGTTTTATGGTGTTTACCAAGGCATATCTTACATGCCTTGAATTACTAAGAGGTTATGATCAGTTATGTGTATCTCTGTTTATGTGCATGTGAAGCTGTGTGACATCTGTTCACCGTGTTTAACTTTATGTAAAATGTGTGATCTCACTGTTGTTGTATTTACGTTTCAGACTGAAATGGGAGGATGGGTGCTGCGTCTCGCTGTAGGGATCTACGTTCTCTTGCTCGCTGTGACAGCCAGCCATGCTAATGAGGGTGGGAACATCAAATCACAATCCCCTTAAACCTCAAATTTCAATTACAAACACTTTTACTTAGGAAGCAATGCCAAGTCAGTTAACTATATTTGGTAATGACATCCAAAATATTTGATGACATTTGGATGTTTTATTTTCTAATACGGTGAAGTACATTTTTCAACTGTCCAAATGCATTGCATGTTATAATATATATATATATATGTATATATATATATATATATATATATATATATATATGTGTGTGTGTATATAAGTAATATCTAAAATATTTTTTATTTGCTTTTCAAGCAAAAGAGGTTTATTAGGTTGTTTGAGTGATAATAGACCATAGATATGTTTTTGTTTAAAAGCAGAAATATTTGGTTGAGTTAAAAGTTATTGCAAAAATTTTAGTTTGGAGGAAGCCTCCAATTTTGTATTTAATGAAATTCAAAGGTTTCCCAAATATATAATGCTAAGAAGACTATGCTTTTTGTATTATATAGAGAACCACTGTACCGCTGCCAGGGCAAAAACCTGCTCAGAGTGTATCCGGATTGGCACAGGATGTGCTTACTGCCCCGATGAGGTAAAACTTACTGATCTTTATGCTGAAGAATGAATTGATGTTGTATATTGGATTTAACATGTTTTCATAACTAGTCCATTTGACGTATTGATCCATGGAAAAAAGAGATCCAGTGATGATTCTTTTTTTTTGTTTTGTTTTTATTGTCACTTTTGAGCAATTTTATGTACAAGCTCTAAAAAAGGAAAACCTTGCTAAATTTTTCACCAGTACCGTATTTTATTTTAATCCATTATTTTAGCCCCCTGTATTTTAGCTCCCACCGTAAATTAAATTTTTTTATGACCACATGTCTGTTATTTCTCTTTAGCTCTTCAATTATGAACGCTGTGACCTGAAGGAAAACTTAGAGGCCCGTAAATGTAGTAGTGGTCGTATTGTAACGGTTGAGAGCAGTGGGAGAATCGAAGAGGTTTGTTTTATTAGAATCCTGTCCCTTGCTTGTTGTCCATACCAACAATCATGTGTGTTTATGCGTTCATGTGTTTTTATGTGTTTTTCAGAATGTGCAAATCAATAAGGCACTGAACTACTCACAGGTGGCTCCTCAGTTAATGAGGATGACGCTTCTCCCCGGCGAGGAGAAGGAGGTGGAGATGGAGGTGTTCGAACCAGCCCGTGGCCCTCTGGACCTCTACATCCTCATGGACTTCTCCAACTCTATGTCTGATGATCTGGACAACCTGAAGAGGATGGGAGACCAGCTGGGTGAGTAAGGAGGGTGGTGTAGCATAGTGGTTAGAACTGGGCTGAAAACCACTGGGCTGGGTGATATATGAGGATTTGCTGTGTAAACCTAAGCACGATTGTTAATTTTCCAATGAACTACAGTAGTAAACATAGTATTGGAGTTGGTATTTTTAGATGCAACTCAATTTAAACTAGAACTCTGATTCAAGAGTTTGTTTTCATCTCAACATACATGTATACTTATGTATAGCCAATATAATTTTAAATATTATACCAAAAACCTAAACAATTTTTTTAGCTTTATCACCCAGCCTAGTTCAAACATTTACAATTGGTGATGCAACCATCATAACTGACAAGTGTCTGCTAAACAAATAATGACAAATGAAGACCGTTAGAATTGTTTATGTATTGCTTATTCGCACATGATAAGATCCATTTTAAGTTATGTCTCATGTTACACTGCAACATTCAAGGATGTGTTCTAGCTATTTTTACATTGGCTTTTGTCACGTCTCTTTGTTTTTCATCTTAATCCAAGTGTTGTGTTATTTAGATGGTGGGTCAAGTTAGCTTGTAAATAAGTATTTGGAGTCCCACTCTGAAACTATTGCGCACTGTCTTGCTGTTTTTTAACATAATTTATGAAATTATACCCCTTTGGCAAACTAGGGTTGTGTGCCACACTCATGAGTACAAAATTGTTTGTTTTGCAATATTTCAATATTCATTCATTGTCTGGTTTCATCCCATGCAGCTCAGCTTGTTGGCCAACTCTCTGACGATTACACCATCGGATTTGGCAAGTTTGTAGACAAAGTCACCGAGCCTCAGACAGACATGAGGCCAGCCAAGTAAGAATAATCTACCGTTATACAGTTTGACTTTGTCTGCACATGCTCCTTATATATGTGTTTCCTCTTACAGATTAGCAGAGCCGTGGGCCAACAGTGACCCTCCGTTTTCATTCCGTAATGTGATTAGTCTCACCAGCAACATAAACACCTTTAGAAAGAAGCTCCAGCGAGAGCGCATATCTGGCAACCTGGACGCCCCAGAAGGCGGTTTTGATGCCATCTTACAGACTGCTGTCTGCCAGGTCTTGACAGTCTATTTTTAAGAAGTTAATTTGGTAGACAGAAGTGAAAAATGCTTGACAGTTACAGTACTGTACAATACGGTAACTTACTTCTTACTGCTACTCTATAACTTGTTTACCATTTTCACAGCAACAAATTGGCTGGAGGAAAGACAGCACTCACCTGCTGGTCTTTTCCACCGAATCTGCATTTCATTATGAGGCAGACGGTGCCAATGTGCTTGCGGGCATCCTGGATCGTAATGATGAGCAATGCCACCTGACTGCAGATGGAAATTACACACATGATATTCGTCAAGACTATCCATCTATACCTACCCTAGTGCGACTTCTGGTGAAACATAACATCATTCCAATTTTTGCAGTTACTAACCACTCCTACTCTTACTATGAGGTTTGTATGACTTTAAAAACTTATTTTAATTGGCTCAGTGACATACGTGCATTTTGTTTTCATTTTCAGAGTCCACAATATTAATAAAAAAAATACTGGATATAAACTTCCTTGTAATGTTATGGTTTATGTTATTTGTGTGTAGAAACTTTCTGAATACTTCCCTATTGCTGAGCTGGGACAGCTGCAAGAAGATTCCTCTAACATCTTGAACATTTTAGAAAAAGCTTTTCAGGTATATTTATTTTACATTGCTTAGATTTTTTTCATATTGAATCTAACTCTTTTTTCTGACCATCATTTCATTTTCTTTTTTTTTAAAGAATATTCGCTCCAAGATCAGTATCCGTGCCGAAGACAGACCAAAAGCAGTGGAAGCCAAGATACTCTCTCAGTCCGGCACTTTTTCTGAGTTTGGCAGTTTTAAAATCAATCCAGGTGAAACTGTGAGTGCCTTTGACTTCTTTTAAATAGTGAACTTCAAATGTAGTTTCTGATACACTTGCCTTCTTTTCAGAAGGAGGAAAAATAATGAAGGAAAAGCTAAATTATCTTGAATTAAAAAAGTAAAATCATTTATTTATTTGCAATGCTTTTTCATTTTGTTTCTGTTTTAAAAACGTCTTTATTAAATTAGTATTTTTGAATTTATTGAAATATTTAATGTAATTTGCTACAAATCGTACAGAAAACAAACTGCATGCTAGTTACCATTCCAAAATAGCTGCATGCACTGCAAGTTCATAAGCACAATTTATGCTTTAAAATGTAAAAACCTTGTTATAAATATGCTGATTTAAGTTTTCTCTCGCTAAAGGGTAAATTTAAAGTCCGTCTGAAGGCACTTAATCAGGTGGGAGAGCAGAATGTGTGTAATGCCAACCAGGCAGACCGGGCAGGAACCTTAAGAGTCAAACCAACCACCTTCAGCTCTGCATTCAGAATCAATGCTGAAGTTCTCTGTCATACGTGTGACTGTGAAAAGGTGAGGCCTGCACCCTCTTCATAGCCCTTCTCCTGTTCTGTGTGTTCACTTAAATTCTTACACTTCTGTTTCTGCTTTAACATCAGACCCCAGTTAAAAATGCAGTGCGCTGTAACAGCCATGGAGATCTTGTCTGTGGAAAATGCCAGTGTTATGATGGATGGTAGTATTCATTTTTATGACTTTTGGCATCTTTGGTTTGTGACGATTATATTGCAGTCCATAACCCTGCTTCTTGTCTATGCCCTCCCTCTCATAGGCTAGGCCCTTTCTGTAACTGTTCAGCAGGGGCCTCCACGGACTCTGCCATGTGCATTGAACCTGGAACGACCGAGCCTTGTTCAGGCAGAGGAGACTGCATGTGTGGGACCTGTGTGTGCTATAACCCAAATCAGTTTGAAGGGCCCTTCTGCCAGTTTGACAAATCTCAGTGCAAGAGATTTGGTGGATTTCTCTGTAATGGTTAGTAAAAAGATTTTTCGATTTTAATATATTTCAAAATTAGTTTAAGAGATGAAAGATATGATAGGCAATACAGTCAATTGATAATGCTGGTTAGTTGCAGACATGATTTGAGGTGTTGTCGTAGTTAAGTTTCCAGGTTTATGACTTTTTATCCTCGTTTGTAACAATAGAACGTGGAAGCTGCAGTATGGGCAGATGTGTTTGTGCACCGGGATGGACTGGAGATGCCTGTGAATGTCCCATCAGCAATGCATCATGTCTTGATAGCAAAGGGGTAATGTTAGCAAAAATATAAAGTCACTATGCAAACACACTATTTTTCAAAAATGTAGGGACATTAAGATTTTTTATAGAAAGTAATACTTTTATTAACAATTGACGCATTCAATTTAAAGGACTGCTGAAAATTGCCTTTGGCATTACAGGAATAAACTGTATTTTAAAAATGTATAGTAATTTTAAATTGTATTAGTATTTCACAATATTAAAATTTTTCATGAAATAAATGCAGCCTTGGAGAGAGCGTAAGAGATTCTTTAAAAAATGTAAACTCATATTAACATCAAACTGTATGGTCAAACTAAAAATTCAACGCTGACAATAATGCTTTTCCATTGAATTTTGAGTGATTTGACATCAGTGTTCACAATCTGTTTTCTCGAAAACATAGCATAGTTGAGGCAAACCCATTTGTCACAACTGTTGACAGACTAAGAGACCCATTTCACTCATAACTCATAAGTTTTGACATGTGTCTAGGTAAAACACAGTTCTGTGTATAATAAAAGTCTTTTTCTCTTTTGTAGGGCATCTGTAATGGCCGTGGTGTATGTAAATGTGGTCGTTGTGAATGTGAACACTCTGGACTTCCACTGAGCCCCTCTTGTGAAGCAAACTTCCAGGTACAACTGTGATGTGTGTGTGTATGTCCATTAGTCTGTATTCCCTGTTAATTACTTATGTACTTATACCAACTCTTATACCGTCTTTCATAATGCAGCAACAACTGGGCATGTGTGAAGCCAAGAGGAGCTGTGTTCAGTGCCAGGGCTGGAAAACCGGCGAGAGAAAAGGAAGCAAATGTGATGAATGTTCCTTTAAAATCATCATGGTGGAAGAGCTTGAAGAAGGTACAGCATCAGATCTTAGATTTATATTAAAATGCATAGCTATACTCATGGAGTTGTTTATGGATGGATGAAACAATGAATTGATTTACTTGCATCCACAGATAAAAACGTAATAGAGACGTGCAGTTTCCGTGACGAAGATGACGACTGCACATATCACTACACTGTGAATTATCCATTAAACATCACAGACAACGAACACCACGTCTTAGTAAAGAAAAAGAAAGGTGAGATACGCACAAATATTAACTGTACTTTTTATATTTTAACATTTTTCATATAAATATGTATTATTTCAGTAATGCATGTAGTGAGTAATGCATTTCAGGGTTAAGCTAACCAATTGTTTCTGATTATCAGACTGTCCACCTGGAGGTTTCCTGTGGTTGATTCCTCTCATTATGTTTCTGATGCTATTACTTGGTTTGCTTTTGCTCTGTTGCTGGAAATACTGCGCTTGTTGCCAGGTAGATATACACTTTTATTTTATTTTGTTTTTTATACTTTTTCCAAATCTTTTCCAGTGTCAGGTTCTGCACAAATAACAAAATACAGCCAATCCAAACGTGTTTGATGTACATTATACAGCTAAGTGGAACAAAACTATCAAGATTTTATTGGAGACGATGAAATATGATTAAAAAAAGTCAAATGTCTTGTTGCTTGTGACATTATCTATATATACACCAAATATGTTCTAAATGGCTTTGATTCTGTTGTGTTATACGGCATTTTTTATTTCTTTGAAACCATGAGTTTCTTGCTGCTTAAGACTTGTTTTGTGCAACTGGTTAAGGTTTGGTTTAGTAATTATTAATGTTTGCTGTCTGTCCCCAACAGGCATGTCTTGCTCTTCTCCCATGCTGTGGCAGAGGTAATCATCTTTTTCTCTGTTACAGTTCAGATACACTATACAGAGATCAGAAGAAACAGATTTACTGTTTGGTGTTTAATGTGGTTTGGGATTTGCAGGACGTACGGTGGGATTCAAAGAAGATCATTACATGCTACGCCAGTCTTTGTTGACCTCTGATCATTTGGACACCCCGATGGTGCGCACCGGCCCACCCAAAAGCACAGACATTGTGCGCTGGAAAGTAACAGACAATGTTCATCGAGGACCAAACCACCCACAGAACCAAATCAAACCCAACCCCAAAGAGACCAGTAAGTCTAGACTAAGATTCAACTAGTTGTCTAGTAATCTACTGTGACCAGGTACTTTGTTGCAGGTCATCCCAGAACCTAAATTCTTGTCGTTCCAAACCTGTGACTTACTTTCTATTGTGGAACAATGGAAAAAATATGTTTCGAAAAAATTTCGTCAATGGAGTCCAAAACATCCACAGATGAAAGAAAGTCATACATGTTTAGAACAACATAAATGGATAGTAAAGTAAAGATAGTTGCAACTTTTGGATGAATTTCCCCTTATTTGGTAACATGTTTTTTTAACCATACATTTTTTCATGCTTGTATTCATATTCTTTTATCTCTGTATTTTTTTCTTTATAGTCCAGTACCCTGTCTCTCTTCGTCTGAACCGGCAGTACTCAGAAACTTTATCCAACCCTGAGGCCCGGGACACAGACATGCTTAAGCGAGAAGTGGAGGACAACGTAAGTGCTTATAAATGTGTGATGCTCCCCCACCCCGCAACTTCTTCCACATGAACCGTCATGCCTCACTGCTAATGTCTCTTTGTTTTTCAAAAACAGCTCAATGACGTGTTCCTGCAGATCCCTGGTGCACAGAGAGTGCAAAAAACTCGATTCAGGTGAGAAGTGACTCATTAAAATTGGTGTGGTTGTGCCTTGTTTGCAATTTTTTCCTGTAGTATTGAATGAGTCTTACATTAACATGTCTGAATGTACTGTTCTATTCTTTTTCTTCTCCCTCAGGACACAAAGAAATTCTGGAAAGAGGTACAGTAGCTACAGTTAAGCTAGAATTGACGAAATACTTAAATCTGAGTTTATTAATTAGAGTAAATCTCACAAAACTTTGGTAACACTTTAGAATAGGTAACACTTGTTAACTATTAACTATGACTTTGATTCAATAAATTCTTAAGTTGCTGCTTATTAATAATTAGTAAGGTAGTTGTTAAGTTTAGGTATTGGATTGGGGATGTAGAATAAGCTAAGTACAATAAGGTATTAAAATTGGCACTAATAAATGGCTAATACTCTAGTAATATGCATGCTAATATGCAACTAATAGGTGTTACCATAAAATAAAGACTAAAGAATACTAAAATGATTTCTGAAGGATCATGTGACATTGAAGACTGCAGCAATGGCTGCTGAAAATTCAGCTTCACCATCACAGGAATAAATAACATTTTAAAATATATTTTAAAAAAAAATTATTTGTAATAATATTTAGCAGTATTGCTGGTTTACTGTATTATATCAAATAACTGCAGCCTTCAGGTGAAATATGAACTGATTATTTAATTTACTGATTTAAACATGGACTACTAATATTGAAGAGAAACAATAATAATTCTTATTTGCGTCCACAGACAGAACAACACAATTGTAGACACGGTTTTATCTGCCCCTCGTGCCAGTTACCCAGATATTGTGAAACTGACAGATAAACAGGTTCAGGCTGGAAACTTCCGGGATCTGAAAGTGGTTCCAGGCTACTACACTGTAGCTACAGACAGAGGTACAGACACCCTGCACAACCCACCTGTTGTAACGTTTTGGGTTTGTTATGTGGGTTTAATGTTTATTCATTCATGTTCTTGCCTGTCTTGTAGAAGCGGCAGGGGCTGTGGAGTTTCAGGAGGGTGTGGAGTCAGTGGATGTCCGGGTTCCCCTCTTTATCAAAGATGAGGATGATGAAAAGAAAGAGCTGCTTGTTCAAGCCGTTGACGTTCCAGTAGGAATTGCAAAGATCGGCAAAGATCATGTCAACATCACTGTGATAAAGGAACATGGTAAGATGGGTTCTGGAAGACAAATCTGACAAAACTTGTTTACAGAGAATGTGTTTTCTTACTACATTGGCTTTTTTTTCAGCCAATTTAGTGAGGAATATTCTTAAAATGAGCCATTTTCTGATGTTATCGTTTTAAGTGGGTATTAATTGTCAAAATTATTATTTTTTTTAATTCACATATAGCTAGGAGCATCTTCACCTTCCTGCAGCCGTCATACACCTACAGCCGTCAGGATGGTGTGGCCAACATCCCGATCAGTCGTGAGATCATAGAAGATGGACGGACTCAGGTCACATACTGCACCCGTGACCTCACTGGCAAAGACAAGAAGGTAAAATACACTTTACAACTTGGGTTTCACTAAAGGTCCTGTATTTCCACCCCGAATATGCAGTGAAAAGGAAATCCTGAAGTCATTCATATTTGTTTAATGGTGTGTTTATTCTCTTCTCTTTGAAGGACTATATCTCAGTTGATGGAGACTTGAGTTATGCACCAGGCGAAACGCAGAAGACAGTCCCGGTGAAACTCTTGGAGCTTGGGGAGGGAGATGGACTGCTGGAGGACAAACAGGTCAAACAGTTTGTGATGGATCTAAGTAACCCACGGCAAGGCGCTAAACTGGGCCGTTACCCACGCACCACTATCACCATCGCAGATAAACCAGGTATATACCAGGGTTACCGATTAAAAGTCCATTTGTTGTTATTCCTTAACCTAAATTTTAATTGTCTCATATTTCCTCATAGAACCCAGTGTCGTAATGTTTAAGAAGAGTACTCAAACTTACAATACATCAGATCCGCTTTACTCCATCCCGGTGGTACGCACTCGAAACCAAGAGGGTCCAGCCACTGTGTACTGGCGCACAAACAAAGCCTCACGTTTCGACCTCTCCAGTCCTCTCAAATTTGCTCCTGGCGAGACAGAAAAGAACATTGTCATTGATCCTCGTTCATACTCAAATCCCATCAAACCTGAGACCTTCCAACTAGAACTGTTTGACCCAAGCAACAATGCAATCATTGGAGAGAGGAAAACCTCAGTGGTGAACGTCATCGATGATAGGGGTGAGAAAACAGGCAGTTTTGGGGTTCCTTGTTTGCAACCAACTGTAAACGCAAAATGATTTATTGGTTTTTACATTATTCCATGGGAAAAATGGACTGGCGTAAGTGTAACTAAATATTTGCATTATGTCATTTCAGGGGATGGGAAAATTATTTCCCAGAAGGTGGAACCTGTTAATCTGACAGCCACATCTCCTGGAGGACGCCTCTACGCCCCGTCCAACATCAAAGCTGTTGCTTCCGGCCCTAAAAACATCCGTCTGAACTGGAACCCAAGTACAAATGCCAGTGGTTACAAGGTAGGTAACATAAGATGATAATCTGATATAACACATTATTTTTTGGGTAAATCCCACAAAACGTCTCATGAGGGAATATGTGCAGTTAGGCTACAGTGATTATTCAAAACATCTGTCTCTGACCAATAATCCTCTTACTGATTAGATAGAGATGTGAAAATCAGATTTAACTAATATGAGATGGTGCTTAAAGTTTTAGTTGCAAGTACAAGGAATGTGACAGAAGAACATTTAGGCTTTATAAGTCACAGTGTGATTTTATTTGTAGATATTTTTTTCAGTTATAGTGTATTAAATAAATTGAGTTGTGCACATTGAATAAAATATATAAAACAATGATTCATATACAGTCTAAATCTATAGAAATTAGAAATTGAAGTATACATCTTTTTAATGCCCTTGCTGAATTATAATTATTAATTTAAAATAATTGACGCGAACATTTTGAACAGAAGTGTTTGTAACTTGTAACTAGTAGGACTGTTACACTGTGGGTCATGTCTTACAAGTATAGATCTTGTGTTGTTTTTAGTCCCTGCCCATTTCTGCTTGTAAAGTTTTAAAGTTGCATTTAATGACATTAATATTTCAATAAACAGTAGTTTATCTAAGAAAGCTGTTAGGAATGCTGTTTTATATGCCATTTGAACTGTGGTCTGCTGGTTTTGTAGGTGAAGTACTGGATTTATGGAGACCCTGAGGCTGATGCTCAGGTGCTGGATGTGAAGACTCCTCAAGCTGAGCTGACTAATCTCTACCCATACTGCGACTATGAGATGCGTGTATGTGGCTACAATGCACTCGGAGATGGCAACTACAGTGATGTCATCCCATGCCAGACTCTAGAGGATGGTAAGTCAGTCTCTGAACTTTGTGTTTGTTCTTTAGAATTGTTATTGGGGTTTTTTTTAAGAAGCAAGCATGTCATGCCTTTCTTTCTTGGCTTTTTCTAGCATAGCCGTTGATGCTTTTTTTAAGTTTCTATCTCACAAACATGGCCATGTGCATTATTTTACACCTCTAGTACCTGGTGAACCTGGTCGCCTGGCTTTCAACGTCATCAGCCCCACTGTCACTCAGGTGAGCTGGGCGGAGCCAGCAGAGACGAATGGTGTCATCACTTCATATGAGGTTATCTACACACCCATCGACGAGGGCAAGAGTAGGAGTCCCAAAATACTATTCATAGAATCTGTGTGTCAGTAGTGTAATATTTAGTGCTCTTCTAAATGCACATATTTCTTTCTCTGTTTAGAGCCTATAGGACCTTCCAAGAAGGTGATGATTGACAACCCCAAAAAGCGCATGCTGCTAATCGAGAACCTACAGCCTTCTCAGACCTACTGTTACAAAGTGCGTGCTCGCAATAAGGTGGGCTGGGGCCCATTCAGAGACGCCACAATCAACCTGGCTTCACAACCTACCAGACCCATGTCAAGTAAGCATCTGGGATGTAATTGAAGCGAGCAATTGTGTAACCAACTATTGTACTGACTGTGAATTGATTGTTATTTATTCTGGTTTATATAACTCCCACAGTTCCCATCATTCCCGACATTCCCATTGTGGATGCAGAAGCTGGCGAAGAATATGACAGCTATCTGATGTACAGTAATGAAGTACTGAGATCCCCAACGAGTAGCCAGAGGCCTAGCGTCACAGATCTGACTGAAGGTGGGTATCTTTTGTGATGTGGTGCACTGTTGCAGCACATTGAAGTCAATGTACACGACTGTTCAAAAGTTTGGAGTCAGTAAGAAATAAATTAATATTTTAAACAAGCAGGGATCAATTAAATTGTTCAAAAGTGACAGTAAAGGATTGTATAATATTACAAAATATTAGAAGTTATTTAAAGCATATTAAAGTAAACTGTTATTTTAAATAATATTTTACTGTTTCGCTTTATTCTTTTTTATAAAGACTTTATTTAAAAATATAAAAATCTTGCTGGACCCAAAATTGAACAGTAGTGTGTTTTCTGCACACCATACAATGACCAGGATAAATTTCAACCAGCATGGGTAAACTTGGTAAAGGGGGCGTTTTCACCAGGCATAGTAGGGAAAGACTTATGTTTCTCGAAACATATCAATGCTTGTCTGTATTGCATGCCTGAACATGAAAATGGAACTGTTTCAAGCATTCGAAAGCTTTTTGGTGCTACTTTGACCTGTAGAAACTACTGGTCAATAGCTGTCAGATGGCCATGGTCTGCCTTCATCTATGGTGTAACAGGATGATGTCTTTACATCATTCGTATGCAGCTACTGTTTTTTTGTCCCCTGAAGACCCCAAAACCACTTGCCTTTGCCATGAAACAATGTCGGTTTCTTTCTTTGTGGCTTTGTAAAACTGGGTGATTGGGCTCTTTATGGAAGTTAAACATATTGTTTGTGCAGCGTTCAGGAATGTAAATTTTTGGCTCCTTTGGCTCTCGTTTGGCAAGAATGATCAGACTGTTTCCTCGGCCTTGCTAAACATCGCTAGCATCATGGATGGGCTCAGAAGACATCAGCTTCCCACCTTTTCTTCTTTTCTTCTTTGCCTAATTGTAGTTATTAAAAGAACAGTTCTCCCAAATCTAAAAATTCTGTCAAAATTTTCCATAGGAATCACAACAATTGGGGTAGGATTCTTAAAAAAATTGCATAAAACATCATGATTATGGTCTGTGTTGAATATAAATATACCTTTAACAAATAAACTTGAAATTAGCTTTGTAGCTCCAATACTTTGCCTTTTTCAAAGTATTGCTTACATCTCCTTTTTTATTCAAGAAAGTCAGGGGTTTTAAAAAAGGGTAATTAATGACAGAATTTTCCATTTTGGGTGAATTAAGTTAAGCACGGACAGCACACACATCCCTTGCCTTGCCTTGCTTCCCCACATGATTACCGAAGGCTTACGCTGGAAGCATGTCCAGCTAGTCGGTTCGGACCTGGATCTCCGTAAAGTGTCCTGGAAACTGCCTGCTGACATCATCCCCCACCGCCTGAGCCCAGCCACAGATGCCATCGATAATCATGCACAGACCCTGCCACAAGGTGAAGACCTGTCCCTGGCCGACAGTATGCCCTCTACACCCAATGTCAACCCAAAGCTGTGCTAGCAAAGTCACTTGAGTGCTAATTAGCATCAAGAGTATCAGATTGCTAATTAGCATCTTTATGTAGACTGCTAATTCCATTGCTACCCCAAAAAATAGAGTTTCTTCGGCTGAATTGAGAGGCTTTCTGCAGTTTGGGTCTGTTGTGGTGATTCCCTCTTCTGGGGTGCAGTACAAAACCCTATTCTGGAGCCCTAACTTCAACTGTAAATTCTAATGTGCTAATGTTGCTGTGCTAATTCGGGATATCGTCTTCTCTCCTTTGTGTTCTTACAGATCAGTTTGTAAATGGAAAGTGGGACCAGAATTTCCTGTTCCCAGGAGGAAACGGTTCCCTTTCCCGCGACGTCAGCTCCTCCTCATCCACATACAGCCAATCAACGCCCCGACCCGGTGTGACCAATCACAGCACCACCACTACGTACATTTCCGGCAAAGGTATCAAAGAAAAATGCAGTTGATTTAAATATTACAATTTTTTTTCAGTATTTAGTCGTCCTCATTTCATTTCAATCCTGCATTTTTTTCTTTTTGTGAACATAATACAAAATGGCTTACTATATAATGTACCTAGAATGATTCATGAATGTCAGGCTCTAAATATACACCATAAAACTAAAAATGAAAGTAGTCTATGTGCACTTTATAATGGGTTACATTTCAAGTATATAAAAAACAGAAATGAATACTTTTATTTAGCAAGAATGTATTAAATTGATAAAAATGAGATAAAACTGAAAAAATATATTTTAAAATTTAAGTAATTATTTCTACTATTTAAAAAGTTGCACTTAAACTTGAATTAAAATATATAAAAAAGAAAACATTTGTTTTAAATCAAAAACAATTTCACAATATTACTGTTTTATTGTATTACCAAATAAATTATAAGATATATTTAAAAGTATATAAAATAATTACAGATTAAAAGATAATCTAAAGTAAAAAGTGTTGTTCACACATAGCAAGTGCATGCCTTCAGAAGAATATCGGATAATAGTGTAATTTGGATCACTTTTAAAACAGTTTTACGGCACTTTTTTAAAATTGAAATTGAAATGCACAATGAAAAAACATGATTTTTGAAAATAGCTGTTTGTTCAAATGAACTCTCCATATATATTTGTGTATAAATATACACAGTACACACACACATATATGTAAACAAACTTGTATTAATTGTTATCATTCAATTTAACAGCATTAGTATATTATGCTTCAAAAACAAAATTTTTAATCAATTGTCTTCATAGCTCATTAACCAAACATTGATTTTCGTTATGATCAGGAGGCTCAACGACACACAGATATGATCTTAGGGACGGTGGACTTCTCAAAGAGGAAGTGATCCTGAGGAAACGCTCTGAGAACAGGCATTACACGGACGGTGATGGTGTGAGGGATTCGATCGTCATGGGAAACCTGTCTGGTGGATTTTTGGACAGCTTAGGTAAATTAAGCCTGGTAGATCAGCATGCTTAAAGCCAATTAAATTTGATACAATGCCTCGCAAGGTGCAGCTTTTGGCAAGAATCCTTGGCTCACTCTCGCTTCAATCCTGCTCTTCTTTTTCTCCCCCTTATACCATTTGTCTTCTCTACACTTTTTTTCTCCCGCTGTTTTCTCGTCATGCGACGGCTCCCTGCCAACCCTTTCCCGCCACACCCTGCCGTACCCCACCCTGCCGTGGCTTGGCTGTCTCTCAGGGGTCTCTAGCTTCAGCCAGAGTACAACTACCAGCTACAGTTTGAGCTCCAGAGCTCGTACTCAGTCTGAAGATATCAGCGATGCATTGCAGAACCTGGATAGTGTTCTTCAGGGTGAGTGAACCTGGAAACAACCAGCAGTGTGTCAGGAGAGAGTACTTTGAAAACGTAACTTCCTTCATAGTGTAAAGTAATTAAACACAGATCTTTTAATTAAATGCAGATCTTTTAGGAGGTTTACTATAAATGTAAATAAAATAATTTATTTAGGCACCAAATATTTCAGAGAGCTTAATCATAATTATATTAAAAAGGTGCGTTTATAATAAAATGTATTTGATATATACACTGCTCAAAAAAATAAAGGGTACACTTAAACAACACAATGTACTCCAACTTTATTGACACCCCCAATAAAGGAGTGGTTCTGCAGGTGGTGACCACAGATCACTTCTCAGTTCCTATGCTTTCTGGCTGATGTTTTGGTCACTTTTGAATGCTGGTGGTGCTTTCACTATAGTGGTATTATGAGATGGAGTCTACAACCCACACAAGTGGCTCAGGTAGTGCAGCTCATCCAGGATGGCACATCAATGCGAGCTCTGGCAAGAAGGTTTGCTGTGTCTGTCAGTGTAGTGTCCAGAGCATGGAGGCGCTACCAGGAGACAGGCCAGTACATCAGGAAAGGTGGAGGAGGCTGTAGGAGGGCAACAACCCAGCAGCAGTGCTACCTCCACCTTTGTGCAAGGAGGAACAGGAGGAGCACTGCAGAATGACCTCCAGCAGGCCACAAATGTGCCCTGAGCTCTTTACAGATGAAAGCAAGTTGGAGACGCCATGGAAAATGTTCTGCTGCCTGCAACATCCTCCAGCATGACCGGTTTGGCAGTCTGTCAGTAATGGTATGGGGTGGCATTTCTTTGGAGGGCCACACAGCTTGCCAGAGGTAGCCTGGCTGCCATTAGGTAACGAGATGAGATCCTCAGTCTCCCCCCTGTGAGACCATATGCGGTTGTCCTTGGGTTTTTCCTAAGGCTGGACGACGCTAGACCTCATGTGGCTGGATTGTGTCAGCATTCCTGCAAGATGAAGGCATTGATGCTATGGACCATCTGGCCCATTCCCTAGACCTGAATCCGATTGAGCACATCTGGGACATCATGTCTCGCTCCATCCACCAACACCACATTGCACCACAGACTGTCCAGGAGTTGGCAGATGCTTTAGTCCAGGTCTGGGAGGAGATCCCTAAGGAGACCATCTACCACCTCATCAGGAGCATGCCCAGGTGTTGTAGGGAGGTCATACAGGCACGTGGAGGCCACACACACACTACTGAGCCTCATTTTGTCTTGTTTTAAGGACATCACATCAAAGTTGGATCAGCCTGCAGTGTGTTTTTCCACTTCCATTTTGAGTGTGACTCCAAATCCAGACCTCCATGGGTTAATAGATTTGCTTCCCATTGATCATTTGTGTGATTTTTGTTGTCATTCAACTATGTGAAGAACAAAGTAATAAGAATATTTAATTCAGATCTAGGATGTGTTATTTTAGTGTTCCCTTTTTTTGAGCAGTGTATTATTACTGCAGTTCAGGGAACCAAATAAATCTGTGAATAATAATAAAAAAAAATCCTGCATTGTATGAGAGCACATCTGAATATTTTATTAATTCACATGGCAAGAGCAAAACATTTGAATTCTAAACAGTTTTGAGAGTTGTTACTGGAAACCTCTGTTTGATTTTTTTGAGAAGGAGCTGAGCTACTGTCATACTACTGAAAAGTTTAGTTGAGATTAAAACATCTCTGCTTTTACTTACTTACAGACTGACACACCTCAGCCAATTCCCTGCTGTTTTCCCCTGTGCTGAACCAATAAAACAATTTTGTGGCTACGTAATTAAATATGTCTGTTTTGCGGTTTGACATTTTACCGTCTGCACTGCTCATGCCCTCAGACTCTCGCTTCAACCCGGGTGTTCCTGAGACTCCTAGCAGACTGGTCTTCTCTGCCCTGGGGCCCACAGCCCTAAAAGTGAGCTGGCAGGAGCCCCACTGTGAGAGCGATGTACTGGGTTACTGTGTCCTGTACCAGCTACTCAATGGAGGTAATCCATCTCTTCTCAGTTTAAGTTTTCATACCTTCATTGTCACATATTGATTAATATATATCAATACACATATGAAAGTATATTTTATTATATCAAATTATAATATAATTATATTATATTATATAAGTAAATGTGTTTGAAAGAATATGAATATATTGGTATATTATATATTATATATATTATATATAAATATATAAATATATATATATATATGACAGTTGAATGACAATTGAAATAAATTTCTAATAAAATTATATAGCAGATAATTTTTTAAATAAATTGTTGATTTTAATTTTCACATTCATGATATATTATTTCACAACATTTAATTATGATGTTATGATGAATTATGATATTATTTTTTATATTTATTGGCTTATTTTATATATATTTATATATATTTAGGCTGTGCATAAAATATACAAAGTATAAACAAATAATAATAAAAATTTAGAAGCATTTTTTTAAACTTATTTTTATTGTCATTAACACCATTCTAACTTTGTTTTAGTATATTTAGTGTAATTATTAATCAATATTCATCTATTTGGTTTCATATATATATATATATATATATATGTATGTATAAATAGTTGTTATATACTATAATTGAAGTATACTATACACATATACATATTATACATATGATAACATACATAATACATTACATAATAACAGATGCCATCTATTTAATATGTGATCATTTTTTTATTGTCTTTTGTTTCTCTTATAGGTGAAATAAAACGTATTGAAGTGAACAATCCCGCTCAGAACTCTGTGGTGGTTCAGGATCTCCTGCCCAACCACTCCTACATCTTCAAAGTGAAGGCCCAGAGTCGAGAGGGTTGGGGTCCTGAGAGAGAGGGAGTCATCACCATTGAGTCTGCCGTCGACCCCAGGAGTCCACTGAGCCCGATGCCAGGTGAGAGTGCCCTCATTCTGAAATTATTTTTACGGTACCTATAGGGGCCAGAATGATTAATACCAGGATGGCAACTTTCCTGAAATCTTTACTAAATATTAACACAATATTGTGTGTATGTATCATTTACTAAAACACATGTGTGCTATCATCCAGGATCTCCATTCACACTCAGCACTCCCAGCGCTCCAGGACCTTTGATCTTCACAGCTTTGAGTCCAGACACGCTGCAGCTGAGCTGGGAGAAACCTCGCAAACCCAACGGAGACATCCTGGGCTATGTGGTTACCTGTGAACAGCTGCACGGTGGAGGTCAGACACCGCCTTCTTTATTTTACATGAATGTACACAGTAGTCTCAACTGCAATAATCAGAAACAACTCCTGTTCTTTAGCTTCCTTGTTAAGACTCTATTTTTGGGTTTGCAGGAGATCTTCGCTCATTCCAGGTGAATGGCAACGCTGCAACGTCTTTGACTGTGTCTGACCTGAAAGAAAACATGCCATACAAATTCAAAGTTCAAGCCCAGACCACACAGGGCTTTGGACCAGAGCGAGAGGGCATTATCACTATTGAATCCCAAGATGGAGGTATGCTGGACAGTACAACATTGTGACTGAGAGAGTGATAGTGTGTTTCTTTTTATGATGTGGATCTCACTGTTAACTGTTTAATGATAAAACATACTATGATTCAATCAATTTGCAATGGATGAAATCGAGCCTTGCCCTGTATTAGTTTTTGCTGAATATTTCGTTTAACTCGTTTTATATCTTATGTCTTTTTCTTTTCTGGTCCTCCTCAGGCTCCATGTCACAGTACAGCAGTCATTCAGTCACAAAGAGAGAGGTGTTTAACCTGCCAACAGATATTACTTCACACACCATGTTCTCAGAACCCTTTGTGTCTCCAGGTAATAACACACAATACATCTTCCATGGGTTGAACAAAAATAAATTACAATTACAAGTTACAATTTCAGTTGGGTTGGCCTAGCAGGATGTTTTAACCTGCAAAACATTCTATTATGCTTATTTATGTTTATGCATTTTGTGATATTGTCCCAGATATTTTTATTTCATTATAAAATAAGACAGTAAGTTAAGTTGAACACTAACAAATAAACACCACACACATAAAAATAAATAAAAAATGTACATTTGAAGCTATTGATTAATATTTATGTTTGATTTTTGGAGTAAATTAGACCACAGTTTTTATAATATGTAACTACACTATCATATTTAATATACACCTATATAACTTAATTCATTTCAGGTAATTGTACTTATTTTGTGATATGTACAATACATCTTATCAAAAAGAAATCAGTTCAATAATATCTAATGAAGACATTTGTTTATTTTAATTAAAGCTGGTTTTACATTTATGAATATTATAATAATATAAAAATAAAAATATACCTAATATGAAGAAAAATGGTCACTCTTTAGACAGCATGTTTAATTAAATTCTAGACTTTATTGTAGTAAAAGTGTTTCGCTCATCATATCTGTGTTTTTTGTAGATGGAATAATGATGATGTCGAGCAGGCAGGTCACAGAGTCGGGCGGCACCATCACGCGGCAGGTGGAGATGGTGCAGAGAGGAGTGATGTCCAGCAGCACCGTCACTAAGAAGGTGGAGAGACAGTACTACGAGGCCTAATTTAACTTCCTATTGCCCTCAGCTGAATTCACATGGCAGAGCAGCAGTACCAAAACACGCTAGTCAAACGAGAAGTGTTCACAGACCAACGTGCACAACATATGGTGTTTATGTGAGCATGAGAACAGCTGAGTGCTTGGATTCCTTGGATTATTGATCATGAAGACCAGAGTCTTCAAGCCTTGTTGTTTTGTTGAATGTAAAGACTTAAAACCTTTTAGTGTTATCGCTTCCGAACAGGTATTCCTTCAAGCCGCTGGCATCAATCCATGTTTCATGTAGCGTTCGCGAGAAATGCATGGGAAACAGTTCTGTTGCTCTTTTGAGCTTGATTGCGTTCATATTGACAAGGTTTGAATTTTGCAGGTTTCATATCATGATGTTTATATGTTGCGTTCAAGATGTATCAAATTATTTGAGCATGCCGGTTTTCTATATGTATTTTCACATCAAGTATGCCATGTCTCTTGAATGAACTCATCAGTCATTTTCCTCCTAAATCAGTTTTTTTTACTCGTTATGTTGCAACACATAAGCACATGCATATGGACTTGATTCTTAAGACTGTAAATATGTTACTGAGGTTTGTTTTTTACTGCCTGGTTGCAAGATGTGCTGTTGTAACTTCAGACCTGTGGCTGTATTTCAGATGACATAAAGTCTGCCAGGTTTGTAACACTGCTGGCAATATGGAAAATATTACCAATCTCACACCTATGTACCCCTGAATTATATTTTTACTGACTTTAATCATTTGTATGGTACTTCTGACTTGGGAAAAAAAATATTTTTAGAGTTTTATATTAAAATTGCATTTCAACCATCATATTCAAGCTGTAGTATGCAAAACGTCTCGCTGCCTATTAGTTCACTGCATCAATAAATCATCCTACCACAGTCGACTTCATGGGTGTCAGCTTTGTTTATTAAAAACAGATTAAGGTTCAAATGAATGTTTTTAGCACACTGTGAAGTGACCTAATACAATTCTTTACATTGATTGGAGGAGTATGTGCTTACACTGCCCTCTACATGCTTTCTTATGTTACTGACCAACAAAAAAACATTGTTTTTTTTTTAGTTGGATGTGATTATATCCAATACTTGCTAAAACTAGATTTTAGATAAAATAGTGCATTCAGATTAACAAAGTAATAATTAGGTTTTAGACCTTTGATTTGGGTAGTTATAATCTTATTGTAGGCCATGCACTTAAAAACAAAGTAAATGAATGTATGGGTAAATAGATGAAGAGAAAAAAAACAATTCAGTGTGCAACTAAAACATAATTCAGTATAAAAATATTACAAAATCGCTGTCAGTTACATTTTGAATGTTGAAAGCTCTAGGAAATTTGAGTGAGGAGATTTTAGTTGAATTTCTTAAACTAATAATAATAAACTAATTGCAGAAAAAAAATGTGACAAAACACTTAGAAAATCTACTTTTTAGTGAAATCATGAACACATTCCCAGCATTCATGCATAAGTATGTTTAAGCAAACACATTGTTTTTGAGAAGACGTTTTAGTAGCTGCACAAGAATGTGTTTCTATCCCAGATTCATATGTATAGACAAATATACCATTAGTTGGTTGATTTACTGAAAAAGGGAAAACAGCATGCTGACCAGTCTCATACAGCATGAATAGGTGTGTTCAACTTCAACTCAGCAATGTTTTAATACCACTTACATGCTATATATGTAATGTTTTCATTTCATTTAAATTTTGTCTTTTGTCTAAAGTTTAGTTTGCTTAGTTTGAATTACTTTTGAATTAATTTAGTAATACAGTGCCTGTATAAACCATCAATATTAATTTTGAAAATACCAATTAAATAGGGTCTATACTTTTTTAATCAGTTTTATGAATAAACACATAAAAATATAATACTTAAGATATGTATTAATGGTTATAAAAGCAGTTTAGTTTGCATTAGCGGCAATTTGCGTCAAATCAGAAATATCTGCAGTGCTGCATGAAGTTAAACACACTTACAGTACTGGTTCAACCAGTAGTGCGCTATATGCTAGTAGTGATGTATTTTTGTAGAAATTAGTTTTTAGCAACACTTTCAGTAATTTCTGTAATAATCCAAAAGATTATTTTCATTGAGTAAGCCAATGAAAATTTCAGGGTCATGCAAACTTCCAGACAGGCCTACATAATCACTGCAGCTCTCTCAGTGACTTAAAGTCTTGGGCAGGACCAATCTGACCAATCAAATTGCTTAACAGTATTTGAACATTTCCTTTAATGATGCTAGTGGTGCAGATTTCATAGCTTTAGCTACTCTAAAAAAATTTACATTCTCTCTAAGCTTCTATTTATTGTAAGAACTGATCAATTACTGTTGTTTTATGATGTGTTCCATTTTTTTCACATCTGTGTTTGCAAGGATTTTGTGTTCATTATTAACAGAACAGACATTGTCCCTTACAGAGACATGGCTCCCTGAGGTCTGCAGGCCTGATCACCATCTCACGCACCATCTCCACCGTCCCAAACACCGGGTAAAGCTTCTCTGTAAACCTCTCGTTGTATGTGTAGATGTGCGCACGCTTCTGGGTGTCATAGAAGGACAGTTGCCCCTCCTCATAGTCCAGATAGACCCCCACCTTCCGCGGGATGAGCGAGTGGGGCAGGGGTGTGGGTGGAGTGGTTAGGGCCTTGAGCTCGGAGCCCCGCTCCAGCCGGAGGGTCAGGTATCCACTCTGGGTGTTCAGAGGTCTGTAGCCTTTGCAGAGAGCTGATTCTTTGGCTACCCCGAGACGCCAATCACGGTCACCCACTTCTACCTCCCAGTACCGGCGTCCCGACGAGAAGCCTTTAGAGCCGAGACAGCACCACCAGCCGTCGAAGCGCCGCAGGCTGGGGGAGACCTCACGCCGCTCCAGACCGCACTGCATGCGCTTGCAGTCCCCAGACAGAAGAAGAGCAGGGTTAGCCGTCTCTGGGTCAAGAGTGACCTCCACTGTAAAACACAGCAGCACTTGCGCTTAGATTTGTCTTACAGTATGTGCATTGTGAACAGTGGATGGAAAAAACTGGATCATTTTGATGCTATCCTGTACTGTACACACACGTAGATAGATAAAATTACTAAATAATCTGCAATTTGAGCAAAAAAAACCCTGATATATTGAGACAAATATCCAATTTAAGTCCTTAGCAATGCATATTACTAATAAAAAATAAGGTTTGATATATTTACAGCTGGAAATGTACAAAATATTTTCATGCAACATGAATAGTGAATTTTGGCATGAAAGAAAAAAATATTATATTGACCCATATGATTGTTTTGACCCAATTTATTTTTGCTACAAATACACCTGTCATCCAGGGTCACACACACAAAACAATTCTCAAATCTCATGTTTTTTCATTGTGGATTCCAATTAATCTCAATCAGACTGCAGTTTGGTCATTTGAATAGGTTAAAACATAATACATATAATTATATGATATAATGAAAATTTAGCTTTACATAGGAATAAATTACATTTCA
>JAUYWG010000041.1:4368324-4380245 GCA_034779775.1 Enteromius afrohamiltoni
CCCCCCCCCCCCCCCCCCCCCCCCCCCCCCCCCCCCCCCCCCCCCCCCCCCCCCCCCCCCCCCCCCCCCCCGCCACAGGACAACGGCGCCACTGCGCACACCAGCTAAAGGTGGAGAGGAGAGAGAGATACAGCCAATCAATGGATGGGGATCATTGGGAGGCCATGATAGACAAGGGCCAGTGGGAATTTGGCCAGGACATCGGGGTTACACCCCTACTCTTTACAATGAGTGTCATGCGATCCACAGAGAGCACCCCCTGCTGGCCTCTCTAACACCTCCACCTACAGCAATCTAGTTTTCCCAGGTGGTCTCACATCCAGGTTCTGACCAGGCTCAACCCTGCTTAGCTTCAGTGGGCAACCAGGCTTGGGCTGCAGGGTGATACGGCTGTGACACGCATGTATAATGCATACACTCTTAAAAATAAAGGTTGCAAAATAACAATGCAGCTGAAGAACCTTAAAGAATCTTTTAGTAAATTCTTTCTTTTTTAAGGAGCCTAAGTAGTACACAATGAGTTATATTAGCAACAATAACCCATTGTTTGTCGAAATATTAATTACTGAGAGACTTTTTGGGTAAGCTAACCCTTTAATGAGTTTCTTTCTTCTACTGAACACATTTTTCTTCATACTATGTAATACAATTACTACCCACATTTCTTCAAAATGTCTTCTTTTGCTCAACAGAAGAAAGAAACTCATACAGGCTTGAACAAACCGGAGTATGAGTAAATGTTGAAGAACTTTTTGAGACCTACAGTAGTATGTCTAAACCATGGAGTATGAAGTAAGCTTGAAGCTGTCATTATTTTAAACGATAAACAATAAGGTAAGTCTAATTTATACGGCTTAGCAGTGTGTGCATGTCTCTCTCAGGTCAGTCAGTGAGGTCGTTTGTAATCAACCCAGTCTGACAAGAGGATCATAGCAAGGTTAATATCTTAATTCTTAATCAGAGAGCAACCCAAGACTAATATCCATAGAGAGAGTAAGATGCTTCATTTACAGCATGGATTGATATTAAATTACTCACTAACAAACCAATTAATTTGAAAAAACGACAGAGTGCTGTGACCATTATCATACTTCTGGGACATTATTATTTGCAACAGTATATAGAGGCCCATATAAACACTACCAGACAAAAACTTGTACTTGCTTGATTAAATGACCTTAATTAAAGGCTTATGCTTGAAGGAAAATCGTTTCCACCATTTTTCCATATTCCACTATGTTCTTCCCTCAACTTAAGGTACATCTCTCATCTCAGTGCGTGCACTTAATTGCTCTAGCGCGCAGCGCCCCTCTGTTAGCATTTAGCTTAGCTCCATTAACTCCTTATGATCCAAACGGATGAATTTAGAAGCCACCAAACAATTAGATGTTTTCCCTATTTAAAGAGGATTACAAGACTAGTTACACAAGTATGGTGACACAAAATAAAACACAGCACTTGGACCTCGTTATGATATTACTGCGCCGAGGTCAAAGTGTTGTGAAGCCACACATTATAGATATCTTTATTTATCTGCTTTTTAAACATTTTATTTTGTGTCACCATACATGTGTAACTACTCATGTTACCGTCTTTAAATAGGAATTAAATAGGAGCGTTGAACTGATTGGTGGCTTCTAAACTCATCGCTGTTTGGATCCTAAGGAATGAACGGAGCTAAGCTAATATCTCACATAGTGGTGCCGCAAAATTGAGCAACTAGGTACACGCACTGAGATGTTAGAGATATGCATCAACCCATCTACCCAAGTTTAGGGTAGAACATAGTGGAATATGGAAAAAGTTTCCCAGTTTTCCCTTTAAATGACTGCTTTGTAGACAAATATCATGTCTATCTATGAATATGTTTTGCCATTTTTGTAACATGTTTTCCAATATTGTTTGAAATGCATCGCAGAATGCATCTTATGAAGATAGATTTGATAATGTACACGCAGATGTATCTACTGAATCCTCCTCACCGGATGTCTGTTGCGCTGAACTCTGGTCCAGTCCATAATGATCCTTTTATACGGGCCCATGTCATATTCTCCTCCCTGCTCCAGCATGCTCAGTAACTGACTCTTCCAGTCGCGCTTTTCTGGATACAGATCAGCATAAACCTGCATGGGCGTCTCAGTATTTTCCTGCATTGTAAGAAAAAAAAACAGAAGTCCTTTAATATAGCATGCAGGTTATGGACTTTTATGATATTTTTGATGATGCTTTTAAATATAGAAATCTCCAGTCATGTGGCTTTGGAATGAATCGGTTGAATGTCTGTATCATCTCTGTGACAGAAAATCTACGATAAGCACATATAGGAAACTTCTGTTCTAAACCCCTTAATGCAATGAAATTTTGCAACATACAGTATTTTTGATTCAGTATCAGTAACTCTGAAAATAATTGCTTCAGTAACTTGAGCCCCTTGAGCTGACATTTATGACGCAGTAACCTTTTTAATAAACAGCCCGTGTCTAACTCAAATCAATTACTTTGATTTCTCAGACGCAATGTGCTGACAACAAGCTTTTTTAAAAGTACACTAAATCCGTGAGGCGGACACCCTGGAGCGAACTACAGCTCAAGGACACAAAAGTACCGCGAACTCTACTATAACTTAAAAACAAACCACGATTAGAGCTTGATCCTTTGAAAACTGACAGAATTTTAAACCCTTAAGCCATTGGGGCTGTCAGTCAGCCTGATCGAAACAGACTAGCTAGTTACTATGGGGACTAGTGGCAGTTTGTGTCTAAAGAAAGACTTTTTCTAAATATAACACCAAGCTCGAACCAACCAACATCAGCCTGTAATTAAAGCTATGCAGATCCTGAGAAACAACAGCTGTCTGAAAAACTGTCTTCTGTAGAATGCAGCTAAATTAATACTGGAAAATCAGGTGACTATATTTACTGAGGAACAGGATTCTGGATCATTCAGAAAAGAACTGAGAATGATTTTAACATTTCTAATTATATCCTGTACAAGCAAGCGGTGTCACTTCACTTCAAGCTTCAAATCTCACTACTAACAAAACCTTTATGACTTTTGCCTCAATAAACTCCTTATGTGCTCCTTATTAATAGTTAGTAATGGATTTAGTTAAAGATTGTAAAGACATTAAGCAGGAATAGGGATGTGCTTTATATTTTGTACTATTAATAGCCTATATATTAATAATAGGCATGCTAATAAGCAACTAGTTAATAGTTAGAGTTGTTCCCTATACTAAAGTTTTACCAGAAGTGGAACTCAAATCAATTTCACTGCTCTTATAATGTTTGCATATATTTCATATGTGAATGACACATACGTTGTTATGCATACATATAACATACATGATATTTTTACTTCATTAGAATTTTCTCATAATTTTGTGAATTTCTTTGTAAATCTTTGTAAATTTCTTTGTAAATCTCATAAACATCCCAGAATTCTATTTTAGTCTTAATGAAAAAGCTTACAAAATATAAACCTTAAACAAGACATAAATGTGTGTTTAATTATAATCCATAAATAACACTAGCTTCTCTAATCTTTTTGTATTTTGTAACAAAAGCAAAAAAATAGCTTTTATTAGTCCTAGTTGCTTACTTACATTATTTACTTCATGTAAATGTAAATTGTTGAAGTTCAATTCTGTAAATTCATCTGCCCGTGATTCATTTCAGCTCAGGTTCTAACCTTCATCTCCAGGATGTTGGCGGTTTCCACAATGAACTCTCGACAGGCGTGCGGAGGCCATACGTCTTCTCCGGTCCAGATGTGAGCCAGAATATCTGACCTCTGAAAGACATCAGCTCAAGAGCTTTTCTAGCAGATATACAGAGTTTGAAAACATGTGTGGAAAAGTATTCAATAGCTGATTACAGAGCTGGAGAAAATCCAGGAAGGGGTACAATGCAACATGTAGTTGTCTTACCTGACAGATCCTGTTGAGTTCTCGTGCAAGCTCCATTATAAACAGCTGACTCTCTGTTAGCGGCTCTTTCTTCACATGTTTCACTCTCTTCCGCGTCTCCTGCACAGACAGTCAGGAATTAAAACTAATTATAACTGGGAGTAACTAAGACTCAACCCTGGAATATTACAGCGAAACTGTTATACTTCTCTCCACCGCATCTCAAATTTGATATTGTTACATTACGGGCTTGAACGATTGATGATTATGAATTATAATTGTTGAGTCATTTCATAGCTAACATTTTGTTTATCCTAAATACACATAGTTAATGAATATTTTCGTTTAAACTTGTGGAAAAGTGTAAAATAAAATGTGTAAATAAATCATAAAATCATATTTGAACACTTTTCCACACGTTTAACAGAAGTTTAATAAAATAATATGAATATTAAAATACATGTGATGAAAAAAGTTATTTTTTCCCTTAATTTTCTTTATTCTTCCAAAAATTGTGATGAAAATGATGCTAAAACAAACTATTTTTAATAAAAGTCAACTCTAAATCATATTTCAGAATTTCCTCGTATGTTTTGACAATTGTGCCTTAACTATAAATAACTATATTCTATATATCCAAAATATATTGTTCACAAGTGATATTTACCTTAACTTTCCTTATTTTCTTCGTACGCCACATGTCTCACATTTAATTGTGTCTCATTGATAAACAATGACACTATTCTATTAGCGGAAAATCTCATTAGCTATAGTGTAAACGATGCCACAATTACATTCTTTTTGGTAAAAATCAACCGTGTGTTTAGTTGAAGTTCTAAAATTAGTTTTTCCAAATTACTGAAAAACGTCTTCTGATGCAACAAATGAATGAATGAATGACCTACTGTACCTTCAGACGAAACTTGAGCTTCTTGGCTGGCTCAATGAGAAACTGAAGGCAATCTTTCATCATACTGGACAGCCTATTAGAAATCTGAGAGAGACGGAATGCAGAAAACAGCAAAAGAGAGAAAGAGAGAGATCTGAGTTGTTTAAGATGAGTGTAACAGCTGAGAAAGATGGGAGGGGTTTGTAAAAAGCCTTACTTTCAAAACTCAGCAAACTCAACACAGACTCAAGCTGCAACAACGCATTATTTTTTGATCGCTCTGCGGCTCTGCTCCGATCAGCTCATTACAACAGTGGGTCCAGGTCCAGAGAGACCCAAGGAAGCAGCGAGAGCATTTTTAATGGGGGCTCGGGGACAGAGTGGGATGTAATTGTGCTGAATCAGCACGTCTTCTCAGCGTTTCTCCAGCACACCCACACAACCTGCCAGAGCACCTCGACACTCAGTCCATTCCTTATTCCAGCCCCAAATCTTCTCAAAACAATGCTAAAATGTTGAAAGGCAGCTTATAATAAAACACAACATGGCCCAAAAGTCTGAGACCACCAGTGAAAATGATTTATTTACTAGTTATATTGTAATCATAACAATTTGACAATTTTTTTTTATTTTTTTTTTTACAATTTAGTTTTTATGCATTATCTAAATAGATAATTTTTTATTGCCTTCTTTTTAAGAAGCAGAACATGGAATAATACGCTTAAATACACCACCAGTATGACTAGCCAACAAAATAAATGAATTGATCAGATTAACTGTACTTCATTTCCAGTTTTGAGGCGATAGGAACGAAGAACAAAAGAGGTCTCCTCTAAATAGGTTTGTACATGTAGGCCTACATTATGCACTGATAAAAATGTACTGACACCATATGTCACAAATTCCTAGGAAACAGTACATATGCTATACAATTAAGTAAGTTTCCATATTATTTTGTAATGTTCTCTTGTTTTCTGTTTGGGACAGTAGTTCAGTGTCACACCAAAGAACCTTCTTCAGCTTCCTTGCAATGTTTATGATTAACTATATTTATGCTATATGAACATAGCCTGATCTGAAAAGCTTTTATTAATGATCTGCTATATTCTGAACTGAATTATGTGCCCATAGTAAATGCAATCATGTTCAGTGTGCAATACGTTTTATTTAGGCTCTAATTAAGTTGCCCTCATTCACTTATGATCAAATAAAACTGCTGACTTAGTCGAATGAACACGGGTAATGAGGGAGGTAAAGTTTTTACACTTACATGGTGCACTGAGAAAAAAACATCTCAAAATTCCATACATTGACTTCATTTTTGATTAGCTATACCTTGTAGTAAAGTATATGCACAAGATAAATTCATTTATTTTGTTAACTGGACAAACTGGTGGTGTGTTTAAGCTTATTATACTAAAACCCAATCTTTCAGACTAGAGTTACATCCCTTGGCTCAGACCTTCAGCCTTGAGTAATGACCTAAAGCTTTCTTTTTTATATAACAGGATGAATAAAAGACATGAGCAGCAACCTAGAAACAACCAAGAACACTCAGTAAACTGCATAGCAACACCCTAGCAACCACTCAGACACATTAGCAGCCACTCCATCAGTCTGTATAACTGTATGAGCATTAATAAAACTGTATTGCCAACTCTCTGGCCGTCTACGCCAGAGGTACTTGTCAGGTTCTTCTGGTGTGCACTGCAGTGTTTTCATCCTGGCAGATTGTTGGCATCGTCACACCACGTGTCAGGTTTGAACAGGGACAGATTAAAGAGGTCCTGACAGATTCAGACACACAACCACGTGAACGAGCACAAGGTGCAGATCTCCCGAACACACACTGATCCTTTAAGCGAATTAAACCAGCACAGCCCTGTGTGTATTTTTGAGCATGAGCGAGTAGGTGGTGTTGGATGTAAGTTAGTTTGAAAAAAATCCGCTTAAGACAGATTGCTTCATTATAAATGCGATTATCATGCATTTGCATTTTATTAATAATTATAAATAGCCTAATAATAATTATTGGTATTATTATAAATAATGATCTATAATAATAATAATTATTATTAAATACCATCGTTACTAATAGCCTAATTTGTTACAAATCTAGCCTAATAATCTTCCCTTGGGTTTATGCAGAATGTACGTTATTGCAGATGCAAGGAAAACCGAAGATAAGTGAAGACGTCCTGATACACTTCAAACTCAGAGAAGCGCAATGCAGTCATAATATCACGCAGGTGCGCGCATATTCAAAAGTCATTAAACACAGCAGGAGCACCGTTCCTGATGACAGAAGGAAAAGTTTACTAAGATGAGTCACATACCTTCCTATGTACCCTTTTGAAATATCCTCAGAAAGTTTTTCTACATCACGACCTCATGTGATGTTTGCGCATCTCGTTGCTCGTTCTCTGAATGGCCTTGCCTCTGCAGTCACGGCAGGAGAAGTGCTGAATCTCCTGGTGACCAATCAGCTTTCACACGTCTTGGTACTTTAGTTATTAGCCTTTTGTCGCGGAGTGATTAAACATCGGGTATTTCCGTCACGTTCCCGAACGACTCCTCGTGCATTTCCGTCACATATCCGAGATTAGACGAGTGCCCTCTCTTTGGCTTGCAATTTAAAAGACACCCAGCAGAGGACGCCGCTGTTTAACATTTCTTACATTGTTTGCTATAGTTAGTAAAATCTCCCAAGCCGAAATATTGTATTATAGCATATTATATTTGTAATCGCTATATTGCATTACAGTTTACACACAAAGTCTTTACATGTCACACAATATTTTTTACAAATTTTGTATTTTGCATTTGTTGACCCACAAACACCAGAACCACACACCAAATCTGCAAAATACACCAATTCTCGGACTTTCAATCACGTTTTCATGTTAAAACAAGTTAAAACCTTTTTTTTTTTGCAAAATACAACACTATGTTTAGCACACACAAATATAACAGGAATGAATATTATGGCAAAGATGTTTGCTTTTGATATATTTTTTTGAAGATGCATTTTGCATTGTGGGTGTGCATTTTTTGAATAAAGAGCGTTGAAAAAGTGTGTAAACCATTGAAAAAAAAAAAAAAAGAATAAAAAAGAAAAAATAGCTTCGTTACAATTTCACAAACAGATTTAAAACTTAAAATACAAAACTTTATTGAAAATAGAAAGGACAACAAATATGTACAGATGAAAATATGTTATGCATGTGAGAAACGAAAAGCATCATCTTATTAACAGCCGAAAATGGACGCCTTGTCACTTTTAAATGATCTATGAGTAAAAAAGAAAAACTGAGCAATACTTATTTGTTGTCCATAACAACATTACAAAACCAACAGAATGTCAATATTTGATCTTGCATAGATATTTGATTGGTTAGAGATAAAAGCAGCTATTACGGTTTTAAATAGCGGGAAGATCACAATATTTCCAAATGAATCAAGTGCAATGAGACATAAACATCTAGAACTAAATGAACAGAATCTTTGCATAATTGCATAGTGCTACTTTTTGTACAAAACTCAAAGTAATGACTGAATATAATAGTTTCTCTTTGTGACTTAAACTTCCATTTCTTCGTTTACAGAGGCAGTCAGTTGTTAAAAAAAGCATATTCTGCAATGGTGTGCTAGTTTATATACCTCAGTTGTTTCTGTGAACTATTCTGGCACACCTTAAAAACAAAAACGTTTGCATTGTCCGAGTTGAAAACAAGCAGTGCTCCACAGTTACAGCTTTACAGAAACGGACAATAAAACACACGACCCATTTACAGTCACACACAAGGAAACTGATAGCATAGATGGGACAGTGCAGGTGCAAATTATTCAGTTGGAGAGGATTGTCCAAAGTACATTTCCTCCAACAAACGCACTGCTGTAATCAACTGACCTTGGAGTTAGCACTCACAACCACACCCAACGAAAAAACAGAACAATATTGCAATGCTTTATGGCATTTTACAAGCTAAAAAAGCAGATGTTTCCAGTGAAAGAACAAGTTCCAGGTAAGACATCGGAAGGAAAAATTCTTCGTTTCCGACCATCTTTAGGGCTTAGGTTAATCATAAGCACTGGATGAAGACAGTGTTATGGCAGTTTCGGCAACTTCGGTCATTTGTGGGCTTCATCAGGTAAATGCAAGAGTGTTTAACAAGGAGAGCAGGTGTGGTGGTTTAATGGAGCTCATTATTACTGACGGCGGTCGTAGACCTTAACCATTCGTTTAATATGGAAAAGCTTGTGGCGCAGTTTGCGACATTGGTGCTTCTTGTTTTGAAAATCTGGCATCTAAGCAGAGAGAATAAGGGAAAGAAAGCCTCATATTAACATCAAAAAAGCAGAGCATCTATTACTGTGAGTCAGATGTTTAGTCATACTTTATTTTAATAACCATGACTCACCCGTTTTAGGTCTTTGAGATGATTATATTCTTCTGCTACTGCCTGTAACGGGAGATAAAAAAGAAATGGATTGTAGATTTTTAACAACAGGGAGGTGAAGTGGTCATCTGAAATGTTTGGGTCACTCACCTGGTACTTGGACGAGCCCTCCTCAAGGGCGTCTAGCTCTCTGCTGAGCTTGTTTATCTGATCGTTGATGTCGTCCATTTCGGCACACAGTTCCTTATAAGTCCTGAGGTCTGAGTCAAACTCTGTCTTGTACTCATGGCGCTGGATGTCAGAGGTGATCTCTGGATACAGACTGATTAAGAAGGAAAGAGAAAGCAGTTGGTTTGGAAGCTTGCATAGTGAGCTTTAAAGTAAGCAAGATAATTAAGATTAATATTCATTTGGTGGTTTTTAAATAAATGGATAAACAGACACGCTTTTTAGCAATAATCCCTTTTTGGAGTGACCTAGAGTTAAGCGTCTTGATAAGAGCAACAATGGTGGATTTAACTGCTGTGGAGATTAAACTGGCAACCTTTCAGTTTCCACAGACCACAGCAACAAACAAAAACCCAACATTGTTTGCAAAACTATTTTCTTCTCATGGTCCAACAAATCTGTTTTTTAACTTATCACAGCCGGCCAAACAACACATGTAAACACGCAAATATGCAAAGACCTTTAACACATTAACCCAAATTTACTCTATTAAGTTAGCATGTGGAGATGCGTGCCAGAGATGATTATCTCTTACAGACTTCCTCGCTGTGTTCAAGGGAATGCACTACTAACCCTGGACCTGTGTGGACGACGAACTGTTCTTACCGTGTCCATAGATCCTCGTCGAAATCATTGGCTGTCTCTCCTCCGGTTGTGTACTCGGTTTCGTACTGAGACTCGTCCAGCTCAGGGTTCCTCCTGCGTCTCTTGCCCCTGGAGGCGGATGGTTTGCGGATGGTGTCCGTTTGGTCGGAGGGGCTGGAGCTCACTTCTCCAGACGGGGATTTAGAATGAAATGGCCGGCTGAAAGAGCGCTCAGAGTAACTGTGGGTGGAAAAATTGTTACTTTTTTATCCAAAAAGTGAAATCACACACATTTGAGCAAGTAAATATCCTTAAGATACTGTATGACAATCTGAAACAGAACAATTTGTCAGAATTTTATTTATTTGTTGTATTATTTAAGCTACCATACTCTGTTCTTAAACATACAGTAGCATTAAAAGAAACTGCAATATTGCAGCAAAATATAATTTGCTCAAGCATTTCCTGAAATTATAATCTGGTGTTTTACATTTCACTGTGTTATTAAGCAATATGTTTTCTTCATTGCACTTCATTGTGATGTTTTTTGTGTTTTTCGACAGAATAGCCTTTTTTGCATTTACTGAAAAATTTAAAAGCCAATCATATTTTGCATCAAGGCATTTCCTGTTTGCTTACTCCTAAATGGGACAATGTCTATAAAAAATGACCTTAATTAATTTATACAGAATCAATACCATTGAAGCTCGTAAAGCCACATAAAAACGACAGAGCCAGACAAGGAGGAACAGACCCGATTTAAAAACAAATTATAATGAAAGAACATCTGATTAAAAAATGCAAAAAGTTTGATCTCATGCCAAGACACATCATATTTGGTGTAATCTGACCCGACTTCATAAAACTAATGGCCTGGACCGTTAGGCAGATTAATGATCCAGACAATAGCACTGATGATTTAACATCAGCTAACCAAGGTCGCAAAAAAATTACTATACATTGCCATTCAAATATTAGATTTGTTTAAAAAAGGAAATTAATTTGATTTAAATTGACAATAAAGTCATTTGTTTACTGAGCAGCAATTCAGCATATTAAAATGATTTCTGAAAGATCACATGACATTTAAGACTGGAGTAATGATGCAGAAAAATTCAGCTTTGCATCACAGGAATAAATTACAATTTTAAACATACTTCAGTAAAACAGTTATTTTAAAAAGTAATAATATTTCAGAATATTACTGTTTTTATTGTATTTATAATCATAAGGGACCCCAAACCTTTGATCAGTAGTGTACGGAAAACTAGAATGCAATTCCAAATGACTTATTAAGGCCTTAAGCTATAAAGTTAGCTTCAGCATTTCCTAAGGAGGGACATGCAATATTGCCTGCTCACATGGAGCTAAGCTTTAAAGTCTCTAGCTATGTCAGGGTTGGATCACTCACTCACCTGATAACATTGTTGGTCTCAGAACTAAAGACACTGCCGGTCTTCAGGGGGATGGAGCCGACACTAGGGGCCGAAACTAGAATAGGAGCCATCTTCTCTGAAAACACCATGGATGCCTCCTGCACGCTCTGTCCATCCTGTACATGGTTTACCTGAAAAAAAGAACAAACTGTTTAGTACAAATTCTGCAAACTTTGATTCCTATCTGAACACAGAGTATGACGTGCGTAACATCAGGAAGCAACATATCTCAGATAATGACAGGCAAAAAAACATCACAAACAATTAAGAAAGCAAGTGAAAGCAAGAATTTTTTTGAATGAATCTGAAATGGTTCATTCTCTTTGGTCTGATGAACAGTAGCATTTTTAATCTGGATAAATTTTTTTTATTAATTTTAAAAGGGTATTAAATTATTTCATCATTTAAAGTTCACATAAAGTTTCTATTGCATTATTCGAAATGACAATCCAGTAATATTAACTGAAATGGGAAAT
>JAUYWG010000041.1:4398078-4410695 GCA_034779775.1 Enteromius afrohamiltoni
ACAAAAAAAAAAAAAAAAAAAAAAAAAAAAAAAAAAAAATATATATATATATATATATATATATATATATAAAGAAAGGAATGAATTTAGATAAAACAGTTTAGATTTTAAGATACATGAATCAGTGTTCAGATTTTTTTATTTTATTTTATTAAGATAAATGTAGATCATTTTATACAGTATCCTTATTGAATAATACATAATTATTTTTAATCATTTAAATAAATAATTTATTTAGACTGCCTTGAATTTATTTATATATAATTTATCTACTGATTTATATTAATTTTATATATAACTTATTAAAAGGTCAATCAGGTGATTCAACTCAGGTCAATCTGATTAATACGACCAATTCACAAATTAAATGTCAGTTTTTTTTTTCCATAAACCTTCACTTTCTTAAAAACATGGCATATGCGTTTGGAACAACACAATGTTGAGTAAATGACAGAATTGATTGAACTATTGATTTATCCCTTTGAAGGTGAACCAACCAAAGCAAAGGAAATGAGTCCTAAACAAAAAAGTTTGTCTAAACTTCACCGTGCAGTCTAATAACATTCACATTTGGTATTTATTTCCATAACAATCTCCATAAGAATGATTTGCAATAGATTTGTGTTTGCAAGAAAACACTGCAGACCAGCAGACTAGCAGATTGTACATGTTGACACGACTAAAAGAATATAAAAGACTAAAAGTGCAGTGCGTGGTTCTGTGGAAATCTGGTACAGGCTAGATGAATGAATTTGTGGCATCTGATAAATTTGAAGCTGAGAAGATGTGAAGAATCTCCCTCCAAGTACCTTAACAAGTTGGTAAACCATGTAAATGTATTTCATCCAAACACCATTAATGGATATCAATGCTTGATAAAAATGGTGCCCAGCTTCAAATGTTTTCAATGTTCATCATGTTGGTTGATATTGCTGAATAAAGACTTATAAAAATGAAAAAGGGTTCCAATGGCAAGGAAAAAGAGAAGGCATGACTTACTTCTGAGCTCTGCAGTGATTTAAGGCAAAACAAATGGAACACAGAATACATTTTTTTAAAAACCTCAAGTTGCACACTACACCAAAAGACTTTCAAACTTTTATGACTGACTTGAAAAAAAACCCTTTAATTCGATTTGCATCATCAGGCCATTTAGCAACATTTTTGTGTAAAAATTAGTTTTTCATAATATTGAAAAATACGAAAAAACAACATCTCTCTCATGCATCCAAGTTACTGTCTACACTAGGGATGTCACAATACCAAAGATACTTCATTATGCGCCATAAAAATTTCAAAGGATAAACTAATACGCTATGAAACACACTTTTTTATTTAAAAAGTGAAATATTAATATAAATATAAACAAATTAAATGGAAGCAATGGCATGTAGCCTTTGAGTACATCTCAATTAAGTAAACAAATAGACAGTCAGCAATAAAAAACAAAGAAATAATTAACAGCAGTGAGTGGGTTCTCTCTTCTTCTTTGCCAGAATGACTGTTTGATCAATATTAACATGATAATAGGCAGTGGCATGCTGCATTTACACTTTAAGTTCCAATGCACTCAATTGAAATTGCAAGAAGAATCTGATATACTATTTGTGTACTTTCCCTAACTTTTCTGCATAATCAGCATCAAGATTTCATCCCATGATAAGGTGAAACTTCCAAGATCTTAAAATGCTGCAGCAATTCATTAGAAAAGAAATACGAGGTAGAGTCTATTCAGTCTAAAAGGTACAATTCTGTTTCCAAAGCTCCATATAAAAAAACTGTTGATCCCCTAAATTGGAAAGTAAGAACTTGAACTAAATCCAGTTTTAAGCACCATAAAATGTAGATTTATATCTCACCTCATATAAAATACAAATGCAGACAGAACATGTAGCGATAGGAATATCGCTGAGATTAAATGGTGCAAAAATACGTACTGGTGAATGGCCTGCAGAAACTTGCGCTGATGTTTCCGGACCTTGGCATGGTCAATCTTCTTCACAAGCTTTGTGTGTTTGTAGATTAGCCATGTTTCCCTGAGTACATTAGCAGCCGTATTTTTCACCTGTGAGAAAAGAAGATCCAGATTAGAAACATATTTAAGAAACTTATCATTTTAAAGGGACAGTCCACCCAAAAATGAAAATTCATTTTCATTAATTATCATTAACTATCATTAATTACTCACCCTTATGTTGTTCCAAACACACTTCTGAACACAAATTAAGACATTTTTGAAGAAATTGGAGAGTTTTCTGAGCTTGCATAGATGGCAAAGCAACTGACACAAAGAAATTGTTAAATAAAATGATTTGTGCACAAATGTATTCTCTTAGTTGCATAACGTTATGGGTAAACCACTATTTTAATGATGTCCTTACTACCTTTTTGGGTCTTTGAATGTGTCAGTTGCCTTGCAGTCAATGCAGGGTCGGAACGCTTTCAGATGTCATCAAAACTATCTTTAAATAGAATAAAATAATAAATCAAATAATAACAACAAAAGAGTTTGTTTTATAAAGATAAGCAAAGATCTTACGGGTTTGGAACAACATGAGGGTGAGCAATTAATGACAGAATTTTCATTTTTGGGTCAACTAACCCTTTAAAACATCACTACAGCTAGTGCAGACAGAAAGACGTTCAGTATAAAAACTTACTATGCCACGAAATATTCAAAGTAAATTCCCTTGAAATACAGCATTAAGTGCCACTAGTTGTAGACTCTGGAAGGTTCTGGTGAATTAGCGATATGGGTGAGATATGCTTGCCAGGTTTTGTCTGAAAAATGATCTCATCAAGGGAATATTGGCTAGTTTCCACAGCTTACGCAGCATCAACATTTGGCCCAAAGTGCTTTTTACAGCGAGTTTGACTACATGGTTTAACATTTATTTTATACTTACTTGGTGTTCACTTAGCTACAATTCTGTATATTAAAACATGCTCACTCTTTTGCAGAGTTGAGTGTCCATCATAAAGTTATGGACATGCTTTTCAGCCTTGGTGAGTTCTAGCTTCCTGGCTACGACAGCCACCACTAGAGCAGTGCAACCGGCCCCCTGAAAACACACAGACACACAACACCAATCATAGCAAAACCACTTCCTCTTTAAAACAGCTTCACAGCCTGATGGTGTAATGGCTGAGTGGGTATTAATCATGGTAAAAAATATGCAGATAAACTTACAAGGGTGTAAATGTCTCAGAAATAGAATTTTTATATACAGTTCCTCTACAAAATGGCTTTATGGCCTGATGATGTTATGACTGAGTGGACACTAATAACTACAAATTTATGCAGATTAACTCGCAAGAACATGAATGTCTTTAATGTATGACTTATGCATCATTTATAAAGAGAGACGCACCATGATTCCAGTCAGGAGACACACTCCCTTCCCACAGTATGTGTTAGGCACCATGTCTCCATAACCAATAGACAGGAAGGTTATGGAGATCAGCCACATGGCTCCCAAGAAGTTACTGGTGACTTCCACTTTGTCATGGTATCTGATGAGATAAAATGACAATAAAATGCTATGATTAATTTGATAGAGTGACTAATCAATACCTTATAGGATAAGGATTAAAAAAAAAGAAAAAGAAAAATAGTCTTTAAAGGGTGCCCTCAGTAAAAAAAAAAAAAAAAGAAAAGAAAAAAAAAGAAAAGAAAAAGTAGAAATAAAGCACAAATTTTACATTTTTTAATATATATATATAAATTATGAGAAAAATATTATTTTAGATTCAGGTCAATATCTAAATTAATTAATTAAATTTAGTTTAGTATCTAAATAATTTAACATGCATATAGATTGACAAACAAAATTAATTATTGAAAAATACTCTTGTAAATTAGTTCAGGTTAAAATCTAAATTAACTAATATCTTATAATTGTTAAATAATAAATGTAATAATCTAAATTAATAATAAACATATTATTCTGATTATATCATAACTTATTATACATTTTTATACACCTATAATATTGGCTACCATTTATGTTGAAAAACAAAATTAACTGGAAGATACTTGGGAGTGATTATTGTACCTCAGTTCAGATTAAAATGATTAAAATTAATGATTTAGATTATATAATTTCAACTACACTGCTCAAAAAATAAAGGGAACACTAAAATAGCACATCCTAGATCTAAATGAATTAAATATTCTTATTAAATACTTTGTTCTTTACACAGTTGAATGTTTTGACAACAGAATTACACAAAAATGATCAATGGAAATCAAATCTATTAACCCATGGAGGTCTGGATTTGGAGTCACACTCAGAATGGAACTACAGGCTGATCCAACTTTGATGTAACGTCCTTATTACTGAGCCTCATTTTGACTTGTTTTGTGTGTGTTCAACACGCCTGTATGACCTCCCTACAACACCTGGGCATGCTCCTGATGAGGTGGCGGATGGTCCTGAGGGATCTTCTCCCAGACCTGGACTAAAGCATCTGCCAGCTCCTGGACAGTTTGTGGTGGTGTAACATGGTGGATGGAGCGAGACATGTCCCAGATGTGCTCAATTTAATTCAGGTCTAGGGAAAAGGCCGGATGGTCCATAGCATCAATGCCTTCATCTTGCAGGAACTGCTGACACACTCCAGCCATGAGGTCTAGCACTGTCTTGCATTAGGAGGAACCCAAGGCCAACTGCACCGGCATATGGTCTCACAAGGGGTCTGAGGATCTCATCTCGGTACCTAATGGCATTCAGGCTACCTCTGGCGAGCACATGGAGGGCTGTGTGGCCCTCCAAAGAAAATCCACCCCACACCATTACTGACCCACTGCCGACCGGTCATGCTGGAGGATGTTGCAGGCAGCAGACCATTCTGCACGGTGTCTCCAGACTCTGTCACGTCTGTCACATGTGCTCAGTATTAACCTGTGAAGAGCTCAGGGCGCCAGCAGCGAATTTGCCAGTCTATGTGTTCTCTGTCAAATGCCAAACATTCTGCATGGTATTGGGCTGTAAGCACAACCCCCACCTGTGGATGCCGAGCCCTCATCCCACCCTCACGGTGTCTGTTTCTGACTGTTTGAGCAGACACATACACATTTGTGGCCTGCTGGAGGGCTCTAGCAGTGCTCCTCCTGTTCCTCCTTGCACAAAGGTGGAGGTAGCGGTCCTGCTGCTGGGTTGTTGCCCTCCTACAGGCTCCTCCATGTCTCCTTATGTACTGGCCTGTCTCCTGGTAGTGCCTCCATCTGGACACTACGCTAACAGACACAAACCTTCTTGCCACAGCTCACATTGATGTGCAATCCAAATGAACTGCACTACCTGAGTCACTTGTGTGGGTTGTAGACTCCGTCTCATGCTACCACTAGAGTGAAAGCACTGCCAGCATTCAAAAGTGACCAAAACATCAGCCAGAAAGCACAGGATTTGAGGAGTGGTCTGGGGTCACCACCTGCAGAACCACTCCTTTATTGGGGGTGTCTTGCTAACTGTCTATAATTTCCAACTGTTGTCTACTGCATTTGCACAACAGCATGTCAAATTGATTGTCAATCAGTTTTGCTTCCTAAGTGGGCAGTTTGATTTCACAGAAGTGTGATAGACTTGGAGTTACATTGTGTTGTTTAAGTGTTCCCTTTATTTTTTAACAGTGTATTTTAAATAATTTATTAGATAAAATAAAACTTACATTTACATTAACAAGCAAAATTAGATTAAAAAAAAATCATGAAATTTGTAAATCCGTTTTGGTTAAAATCTACAGAAAATTAATTAATTATTCTAATATTTTGAACACATTTAAATAAATTAATAAACACAATGGTAGCTACTATACATCTGCTTTACAAACAAAATTAACCTGGGAAAAAACATTTAAACCAAAACATACCAAAGTCTTTCCAGGTTTTCTAACCCCTACTTAATACATTGTGCTGCTGCAATCATATTTTCATAGATTTTCATCGATTTGTCTTACACTAAGTAATACTGTTACAAAGCTATATACAAACAGTCCCCTTGAAATTTAAGAAGCACAGTGTATCGACGAAATATACAGGTACACGTTCCATTAGGGGTTTTTGAGAAGCCCAATTACATTTGAAGGGTAATCTTAAAGGCGACCTAAAGTGCAATATCAATAAGTATTGAATGCAGCAGCATATATCAATATTCAGGCCTGACCACACTGGATAAAAAGGCGGACAGCCCAAATATAAATCAAGGTGCCTTTGTATATGTAATTTCAAAGGAGTGCTGTCCATATTCTGCTGGTATAAACGAGAGGGCAGCCAGGGCCCATTAGACAGCTTGCTCTTGTTCCTCAGTGTTCTAGATCGGTCTGGTGTGGAGAATGCGTCTATGTAAAACTATAGTGGAAGTCACAGTCCATTACATGAGCATAAAAAAGGGTATATGGAAGAACATGCTGGCAGTGTAACCAAATCCAAAGATGCCATGAACTCAGATAATGCACTGCTCTGACAGTATGGGGCACATAAGAGCGTTCAGGCAGTCGATTTCAACCAAGACACTTCAGCATTATCTCAAATCAGAGAACTTCAGAGAGCTTAACTTATACATATCACAGAATCTTAAACATAGATTGGACCCATACAGAAATTTAACACATTAACTGCCAGTTACTACAGTAACTGTAACTAGAATAAATCTGTGGAGACTGTTTTCTGGTGTTAAAAAAAAGTAAATAAAATATCAGAAAGCTTCGCACAGTAGCAAGAATAATCAGAGTATAACTATATTTTTGGTGCCACTTTTGGAGGTTACCATGGAAAATTTCTGTAAAGGGAACAGCATACCATCTATGTTGATTCTTCCAAAAGTCCACTCAGTTCCAGAAACATTCACCTCAAACACCAAATGTAAAGAATAAAACAATTAAAGAATGATGAAGATGTCAAAGTTTCAGAACAAGGTCTTCTCTTGGCCTCGAATCCATGTTCCATCAGCATGAACAATATGTCCATGTGCTGACTACAGAGTAACTCTACATTTATGTTTGAATTAATCAATCAGTGAGCGTCCAGCTTCTATGCCCATGAATTTAACTGAGGACTCATTAGCTTGAGTGCTATTAAACGAGTCCTGCCGACTAGCCTGCCGACAAATGATTAAAAGTGAAGATGTAGCGGTGGCCAGTTAGGGGTGAAGCGAAGGGATATACAGAGTCTCGTAAGGGTTCTAAAGGTGCTGATAAAGCAGCTCTCCGTTCCTCCGACAGATTCATCCACTGTAACTCTTACACAAGACATGAGAATATAGAAAAATGACAAGCTAGCATGACACTGAACTAGAACATTAGCTTAGTTGGTGTCCTCAGCACTTTTTCTCAACCACACTGCAAAATAAATACATTTTCTAAATCTGTCTTTCCAGTAATAGTATCCGGGCATGCTTAAAATAAGATGCATTTATCTGAAAAACAAACATCTATATTGTTTTAAGTATAAACCACACAATTTTTTCTCAAAACAAGGAAAAAGGGGTAAGATATGGGTGTTTCTACAACTGCAGGCACTTTTATTTTTGTAAAAGATGAGATCTAATATTTCAAATGTTTTATCCTTGTTAACGATCCAGATTTTTAGTAATGGAATATAAAAAAAGCAAAGTTCTTATACTTTAATTTAATTTAATTAAAATGTACCATGTAAAACAAACTAAAAAATGCTTTAATATTGTGTGGAGGAAAAAAAGTGTGAAAGAGATAATTAAAGGGGTGATTTTTGTACCTCAGATTGGGATTAAAAACTACATTAATTCATTTTAATTAGTAATGTCAAATGATTAATCAGTTTTGCTTTACGTAATATATGTACGTGCACTTTATGTATTTCCTTTGAATATATATGCACAAACATACAGTATATATTTTGAAAATATTTACATATGTATATATATATATATATATTTACATATACATATTCTTATATTTTATATATACAGTAAACGTATTCAAAATAAATAGATTAGAAAATTTTCCTTAAATATATACATCCATTTGTTTGTGTTTATATTTACACACACGATAAATATACACAGTATACACACATATATTACGTAAACAAAAACTTATTTTGAATGCGATTAATCATGATTAATCATAAGACAGCATTGATTTTAAAATAAATTTATTTAAAATAATTAAAATGCTGTTTGTCAGTCATAAAATATAAAATAATATTTTATTACATATGTCAATATCAATATTCTTTTCATTACAATTTTTTTACATGTGTAAAAAAATAAAAGTTGTTGCATCATTTGCATCATGACTAAATGATAAAAATTTAGGTGTAAAATGTAAGTGAAATAGTTATAGTATATAAACATCAAAAATGCTGCAGTTCGTTAAGAATACATAAATGCAGAAGTTTAGAATACAATGCTATTAAAAGATGTGAAAAGTGTGTCTATATTCTATGAGTCAGAGTGGTAGCACTTGAAGAAAACCCATATATACATACTATGGACAATTGTTGTGGTGCAGTGCAGTGAAGAAATAGCGGGTGGATGAAGTAATAACCCATATATAGTGTAATGGGTAAGAACTGGGTGCAGAACCTGGCTAAAGGGCTCAGGATGACCTCATTAGCATAGCTGTGCTTCTCTCTCTATGTTTATGGGTCATGACAACATACTGGATCTTTACTGTCCCCTGAGGTCTAGGTCAAGATGGTATCTTGAAAAGAATAGCACTTTAGAGCACCAGAAAAGGTCAAATATTTGACAGCGCTTTAGGAAAAGAACAGGCTGCCATGAACATGATGACCACCATGTTGACACATGGTGTCAGCTGCGTGAAAATCCCAAAATCCAAAGAATGATGCAAAAATGTAATTACCCAACGCCAAGACCACTCTGCATCAGAGTCTAAATAAGATGGCAGACCATTTATAGAAGAAAACACATGGATCTGAATTTGGAAATGGAAATTTGGGATTTCCAGGATGCCAGCAATTTGCTGTTTTGCCAGTATAGCTCATCAAGAGAGATGAGCAGAAGCTAAGAGCCAAGTGACAGTTTTTCCTTGCAGACCACAGACTCACTTTGGACCCCTATCCAGCAGCAGCCATGTGGGAGAAACATAGAACAAAACCGTGAACAATGAAACACACACACATCCGCTTGCCAATGGTATCACATTTAAAAGCAACAACATTGGGTCTTGACCAACTGCGTTGGAAAGAAAGAACTGCATAAAGAAATTATTCACTCAAAAATGAAAAATATGTCATTATTAAATCAAAAATGTTACTTTGAACCCATTAGACTCTCTCTTTTCTGGAGAAGTACATTCTGAATTCTTATTATAATATAATAAAAGTGAATGGGGACTTGGTCTGGCAAGCTTTAAAATGACTAAAAAGGCACCGTACAAGTATCAAACAGTCCATATATGTGCCCTTTTACAGTACTTCTGAATCCATATAATAGCTTTGTGTGAGAAACAGACTGAAATTTAAGTCATTGTTCCCCTACTTCTAATATCCTTTGAAATGGACTAGAAAAGCTGTTCAGGCAACAAAAACAGCCGGTCAGCTTTTTGGCTCTAGGTTATAATTTTGATCTGTTCATCACAAAAATTAATGAATGATTTCACAAGACACAGAAATAGTGCATAAGTGAAATGTGGCACTTTTATGGCGCTTGTTAAGTCATTTTTGAGCTTGACGACCTTGTTCACTTACATTATATGAAAAAGAGCTATTTTTACAGATTTTTCATCAGAAGTTTCACACATCTTACACAAAAATGATGTGAGATTTTTACTCATTTACTTATTTTATTATTATTTTAATTAATTGTAAAAAAAAAGAAAAAAAGAAATGGCAAGCAGCAATAAATTGAATGACATTTTAAAGCAGAAATACTGATATAGAATTTCTTATAAAAATAATCTAATAATAATTACTCTAATAATCTTTGCAACTTCAGGATCACTTCACAATAAAGTTCCAATTGTTAACCATATTTAATGCAATAACTAACATCAACAATGAGCAACTCATTTGTTAAGCATTTCTTAATCTCTTTTAAAGGCAGGGTAAGCGATTTTTCAGGGCTGACTACCAAAACAAACTTGTGGCCAATAAGCAGTACGGGGCGTGTTTATTAATGATGTGGAGGAGAGTGCATTCAGTTAACAGCCAAGCCGAGACAAAAAAAAGAAGTTGTCTACGGAACGATAAGTTAAGAAGTAAGCCCTATGCATGTATGCGATCGGGTCCTTCTATAGTATTTAGTTGTGCCGTTGACATCCCGTGTAGATAGCGTGAAATGGTTCTGCTTTGTTTCACAGAACTAATCATTGCCTGGGTTGCGTAGGCTATGTATGTGTGGGGTGGGGCTATCAAAAAAGGGTCAAGACCCTTTTGGGGTAGAAGCATGTTTGTTTTGGTGATTTTAAATATCAATATTGGCTTCCAGAAATCGCTTACCTTGCCTTTAAGTAAAGGACGTACATCCAGCAGGTTATCATCGCAGAATGGCAGGCTTATCGGCAGCCCGGCTTATTTTTACAGCTTCTTACAAGTAAAGAGTAAATAGTTAGTTAATAAATCCCCATTAGTTAATAAAATAAAACTGTTCGTTGTTAGCCCATGTTAGCTCAGGTCTATTAAAAATTAATTTTTTCAACTTAAAAACCTAATAAATACCAAGTAAATGCACTAGAAGTATTTTACATTGTTAGTTAATTTTAAATAAAGTAGTTAACTATTGTTTACAAATGAAACCGTACTATGAAGTAAGAAAATTTAGCTGTAAGTTAAAGCAATAGTTCACCCAAAAATGAAAATTCTGTCATAATTTGCTCACCCTCAAGTAGTTCCAAACCTGTATGAATTTCTTTGTTCTGCTGAACACAAAGGAAGATATTTTGAAAAGTTTGAAACCAGGCTGTTTTGGTCACCATTGGCTTCCATAGTATTTTTTTTCCAAGCAGAACTAAGAACTACTTGAGGTTGAGTAAATTCTCATTTTCATTTTTGGGTGAACTATTCCTTTAAATATATTATGTTTCTACAATACACAAATATATAAATATAATATAAACTTCATTTCCCTTAAAGCTGCTTTGCAATGATATGTATAATAAAAAGTGCTATACAAATAAAATTGAAATGAATTGAATTGAAGTGTTTTCAAAAATAGTTTTACAGTGTAGAAGGGAGAAAGTTAGGTAGAATATTTCTTTACAACTCCAGGTAAAAACAGTGTTTCTTCAGAAATCAAAAAGGTTTATCTCACCTCTCACAGACATGCACAGTCCAGGCAGCAATGATCCATGACGATATGCTGAAAACCAGCAGGACTGTGCCTGGGCAGATAGTCATCAAAGTCTTCATGACAAAGCGTGTGTTAAAGTTGATCTTATTGAGGGCTCCGATACTGCGTGACGAGGCATCCGTAAAGAGCTTACTGTGCAGGAGCATGACCCGGCCAATCAGATACAGCCGCAGGAACATGGGGATGGAGAGGATGATGTCCACGTCTGCGTCCGCCACAGACGGGGTGTAAGTGAAGGCCAGGCGGGCTGTCCAGGTGAAGACGTACTGACCTGGAATGGGGTGGATGGCACACACCAGCAGCTCCAAAACGATGAACAGGATGCGCTCGTACGTCATGGCTATCCGCCAGTCATCTGCTCCATTGTCAACCATGAAGAGCTAAACATTAAACAGAAACAACTAAGTTAAAGGCATTGAAGGGTCCTGCAGGATAATCTTCATTGCAAAAAATGCAATTTGTCATTACAAAATGCAAACATCCTACATTTACCTGAAATAACTGATTTGAGAATTGATATTAGATATATTTTATATGTATTGCTTACAATAGATTATCTAAAACTATAATATAAATTATACGTGCTATATCAAAATAATGTTTTAAAAACAAGACTAAATTTAGCTGACTGAACTATATAGTGCATATATTTAATTAAAAAAAAATGTGCTAATATTGGCACCCTTGGTAAATCTTAGCAAAGGTGGCTGTGCTGTGAAAATAAATCTGCATTGTTTATTCTTTTGATCTTTCACTAAAAAAACAAAATCACAAAATTCTAACCTACCATTGAAGTAAAACAACTGAAAATAGGGTAAAATTCTTGTGATGAAATAAATGTTTTATTCCTATACATGTTGACCACAAGTATTGGCGCCCCTAGAATTTTTTTCATGAGTAAAATATCTCTAAAGTATATTCCCAATCATATTTACAATTTAGAGCACTCCGGGGTGATTATGGACATGAAATTATCCAGCCATGGTTTCTTGTTTCACATAAATATATATAGGAGGGAAAACAAAGCCCAAACTCCCTTAATCATCAACACAATGAAAAAACAAATAATATATTTATGATGTGCAGCAAAAGATAATTGAGCTTCACCAATTAGTGAAGTGGTTTTAAGAAAAGAGCTAGAGCAGTTAAAATGTCCATTTCCACCATCAGGGAAATAATTAAGAATTTCCGATCAACATAAAATGTTACAAAGCTGCTTGGAAGAGGATGTGTGTCTCTATCATCATGATTCATGGACGCCTTGTTTAGACAAATGGCATCATGGATTCTATCAAATACCAACAGATAACTAATCTAAAACTGACT
>JAUYWG010000041.1:4410795-4432378 GCA_034779775.1 Enteromius afrohamiltoni
AGTATTATGACTCTAATGCAGATTTCTTCTCTTTTGTTTCAATGATTGTAATGCATACAACCTACAATCAGGAATAAAAGTTTTTTTAATTGTTCATCCATTCAGTAATTTGACCATCATCTGATGTTCCAAGTCATTAAATAATGCTCACAAAGCAAGTGATTGACAGGCCTGTATTAAATTACATCTCCTATTAGCCAAAAGCCCCACTTGTAATTCTATCATTAATCAAAATCAGTGTCTTCTCTATAAAGACCTCTTAATGGATAGGTAAAAAGCACAGACGCTGAATGCAGATATCAGGAATTACAAAAGCCAGGGCAAGTTTTCATTCTGCTGCTACTATAAGTCATTAGGAATTGGCATAAGTGCTTCCTCTGTAATCTTTTAGGCTCCTGTTTCAATCTCTGCTCTTGTTTATGGGCTTCCAAAGTTGAGTCGGCTACTTACCTGAATCTCTCGTGTGTGGTACATAATGATCAGACAGAGCAGAATTACAGTGGAGAGGCTAATAAGGCATTTCAGTGCAAATGAATATGAGGATTCCTGCAGAGACATTGAAAAAAACAACAACATTAGTTTACATTTTTATGATCTTGCAGATCACTTGTATTATTATTTTTTTGTAAATTTAATTCCCAGAGAACATGCATACTAAAAAACAACAACAACAAAAAAGCAAAACATATGCCTTTAATGCTTTGTATGTCAATTTGTGTCATCCACAAGAGTGAATAAATGTATAGGTGACAGACAAACACTATTTCTTGACAGCTGCTGCTGACACACGTGCTAGATGAAGCATGCAGCTTGGAGTTTGACCTTTGCAGGATTCATTATTTTTTTTTATTTCTGATGCACAAAAGCTACCTACTGTATATAGAGCAGTTCGTTTTTAGCAATTAACATTAGCATTTTCAAGTTATGGAGTCTGTCCAAAATGGAATTTTTGGAATTCAAGTACTTGAATTAAATTAAAAAAGGTTTGTGGTTAACACTAGTTTTTGTTCTATATCCAAAACCACAAAGTCCCACATTCAAACTGAATTTTAAGCATTTTTTACATGTTGCTAATTTGATGCTAAGAAGTTGACATAAGACTACAATAGATTAGCTCATCCCTTACAAAATGACAAAAAGTATAATATTAAATGTGTAAATAAGCATTTGGCATATTGATTGATTACCATTTGTATGCTGGGTTCAGCTTGTTAGGTCATTTTACGTTTTTTTTTTATCCCCACACAGGTGCTTGGGTAGTTTTTCTGTAACCAAGCTGCTGGGTTAAAAACATTTTATTCATTTATCGTCTTTAGTCCACTGTTAATTATATTGTTTTACACAAGGCAACATACAAGGACAAGATGTAGTGAGCTTAATGTGTAAACAGCGGTTGTTTCGCATAATGAAAAACCTTTTGCCTTGGATATTATAAACTGATTTTACTCAATATAATACTGAACATTATTTAATTTAATGTTAAAATGTGTTTTCTAATCTCAGTACTGTTTGTTTATGGCCATGTTATGGAGTCAGTCATGGTATCTTTTAGCTACGAGTGACATGTTCACAGTTCTCCCGCGAACAGCAGCCCATAACTGGCACTAATTTGCATTCACTCAAAATAAATTCAATTTGTCCATTTTTGTCAAGGGGTGTTCATGTTTATAAATAAACTTTCGTCTTTTGAATATTGCTATTGCCTCAAGTAATTCTGTGTAATTTTAAGCCAGCAGTATAGTAATTTTTTTAAACAATAGTTGACTTCAAATAAACAAAAAAGCATGCTGTTTAAAAGATTTAAGCCAAACAAATGAGTCAAAATAACCCAGCATGTGCCCCGTCCAATATTTACCAAGCACTGGGTTGCCAAATAATCCAAATTGGGTTGCTTTTGTTCACTCAAAAAATGCTGGGTTAAATACCATAGTTAAACTACACTGTAGCACAACCATAGTTTATTTGTGGTTACTATGGGTTGACTGGATTAACCTTTTTGTTTTGTTTTTTTGTAGCAAAACCATGGTTAATTCAGCAGAATAGTCAAGCATGTAATCTCTCAGTCTTGTGGCAGCTTTTGTTTTTATGTAACAACTTACAGTAGGTCCTTAAAGTACTTTTACTCATATAACATTAAAACAACAAAAAAATTTAAGACAAAAATAAACACCAGCCACAAACAGCAGGTTTATGGTAATATAATTGGCCTGGAGCTCCAACTGCAAGGTGCACAAAATCCCCCTATAGCCAAGGGTTCACTTCTTAACTTTGGGCCCGTTTCATAAAACAAGTAACCAAATAAGCCAGGTTTATTTCAGTTAGCTTGACTTATTGTCAGTTGATTTGGTTCAAAATAAGTCAGACCATAAGAAATAAGCCTAAAGATATTCTGTAAACTTTTTTCATACAAATGAAATGGGCCCTTGGTCTGTTTGGTTATAGATGGACTTTGGCTGTGGGTCAATCTAGGAGCTCTAAGCCAACTAGACCATGGGTGAACAGTCCTGTTCCTGGAGATCTACAGTTCAGCTCCAACCCTGAATCAAATAGAATTGAACCAGCCAATTATGATCTTTAGCAACACTTATTAATTTACATACAGTTGATTTTGAGCAGTGCTAGAACTGAACTCCGCAGATAATTAGATCTTCAGGAATGGGATTGAGCATCTCTGAGCTAGGCTTTAACCAGCTGGTTGAGGCTGTGATTTTTTCAGATGGGAAACATAGCTAGGGCTCTTAACTAATTCCAACAGATGTAGCCAATACTGATATAACACAAATATATCTGTAAGTCCAGTCCCTTCCCCACCCCCACAGACACACAGTCATGACTAGAAGAGGAACTAAAACAATCATCTCGTCCTGTTTCTGTCCTTCAATCTTAGCTCTGGTTCTTTCTCTCTGGATGACAATCCTCATTATGAGATCAGTGCAATTGGAGCTCATTAAACCTGTCGGAGGCTGCTGATACACTGGAACAAGATGTGCTGGCTAAGGCATCAAACCTTGCTTTAGGGGAAGTTAAAAAAAGAATGCTCCACTCCAGGGATCGTCTAACTAACTTCAGGGCCAGCGATTTGCTTAGGCTAAAAGAATCAACAAACTGATTAGTGCAGTACCAAATGAGAATGACAACTTGTAGGAAATTATTTTAAAGGTCAAACCAGCTATTGGAAGACCAGCAAATCTGGCTTTTTTTCCAGAACCATATTTTGCACTGATAGATGCCCTACTGTCATTCCAATATATTGTTAGTGATAATAAACTAAGAAGTATAACTCTAAGTGGAGATCCCTTTCTCTTTCCATAGCTGAGTCATTTAAGGTCCCTAAAACAATCAAGTAAGGAAAAATTAAGGATGAGGTCAATTAGCTCATTCACACCCTTTCTATATAAGAAGCTATATACCTTTGGATAAATGAGTGCAAATAATTTTACACATGATGTAATTGTCAAGAGCAAGCTATGAAGATTTCATTGATTGATGCTCTCTGAAGCCTCTATCCATTAAGGAAGTGTGCACAAAGTAGCCGATGTCAATGATGAATTTATCCTTTAGTGTCTTTAAACGGTCATAAATAGATCACTCATGGACTTCAATATGCTGGAGAATTTAATTACATGGTATAAATCAAAGTACTGAGGATGAAGTAAGATGTATAAAGCTAATCTAGCAGAGGTTAACGTGAAATCCTATGATACATCACTGCCCTGCTGAAAAAGACACAAGCTATTTTAATGGTGGTTCAGGTGCTGGTCTAATGTGTGGATAGCATAGCCGCCATCTTTTTACAATACAGGTTTTCTTGTGTGTTCTACGTGTTTTTAACCAGCATCCAACAAATGCATGCTAATACACATATAGTGGCCTCAAAAGGTATTGGACAATAGGCACTTTAAAGAGTGTTGTTTTAGCATTTATTAATACTTTGAGTTCACTTTTCACCATTTATATTTTCAGTTTGCATCTTGCCACTTAGTTAGATATTTTGTTCATACTGCAATTAAATTCAGTCATTTTTTGTTAAATAAATTATGTCGTTCCAAACCTTAATTTCTTCTATGAAACACAAAATATTTTGAAGTAATGTTGTTAACTAAATAGTTTTATTTCTGATGTCCACTGCATGGGCAAAAATACAAATTAAAATCAAAGGGAAAACCAAATATCATCATCTTCAGCAAAAGGAAAAATAAAAACCTTTGAGACCATTTCAAATTTGAAGTCTTTTACCTTTGTATAAACTCCCCAGGAGAGTTCTGTCTCCGTCACCATGACAACAATCCCAAACATTCCAAAAATCAGGGCATAGTCACTAAGGCGTTTGCGTTTCTCGAATAGCGCCCTCCGGTGCCCAAGCTTATAGCCAATGTCCTTGTTCTTCTTATGCGGAGCGCTGCATGGTCTTTGCCTCACAAGGTTCTCGCTGGACTGCTTACTAGGGTCTTCCCCGTTCCCTTTGGAAACCACCACCTCCAGGCCGGATGAGTGCAGGGTCTGCAAAGGCTGTGTCTCAGAGTCCAGCTCTGCTAGGTTCCTCCGGGATGCCCCCAGACTGCCGAGTGGTCTGACTATGCCCCCATTGTACTTGCAGCTGTTCATGGCTATCTGAGGATACTGTGGGCCGCCGTGGGACAGGGAAGGCCGCGATCCAGCATGGCTCAGCCTGTTGGCATCCGCATTCACCTGTCAGAAATGAGAATATAAATTTTATAGATTAATTTATAGATTTTATCATTGCCTTTTGTGTCCAGAAGCTTGTGTGCTTAAGGGGCAGAGCAACGCCGATTCGCAACAATGCATACTTAATGGATAGTTCTTTTGAAATTTACATTATAAATGTCAGCATCTACACAGGGGTCCTAATAAAGTGTGTAAGAGGCGCATGTGACTGTAACAGCTGTAAAAGCTTTCGGTCATGTGAAAACCAAAAATGCAGATGACTGGATATTCAGTGCATACCTAGTAAATCTGATACTGTATTTAGAAATCAAATGAGTTACAGGGCTTTCGAAATGTAAACAATAATATAATTCAATATTACTATCAGTTTGTCACTACTAGTACTATCACTTGCCAACTGGCCAACAGTTTGGATGGAAGAAACATCATCAATGGACCCCAGGGACAAATATTGAAATTATCTGAAAGAATATAAAAAGCTGAAAGCATAGGAACATTCAACGTTTCTTTACAGTGTTTGGAAATTAATGAATATTTTACGTAATTATATTACAGAGCAGTAAATGCGGCAAAATACTTGCGATAATGCTTGTGAAGATGATACAAAAAGCTTGTTAACAATAATCTCACATTATTAAATTATTTCTGAATTGAATTTTTATTCTGAATTTATGCTGTTCTACTTTTCATGGCAATAAGGATCAGTTTCTGTTATCTAGCTGCTGCTGCTGGGCTGACACAATGCCAACTCATTTGCAGAGACCTACTTCTGTAATGTCATTTTCTGATAGGCAGCACACAATGTAGACCCACATTCTAACCGACTAGAGAGACACCAATGGATTAGAAATTAGAGTAATGACAGCTGTTTGAAAATACATATGCAAACATATCCAACATGCACTGCAGATAAGCAGAGTTAACCAAAGCTAGTTGTGCAACTACCTGGAAACCGGTTACCTGGTTTTCTTGGTTTAGCTGAACCTCTGTAGAGATCAGGTTAAATCCAAAATCACTGCTTGAAACTCCAGGCTCCTCAGCATAGCTGACAATTTCACTGATTTTATTTGACAAATTCTGTTTATCCATGGTCCTGCACTGGGCTGTACGGACTATATCTTTGCAGAAACTGCTACTAGATACTGACACTTAAACTGAAGTTACAGATAATACCATTCAGGACTAGAAAAACAAGTATTCAGGTCCCCCAAAAGTAAATTTCTATTATGCTCCCTCTTGTGAGAGTTCTCATGGAGTCTTTCACATGGCTTTCTGCTGACATGGCAACAAAGAATTTATATTCTGCACAGATTCTTTTTTGTCTTACAGACAGACTGTGGGAACTTACCCAAAAGCACTGTCTATCCCTTTAGGAACACCTTAAATATAATTTCATATATTGTAATAAATATTACAAAAAATATTTACAAATGGGTTTAAAGAAAGTATAATCTATAAAATCTCCTTTATATAGTCTATATTTTGTTACAATGCATGCAGTGGGTACAGAAAGTTTTCGGATCCCCTTCTAAATTTGCTAAAATCATTTCATGGTCGCATTCATCTTTCCCTCAATAGCAACCAGTTGTCCTGTCCCTGAAGCTGAAAACACCCCCACAGCATGATGCTGCCACCACCATGCTTCACTGTTGGGACTGTATTGGACAGGTGATGAGCAGTGTCTGGTTTTCTCCACACATACCGCTAGAATCAAGGCCAGAAAGTTCTATCTTGGTCTTATCAGACCAGAGAATCTCATTTCTCACCATCTTGGAGTCCTTCAGGTGTTTTTTTAGGGACTTTTAGGGAGAGGAGAGGCTTCTGAACTTCATTATACACAATGTCATTATGTTCTATGAATTATTATAGGTTTATGATGACGTTGGATTGGAAAAGTAAACATGCAGAATGCCACTTAAAGCCCATTCATATCCATTATCTATTGTCCTTGTACCACTTATGTGCACCTATACTACTTTAAAATAAAATGGAGTAAGACATAATAAAACAGACCCAGAGGTTCAGAACTGATTTTCAACAAGCAGTGACCGTCTCTCTGATGAAAGAGCTCCAGGGATCAATTGCAATACATAGCAAAGCTCCTGTCAAAACTTACACTCTTTCCAAGGCCAGCATTGTCTGCCAGTTGCCAAATGAGCTCTTTTTTCTATCAATGTCTGGCCAGTAGTCAATTGTGTTATTAGTCTTTCTTCCTGGAAATGTTAAAAGGTACAATATAATAACATCTGTTCCCTCATTGAATATTGACATTAGTTTAATCTACTTTAATATGTAATTTTTTCATGTGAAGCTAAGCTGAATTTTCAGTAGCATTTACTGCACTCTTCAGTGTCACATGACATGATCTAATAATTGTAATATGTTGACTTGCTGATCAATAACATGTGTGTTAAATATGATTTTTAAAACCATGTCGATTTCGATCAGTTTCAAGAAGTCCCATGGATGGATGGATGATTGATATGGATATTAATTGATAGATAGCTGTTAAAATGTACAGTATATATTATACTGTATATTATACACAGAGAAGTCTCTGAGTTTTGATTGCAGACTTTAGGATCTTGGCAAATCTCAGCACAGTTAGTGACATTGATCTATTCTGAAACTCCAGAGGAGGCACATTGATTACTGCATTTTTTAAGCAAAAGTCTCCATTTGCTCTCTATTTAATCATATTGCTGTCGAGAGAAAGAATTGGGATATTACAGAGATCTCATTTGTGATTTTTCTTTCCATTGGGACGCACTACACTATAACTTCCAACATAAATGACAGCACAGCTGCTGTAACAATCAAAGATGCACAAATCTAGAAATTCTTTGCATGACCTTGTAGAGTCAGTTAAAAACACACAGCTGCATGCACCGAGTGCAATTTGATGCTGATTTGGGATACGTCTACAAAACGGATCATATATCAGTCACAAAAACAACATCTGCTCATCTCCATTTTAATGCAACAGGCTAGGATTGTGCCACATTGGAATGGGGTTTTCATTGTCTTCACCTCACAATTTCACATTTCACTAATTTTCCGTATTAACCAATATTCTCTTCTGTGCGTGTCAAAGCTGAAGGGCCCTTAGACTTCACCGCCCTCCTCCTGCTCCTTCATTCCCCTCTCTACAAGCTTTGGTCCGTACAAATCCAATTTAGCAAATCTATTTTGACATTGAATTTGCACTCATTCAGATGTGGCATCGGACTCTCTGTTCCTCAGGTCTCCTTCTGTAATGAAATGTCTGCAGCAGACCTGAGAGCTGATTACAGATCCCGCTATTCAAGAATATCTTTTCTAACTGCTCTTCACTATCAAAATGTGATCTTTACAACCAGACATCTTCCCTTGCCTTGTGTTGCATAAATTTGCACCTCAGGGCCTGTACCATGTAAGAGCCAAAATAAGAAAAACATTTGTGTGTGATTAGCCGTTGAGATTTTTATGTAGATTGAACCATGCTAGTTAGCATTTCAATGCCAGTTGCTTGGCTGGCGCCGGACCATGAGGATAAAAAAAATTTACAATCTTTGCTTGTGAGAACCACAGAACTTTTTGAGCCAATCAAAAGGATCTGTGAATACCATGTGGCTAATCATTTTGAACTCAAAAAAAATATTTAAGCATAAACATCAGATTTATGTTTTTGAATTGCACATAAAATATAAGATTGAAACAAAGCGGATTAATTTATGATAAATATATAAAACTTGTGTATTTAAAAAAAAAAAAAAATTTTTAGTAGTTTTTTAGTAGACTGCATGACTGGTATAAACCATGTAATAAACTGGATGGAAATTTTATATGCAATTCAACTAAATAAAGGGTAAATTTAGGCCTAATTATTTAAACAACCCTGTAAAAAAATTAGCTGCAGTTCTGAAGGCTTTACACAAACACTCAGTCCCAAACCCAGCAACTTCCCAGAGATATAAGAAGAAAAAAGTAGTATTGCTCCTATCCTAAAACTCTGCTGTGCAACTCATCCTGCTACAGCTACAGGAATACATAAATGATAAAATCAAATCATAGCTACTACATTTTTTTTGCATGGCGGATGATGAAAAAAAGAAAAAGAACATAGGCCCATCTTCTGTGAAAAAATTATTTTATCATCTTTATCTATGGAAATCTGTTTTTTTCTTTGCATTTAAGCAATAGCCTAGGAACAACTTAGCAGTAACCTAACAATGGCATTGAAACTGGGAACACTCCCAAAACTCCATGATGAAAAGTAACAAATAAACTTGCTTTTAAAAAATGTTTTCACATCCAGAACAGTTTCCTGCATTAAGGTTAAAAAGACTGCATTTACATCCTCAAGCAATTGACTTCATTCCATCATTTTTTATTATTATTAAGTGAAATTTAGTGCGCCATCACATAAATAACTGCAGTGGCTCTCATGGGCTAAAAGGCAACAAGAACAAAAGCAGTGGAGTCAAGATCATTGTTACTGAATCCAAGTAGTTTTTGGTAACACTTTATTTTACAGTGTCCTTGTTACACGTTAGGTGCTTAATGTAGTCATAACAGTAAATTCTGTACAATTATAGGTACCTAACTATAAACCAACTGTATTAACCCGTAAATCGTTGTCTATTAATATTACTCAGTACCTAAATATTTAATTTCACTGAACAAAAGCAATTAAAATAAAATGTAACTCAAAATATTTTGTTGTAGTTTTTATTAGACTATAGAAAACAAGAATATCAGCCATTTAAAAATAAATTAATAGCACCTAACATAGCATAGGGATAAAGTGTAAGGTGCATGTTATCTATGTAAAATAGCATAAACTGATAGTATCAGTAATACAAAATAATGTTAAAACATATTCTTTATTTAAGGAAGAGTTTGCTTCTTAGCGTCACAATGAGAGTCCAAAGCAGCCGTTAAAAACCATAACAATAATCCACGAGCAATACACACAACTTCAGTCCATCAGTTAAAACACTATAAAGTAAAAAGCTGTGTGTTTGTAATAAACGAATCCATCATTATAGCATTTTAACTTTAAAATACGAATCCATAATCCATAACTCTTTCTCTGGGGAAACATCCATCCCTTGTTGTCCAAATAATAAAATCCACCTCCATATTTTGTTTAGAACTATTTCTGCTTGTATATTTCTCTCTTGATTCAAATAAGAAAACTTTTTCACTGAATGAAGTGTTATAATCGCATTTTAGACAAAAGCATTGGTTTGAAGTTAAAAGTTAAAAACATCTTGATAGATTTGTTTATTATTATCCATTCACTTTATAAACTTTAATTGTGAGTCCTATGGATTATTGTGATGGTTTAATCAGCTGGTTGAACTCTTTCTGATGGCACCCGTTCACTGCAGACAATCCACTGGTGAGCAAATGATGTAAGCTACATTTCCCCAAATCTGTTGACAGGTAAGGAAACAGACTCGTCGCCATCTCGGGTGGCCTGAGGGCCTTTTTCCTGTTTTTGCATGAGCTATTCCTTATAATCTACGATATACCAGCAACAGGGTTTGACATAGTCTGACATAGTTCCAGCACAAACACACACACACACTGTAGGCATTGCAGAGCTCTCGGGCAGTTTAGTTCGAATACACATAGAGAAAAGAGAGCTCAGCCAATTATACTCTCCACAAATTACCCTTGATTAAGCAGCAGAACACCAGCTGCAGAGCAACAACACCCGGAGATTCTCCCCTCTGCCTGCTCGCTCATACTGAACCAGTCATTCCCTCAACATCCACGGCACATCCCAGTGATTTCACTCCCTCTCATGCACAATCAAGAAGAACCCTAACTGTAAACTCTGCGTAAATATTTACCTAATTGCAAGAATTCTGCATAAATGTGGTTTTCCTAAAAGAGGGATTTCTACAAACAGCTAAATGTGTTTGAGAGCTCCCAGGGTAATATTACATCCTACCAATGCTGTGCATCAAACAATGAATTAAACTACAAATTAACCCAACACCACAGGTAGAGCAATCCCTTTTTTTTTTTTTAGAACAAGCACAATGCAGTCAAACACAAGAACCAGTCAAGCAGAGAAGGAAACAAGAGACTGACGCAAACAATGGGAAAGACTTATGGGAGATTTCATGGGAAAAGATCGCTGATGGGTTTTACCTCCATCTGCTGTGCATTGTGAACTAAACTGATACTAATGTCTCTGTTCTGGCAGTGATGTCTAACCCGTCATGAATAATACAGGCCTAAAGTACATGTTAGTGCCACTCAGGGGGGCTTTCCTTTGGCTTGCACAGGCAGAAAATGGAACAGCGAAGCAGAAACAGGGTCGACTCTCCCACAAGGAATGAATGACACTGATTTGCCTTTCTGCCTTGCTTTTCTGGCCCCTGCTCCATTCAGGCGACGAATGTGCTGGCATACAGTTAGATAGATAGACAGATAGACAGACAGACAGACAGACAGACAGATAGACAGATAGACAGACAGATAGATAGATAGACAGACAGACAGATTCCAATACTAATTCTTAACAGTGACTTCTAGGCAAGCTAGAAATATTCAGGGTTAGACTACATATGCATGATGCAGGTGTTAGAATGAATGAATGCTTCATATAATGCCTACTATTAAACGCCATCATGGGAATTATGGACAGCCTGTTGCAAGCACCCCCGCCTGTTCTTCCCTTCCACGCTTTTGAGGTTAACATAAATACCAACACCTAGCAACTACAAAGCAGCCCTCTGCATCCACACGGCCGAAATTTGGTGTTAAAAATGGCAAGCGATTTCAAACATGACCTCCCAGTATTGCGCTGCCTGCGTAATCGGGCGCATTGCTAAAACTGGCCACCTGTTAAGCATAAACTTCACAGAGTGCATGTATAAACGATGCGTATTTCGAGGAGTCGGTGTATGCAGGCTTACCTTACAGCCTTCGTGTCTGTGTTTATTCTCCTCAAGCCACAGGCGACTGTCAGAGGACAGCGGGCTGCTTTTACTCCGCGGCGAAACGGAGTTCCTGGCTCCCTGGCATCTATCAGGCGTCCACGCTAGATTCCGCGGCTCGCCTGATCTCAGGCTGTCTTTGTCACGGTGCAGCTCCTGCAGCAACGACGGCTGCTGGCTTCTCAGCTCCGCGGATCCTTTCAAGCAGCAGTTGGGAAGGCTGCTCCTCAGCAGCCGCTGCTGCTGAACCTGTAGCTGGAGGGAAGGTGGAGGGTTGTGATGCTGCTGTTGCTGCAACAGCTGTTGATGCTCTTGCAATCCGCAGCTGCACGAACAGTGATATTGTTGGCAATTCGCAGTTTTGGCAGCCCCTCCAACACTCTGCTGCCGACTTAGGGAGGGTTTAGAACAGTCTGCGAGACTTGGGTTGCTCCCTTGGCTTTTGACTGATGCTTCCTGACTGAAAGGGCTGGGCAGATTCTCTTGGCTCTGCTTTGGCAAGGGGTGTGCGGTCTGTCTAGGGCCACCCCTGTGCTCCGTGTGGTGGTGATGGTGTTGGTGCTGATGGACGGCTCCCGAGTAGCGATGCTGCATCCCCGCCTCACCTGCGGCGGAGTGCCGCTTTGCGTTGCAATGATCCGGCACCCTTTCGCTGCGCGCAGCCCCGGTGGAGTCAAGAAGGCCCGTTTCATTGGTAGGTTTGACCAAGACAAGCCTCATTACGTCACTGTGGAGTTACAGGAGCCCCGCCTTCATGTGACAGTCCAAGTGTTTATATGAATGAGTATATTAAGAAAAGTGCTCCGTACGCGGTTGCGATTTGAGGCGGGTGTGGGGAACGCAGAAGCCCTGAATTAGGGCTAGAACCCCCCTAAAGAAAATCGGAACAAAAGGTTGGGGTGTCTTAGTTCAAATACATAGCCATATAACTGCAGGTCTAACGAACAAACGCTAACAAATAAAAGTTATGCTCGCCTGAGAGTGTAACCATAGCAACAGCAAGCAGCTCGAGCGATTCCATTGCGGTCAGATTTGACGCGTGCCGCGTGAAGGGTGAGAGGTATTCATCACTTTAGATTTAGGCATCACCGAAAATATTAGGTGTTTGTCTAAAAACAATTTTAGATCACTGACATTTAGTTGGGCTGTGCAAGAGCAACCTCGGCGGATTCGACATCTATATCTTAAATGAATTCGAAATCCTTGACCATTGGTGACCATATAGAAAGTCCATCTATTCGGGAGGAGGTAATGGTTTGATAGTGAAGGATCTAGGTTGCCAACACAAATCCTGCCAGTAAAGGTGACTTTGGAATTGGAGAAATACTGAAATCACAGTGCTGATCTGGCAACATTTTACTCGTGGCTTTTATATGAAGTTGGTCAAGGTGAATTGTCAACGCTGTCTTTTGCATGATATGTATGGGCAACTAAAGTTTTACAATTTTAAATTAGAATCTGTCATTTCTACACAAAGTGTTTTAATTGCATCTTATTAAAAAGTAAATATATTGCTATATAATGATGATGCCATTTTACAATAATAAAACACGTTTTATTTTATTTTTATTTTTTTAACAAATGTGTTACTACTTTCTGTGTGCTGATCATATATCTTATATTAATAGGTCAATTTGATGGTCAGGCTTTCATGCATCTCCAAGTGACCTGCAAAAAGATCAACGAATAAATGCACATCAGCCGAAATGAAATCAGTATATGCATTTTCAAACTACACTATAGTGTGTATATATGCGTGTATTCTATTTTATTCGTTCTGTCAGCACATGCACCTAAACCAATATTTAAAAAGCCTTGAAACTCAAGAGTAAAGTTGTTTAGATTTCAGGATAGTAGTGTCGGTTTTCACAGGATTGAGTGCTGATGTCAGTGAGGGTGATGCCAAAGTTTGGAGCTGAACTTCGGACTGGATCTGGGGCACAGATGAAGAAAGCTGGTAATTTGATCTTTTTCATTAAGTAATTAGTCCTGGAGACCTGTATGGGTTCCATGGGCAGAATGAAGTATCATTTGCTTGCTGGTTTTGGAGGCAATGTTGCTTACAACCACATGAATTATTAATTTCCCTTTCCCACTCCATGTTCACAAACGTAAGTGTGTGGGGATTGCCTTCTGAAATGACCTCAGTGTGGCATTTAAATTAAGCTAAACAAAATTATCTTGATTAATTTGTGCCAGATTCAGTTGTTTTGTGAGGTTGCAGGCTGTATATTTCTTAAGAAATGCCATTTAACCATAACACAAATTCACTAAATTACACTTAAAGTTTAATTTGTGAGTAGGTATCGTAATAAGTGAATAAAAAAAATACTATTTACACTACAATAAGGTCCTGTTTATTAACATTAGTTAACATGAACAAACAATGAACAAAGATTAATAAATGCTGTTAAAAGAAATATTGCTAAGTAAATAATGTTAACTTAATACTTTTGATTATACAAATGTACTTTTAAATGCAATTGACATTAACAAATGCTGAAAAAGCAGTTCTTATTGTGAAATGTTAGCAATATAGCCTACTTATACAGCATTTACTAATTAATGTTAATACCGGCACATACTAATACATTTGCACCCCTTCAAGTTATACATGTTAACAATTAGTCAATGCAAATGGTATATTGCGGTTTATTAGCAAATCAGCATTAATAAATGTTTGTTGTGAGAGCGTGATACTTAATGCATTATTTAAAGTAAACACGCCGACAGCAAGTTGTTAAATAAGTAGTACTTGCCATTTTCAGCAGACAGAATCTGTAGAACTGTCCACGATCATTTCGATTAAATGAAATAAAACAATCCCAACACATTTCTGTAGTCTGACATTGGAATCAAACCTCCCTGGAGGGACCAGATTGTAATTTGTAAAACCACTCAGGGCCTGGAAACAGCACACCATACAAACGGAGCAATTTTATGGGCTATCAGGTATTTAATATCCTGGTATCACTTTTACAACAGAAGGGCCATCTGTTTTCTATTTTAACCTGTGCAAGAGAGTGAACATAAGTAATTCTTTTAGCAATCAAGCTGACAGCTCTTATATAAAGGCCTCTCAGTGTGCATTATTTATATATTTCCTCCTGCCGTTCCACCTGTTCATTAAACGGCATTTGAATTTCTCACCCACAGCTACGAGGAGGTTACACACATTCTAAATATAGAGCTGTACCTTTAATTGCCTTTCTGCTGATCTTCGATCATTTTCTTGGAACTGAAGAAAAGCGACACTGCCTCAAGATCAGCGGCACCGATCAATAGTCGTAAATGCACTTGAGTGGTTCGTGTTATAATTTGCATAAAGCATAAATATCTGTAAATGGAAATTTGCTATTTTATCCGGTGGCAGGAACTGAAAAACCAGTTTATTCAAGTTTTATCAGTTAAATTCAATTGATGTAGTGTCAATTTGAACTATTTAATCTCAAGTCTATCAACCTGATTCATATATTTCTGAGAAATTGCTCAGGAAAACATGGTGATTTTCCGTTTGCGCTTGGCTAACTGTGTTCCAATTGCAGATGCTCTTTTGTATGAAGAAATGCATGTCCCTGTCTAACAGCGAGAGAGAGAGATGGAGAGGCCCTGTCACAAGCAGATGAGTGTTCATTACTTTACCCTTGACGGGGGGGTTTGGAAAGTGGGAAAGAGATTTCACGCTAATTTGTGGGATGACACCACAGCCATTTACAATATATATAAAAAAAACAAACAGGCCATAACACTTTGGCCCTTTTTAAACACAATTTTGTGATATAATATCTTCCTGTATGCCTTAAAACAGATAAAAATTTGTGGATATTTAAACAAAAGTCATAAAAGTAAGGGAGATTTTTCCCACACGTCATGCATAACAAAACACAGCTGTTCGTGAATACAGTTATTAAGATCTGCTTTGAGCAAACAGTTCAATAAATAAGAGTAAAATCTAAAAGACGATGTCTAAAATACATGAGTTTTTGTTTCAAGCATTTCCTCAGGAATGACATCTGTTGATTAAAACTAACAGCTGCTCTCGAAAACCTCAAAAAGCTGAATAATTGTAAACAGAGACATCCTTACCTTAAAGCAGCATCCAGGTTTCCTTCGGTGAGCATGTTAGACTTGGGTCCCCTAACATACGTGAGCTTTGAGCGATGGGCGCTATTTCGAGAAAACGAGATTTAGTCATCAGACATGCAGCTTTTTCCTCAGACGCTTGTCAGATGTAGGGGGCCGGCCGGTCTCTCTTTGAGACGCATAATTAGGATGCAGGCTGAAGAAAGGACAGCCCAGCTTGATAAGGGTTGGCATGCAAATGGATAAGGAGACAAAGAAACAAGCAGCACAGAGAGAGGGAGAGCAAAACACTATATGTTGCACAGACCACAACACTTTCTGCTTTAAGTGTCGGGTATCATTATTGCGTCCACTGCTCGGGTTGGCTGAGGTAGTCGAATACATTGAGGTTCGCAGTTGAGGAAATAGAGGGGAGAGAAATCTGCGATTGATGCTTAGCAGTTCAAAGGCCTTCTCAAACCCTCTTATCTTTCCCGCCACAGAGGCAGCTTAGATAAAAGAGTACACACATCACACCAAGTGTTGGACGGAAACATGGATCTGTGAGATGTACATATACACAACCGGCAGGGTTCAGTGTGTTGAAGAGTTTTTTTTACTGCCTTCCATTCATGCTTACATTTAAGACTGCAGTGAAGAGGCTTGGTTTTAGGTTGATAGAGGGTTATTTTTAGCTAATGTGTGTCATTAAAGAATTTAGCAATGCTAGAAGGACACAGTACAAAATATGGGGAAGATACAGTGGGGCCCAAAATTCTTTTCTTATAAATTACTAAATTAATTGTTATTTTTTGTTAATGTTTGTCGCTTAATAATTATATAAAAAATACAAGTAATATCTGTTTCCATTTTTCAGATATATTTTAATTCTAATATATTCTCGGCTTAGCAATGCCAAAAGGGCATGGTTCAAAATTAAACAAAGGTCTATTAAAAAGAGGTGACAAATTAAAATGTTTGCATTTTTTATAATTTTTCTTCTAAATTTGATGATAAAAAATATCATCAATGTCATTTTTGGTTAATGTTTGTCACTTAATTATAATAACAATTAAAATAATCTGTTTTGTATTTTATCTAATATATTTAATTAAATAATATTTTAAAAAAATATATAAAACAGTAGTTCATATTTCTGGTCAATTTCAAATAACTTAAGAAATGTCAATAGGACATGGTACAAATTTAAAAAATAAATAAATAAAAACATTGGGACTAAAAGCAATTTATTTTTAGCAATTAATAAATAAAAAAAAAAAATTGTATGCATTTAATTAAAAAGCACTAACAAGAATTTCATATATATTTTTTTTTTTATTAAAAAGTATTAGTTTTAGTTCATGTTTATTAAATAACTTCTTAATGTTAGAGGGTTATGGAAATAAATGTGGTGACCTAATGTGTAATAACAATGTGCATTAAAAAAAAAAAAAAAAAAAAAAAAAAAGAGACTATTATTTGACTATTTGACTATTTCTGCTTAGCGTGTTGTTTATCTGTTGTTTTACTTTTAAATAAATAAATAAAAAACATTACAAATGATCAAAATTATTTCCCCTGGTTTCACAGGCAAGGATTATTTTAACTGGAAGACAAAAATAATAATAATAAAAAAAAAATGTAATATCGGTGCCTTTGTTTTGTTTCAAGATGCACCCCAGTTATGATTTATCTTACGCATGTTTATAAATATTACTTAAATGTCCTCATTGAACTAAGACCTAATCCTGACTGTCTGTGAAACCAGGCCTTTAAGTTAAACTGAAAAATGTAAATTAATTTCCTAGTTGTGATAATGACAGTAGAATCTTATTATTATTAGTATTACTTGATAATGTTCTCCAGAATGTTGTGCTGCACAGGTAGCAAAATCCTCCGAGGTAACATTTTCAATGCCACAGATTTGATCAGCGACAAAAACTGCAATATGGCATTTATTACTACCTCGATCTAGAAAGAAGAATGGCAGACTTTGCATTTTGTGGTAGGCAGATGCGGACCATCATCAATCAGTGATGCTCTGAGACTCTGCAGATAAGGGAACTCCGTTCTATTTTAGGCCTGATGCTCTCTAAGACAGCAGGGTCTCTCACTCTTAGATTCATCATGCTGTGCCGAGAATCAGCTATTTTATTCAGCTTGATCTTGCGAGAAGACCACTCATTCAGCAAAGAATTTTGCACTTAAGAAGTCCATTTTCTACAACAATCTTGATAAACTGATCATGATGATCCAGTGCTGCTAATAAAGATTAGCCAAATATAGTCACTGCCCTTGAGTGCAGGAAGGGGATGCTTTTTAATTAACACTCTCAGTGGGTCACAACTAATAATGTGCAAATAGGTTTAAAAATAAAACTGCACTTACGTGAGTTACATCTTTGCTTTAAAAGCCCCTCATTCAGAGATATTTTTATGTTGATCAAACAGCTACTGTTTCACAACTGTATTTGAAGTCTTCGGAAATTATTATTGTTTTACAGGCAGTTATGTCAGAGTTATGAAAAGGACACATTCACTAAAACACTTGCGTGGGAGAGATGTTTAATGGAAGGCAAGTAAACGAGAGAGTTTATCGTGTAGCACAATCTCTAGATGACCTACAGTTCTTTTACTGTGACGCTGCTTGATGACACATTATGGCCATAAATTACCTTAAGTGCTAAAGAGTGTTCCTGCCGAGGATAAAGGTGGCCACCGGGAATTATCCAGCCTGCAGGCTAATTTCCTTTCCTTCCGGAACGTCCCACAGGGGTCAGTGACCATTTATGTCTGCTGTTGTGTACCTGCAAAGACATTATTAAAAGCAAATCTACTTTTCATTGTGTCTGAAGTATGGCGGAAGCTTAGGACCTTTTGGTTGAAACAAAGAAAAATTTGGCATCATGGGTTTCAATGAACATGGAATAAAACAACACCTAGATATTACGTGGGATTTTTTTTTTTTTTACCATTTTTCAACCATGCTAACAATATTTTGTTATTATAGCTGCATATTTACTTTCTAGTAATATAGTTACTTAAATTATAAAAAATATAGTAATTAAAAATTCAATATTATTTATTAAATGTATGTCAAATTAATTCAAATAAATCATATAATATAGGTAAATAAATATATGAAAATATATTATGTAAACTGCTTATATATAACAAGGGTTGCCACTTACTAACTAGTTTCTTACCATATCTTGGGTGCAGTCAACACTACTGTATTTGTTTAAGAGCAAAAACGTCTTCCTGACAATAAATGAAAGAAGAGACCACAAAAGTAAACTGCGGCTACAACCGCTTTTCAATTGCATTTCTTTTAAAAGAAAACATCAGCAAATGTAATAATAGCCGTTTCTTCCTTTTTTATTAGAATTTTGCTTTCCAAGAGCCACTGAGTGTGTTTGTTCTCCTCCACAAATGCAAAGCACAGCCCAGAGTGTGTTGGACTGCTGGACACGTGTGTGTATGGGAATCCGACGGCTATTAGTCCTCTATTAGTCCAAAGTGCATTTTCAAAACAAAGGGCCATGTAAGAGCAATCAAACAAACCTATCTCTATCCATACCATCTTAAAAGAATAGTTTACCCAAAAATGAAAATTACACTATAATCTACTCATCATGAAACCCTACTAGGTGTATGTGACTCCTTTTTCAAAAGAACAACAGTCAAAGTTTTAGAAAAAAAAATTATCCTGGCTTTTCCAAGCTTGTTCTTCTAGTTTTAAAATTATAACCTAAATGACTGACATCCAGCGATCTGTTTCAGAGGACATGTGATAAACCCCGGGAGGTGTACGACGCAGTACTTGCAAATATATCCAATTTGCAGAGATTCAAAATCATGGCCACAATCCACCAGCATTACCAAGCTTGGAAGATCCAGGACAAATTAAAAAAAAAATAAAAAATCAAAAGAAAGTCATATACAACTAGGATGGCTTCAGGGTGAGTAGATCATAGCGTAAATTTCGCTTTTGGGTGAACTATTCCTTTAATTTAGAGCAATTTTCAGATCACCTTTCTCTTCTCCATAAATATCAAACCAGAAGCTGAAGCCTAATGATCATCACATAGACACTAAATAAAAAAATAAAAACCTGCCTCAGGTTAACCACACTCCAGCTCATGTTCTACATATTAGATGGAGACATTAATAAATGAACTCAACACAGCAGTAAAACATGGAAGCGCGTGTTAGTTGAGAATCCATTCTGCGTTCACTCAAAACCAAACCTAGAAACTTCCCAGCAGCTCTTGACAGGCCATTGTCTAGCAGACAAGCGAATTAGGTTGTATGCTGTTCATACATTTGTTCACATATTTATTGAATAATTAGTTAAATAATCCAAGTTGTCTGTGAGTTCACGAACGAGGTGAGGGGTGTGATCAGCAGTTCATTTGTTAATTTTGTGTGTCCAAATTTAATCGTGGTGCCTATTTGTATCGGTTAGGATCTGCACAGAGGGTCAGTCTTTAAGTGCCTTCGTGTTGGTTTACTTGGAGTTGTAGGCGGCCGCTCGTTGGTTGAGAGGGTTTTCCGGAGACTTCGTCCACTCTTTCTTTAGCTGTTGTTTTAGCTGGGAAAGTCGCATATTGGGGTTCTCCATTTTAACTCGTGCCATGTTTGCTTCTTCAAATGCAGCATAGGCGGCTTTCAAACGACGCTCAGGGTGTCGATCCAGGTCTTCCTTAGTGCTAAAAAACAAAAGACATGAACCAAACAACTTCCAAGTTTTTTTTTTTGAAAAAAAAAAAAAAAACTGATTGTGATGTCCTTAAATTATGTCCTTAGCCTTTATTTCATGTGATGGGTTGCCCAGAGAGATATGCATTTTATTCAGAGTTTTTAATGATAAAACTTCCCCAAGTACATTGGGACCCTTATTTTGAAATATCTATGTTTTATACTTCAAGCAGCTCATTCAAAAGGTTAAGGTTTGTGCACATCAATACATTGTAAAACAATCTAATATGCATTTAATTTATTGCTAGTATCCACTGCAACCCTTCTAGACAAAAAAAACACAAATCTACATCATATTACAATATAAAATCATTGCCATAACTCATCAACAATAAATCATAAGCAAGCACTTGTGTAAGTAAATAAATAAATGGCTGATATTAATGTATTGCAAACTGCTCTGAAACAGCAAGCCTGTAGAATGCGGCTCCAATAAATGTAGGCTTTTTTTAATGTATGTGTAATGTTTGTAAAACAAGTCTCCTAATCACTCCAAAAATCCTCTCTGTAAAGAACAGGATACCTGAGAACTGCGATGGCATCCTCAATGGTTCGGGCCTCCACCATGCCTTCTTCTGGAACGATCCGATTGACATTCTCCTCAAGTGGCATCTCCAAGTGGCTTTTCTCTGTACATTTAATGGATACAGAAGTTTAAATGAGAAAACCACAAGACATTATTATGCTTAGTGTGAAAATAAGTGTTTTTTGTTTTATCCATGCACACTGCACACAATGTGAACTGTATAAGTATGAATTTTGACAAGCAATACAATTTATTTTGATGTGTGACTCCTGATGTAACTATTGCTTAAAATGCTTCTAAATGTAAATGCTACAATGTGAACAATTCTCTAATTTATGCATTGAATGTTTTATTTAACGCTTTGAGTCCAAACATCATAATCTCTCTGGACGTAAACCCCGGCCCTTTCTTAAAGTCAACTAAAGGCATGTGATCGTATCCGCCACCAACCAATGAACAACCAATGAATTGAACCATGTCCCTGCTTGTCATTTATGTCTTTTTTGTAGTGCTGTCAAATGATTAATCGCGATCAATCGCATCCAAAATAAATGTTTTTCTTTACATAGTATATTTGTATGTACTGTGTATATTTATTAAGTATATAAAAA
>JAUYWG010000041.1:4437759-4457296 GCA_034779775.1 Enteromius afrohamiltoni
TAAGTGGGCAGTTTGATTTCACAGAAGTGTGATTGACTTGGAGTTACATTGTGTTGTTTAAGTGTTCCCTTTATTTGAGCAGTGTACATGAAACTAAAACTAATTTGCAAAGCTTTATGTTTATTTAGCTGCATTGAAAAATACCAGATATTCAATGTGATCTCAGATATTAGACCTCACTGTACTCATTTGAAAAAGTTATTCATAATAGATCTCAATCCTGCTCAACACTGTGCGTCCTTACTAAACAAAATAAAACAGTTCAGTACTTTTCTAAATAATATCAAGGTACATTCTGTTCAGTGCATATTAATCTGTTAAATTTATCAGCACATTATATATACATTTAAATGAAATAGAATTTCTGTGGTGTTATATGACTCCGCCTCTGCTACTGTATGTCAATCATAGCATACCCCTCCTTTCATATTACATTCATTTCTAATTCCCCTCCCCTCAGACTGCCTTCGATTATTCAAATTATGAGCCCAGAAAAATAAATCCAGCTTTACTTGAAAGAATGCTCACTCTTTCCACACTGATTAGTGATAGTGACCGATGACCGTATCTTTAAACCAATACTGTTTTCTGTCATGTATGAATTTATTATTCTTTTCAAACTGTCATCATCTCTTTTTGCAGATTTTAGTTTTGCTTTGGTCAAAGGTAAGTTTTTTTAATATTGAAAGAGATATAAAGGGCTATTTTATTTAGTTCTATTTCTGTTTCTATTTTTCAGTTCATCTGCTCTTACCTTAAATGACACTGTGCACCGATGTTTGAAAGTCAAGAGATCATAACAGGGGGCTGATTGAGAATGCACTGTGATTTCTGGGTTTGTTGTTACAGCTGAAAGCCTCTTGAAGAGAAGGACTCCGCTCATTTAAGCTCTGACTGAGTCCAAAAAGACAGCACTATGGCTCCAAACTCGGACAGACCGAGCTTCTGTTTGGTGGACTATGTGGTATTTGCTGCTATGCTGGGGGTTTCGGTGGGCATCGGGCTATTCCAGTCTCTGAGGAAGACCACTGGTCGCTCTAACGTGGACAGCTTCTTCACAGGGGGAAGGGGTTTCTCTGCTGTGCCGGTTGGACTGTCGCTCTGTGCCAGCTTTATGTCAGCTGTCCAAGTGCTCGGTGTGCCATCAGAGGCATATTTATATGGCTTTAAATTCCTCTATATGTGCCTGGGACAAGCACTTAACTCCCTCATTACTGCAGTTCTGTTTGTTCCTGTGTTTTACCGGCTCAAAATCACCAGCTCAAATCAGGTTTGGATTTTATCCATTCTGTTCTTCTAGTAGTTTAGCTAACTGTTTTAAAATAAATCCTTACACACACACAATGTTGTTTTATATAATACATTTATACATACATATATTTCATTGTTTTACTTCAAAAGATGTTCTAATAATTGTACTTGTGTGTCAGTATTTAGGAATGAGGTTTGGCAGAGGGATGCAGCTCTTGGGAAGTTTACAGTTCATTGTAGCCACAGTAAGAGAAACTCCTCATCAAAATTTAAATGGAAATGAACATAATACTTTGAAAAACATTAAAACAATGTATAGGTCAAATACCGATCAACAAAGCTATGAATATAAATTGTATACTTTTTAATTTCAATATTTAGTTTGCATAAAATACGTGCATACCGTTTTTTTAATATCAAAAGTTTAAGTTTTAGATTTGTGTAAAACTGTTTGGTTCTTTCTGTAGCTCCTCTACACTGGAATAGTAATCTTTGCTCCCGCTGTCATCCTAAATCAGGGTTTGTGAAATAATCCATAATCCTTTCCATAGCTTCACATGTCTATTGCATTTCTATTAATTTATGACGTTAGATCCCATATAAGTGGTTGCAAGTTGTGTTTTTTTGCACTTTTGTACTGTTCTCAAGGACTTTTTTTTAATCAAGCCACAGGCCTAAATATGTGGGCATCTCTCTTCTCAACTGGACTTATCTGCACATTTTACACGACAGTGGTAGGCCAGTGTGAAATCTTAGTTGAATTTATATGTAAGAATTAGTGCCACTTTCGCTCATTTATGACTGTGATATGATCATACGTGTATTTGTTAACATAACATTGCGTTTGTGTTGTTTATTCTGCAGGGTGGAATGAAGGCTGTAATCTGGACAGATGTGTTTCAGATTATAGTCATGCTCTCTGGGTTCATCGCAGTCTTCATTCAAGGCACCATTTTGGCAGGAGGCCCTGGCAGAGTTTTGGAGATAGCCAACAATGGATCCCGCATCAATTTTAATGAGTAGAACGATGCCAAATGTTTCGAAATCGTTTAAATACTAAAGTTAATTAAATGTTTATTTATTTGTCTATTGCTCATTATGTTTCTGTGTGTTAGTTTTGTTATAGACCCTCAGAGGCGCTACTCCTTCTGGAGTTTCACAGTGGGCGGCACTATGGTCTGGTTATCCATGTACGGAGCCAATCAAGCTCAAGTGCAGCGTTACATATCATGTCGAACTGAGAAACAAGCCCAACTGTGAGAGAATCAATCAGTAAAATCTCTTTTTACCATCTAAAAATTACTTAATCTCTTTAATATTCTCCAAATTTGTTTTGTTCACAATTAAATTTCTCCTAATGATAAGATATCATAGTCATTGTTTAGAAGTACTCTGCCATATTTTCTGTTCTCACTCACTGAGATGCAGATCCACTGAGTGTCACTCTTGTGCTGCAGAGCGCTGCTGGTTAATCAGGTTGGTCTGTGTCTGATTGTGAGCAGTGCAGCCACATGTGGCATTGTGATGTTTGCCTTATACTCCAGCTGTGACCCACTGAAGACCGGCAGAATATCTGCTCCTGACCAGGTAAATCAATACATAGATAAACATAATTACCTTTAATAATACTACTATTACTAATACTACTAATAATAAATCCGTTTTTTTAAAGGAACAGATATTATAATTCACCATTTAAATAATATTTGATATTTTACGTTTTATTAAGTGTATAAAAATTACAATTCAGATATTTATATTGCAATTTAGGTTTTAAATGTTTTTGCTGAAACCAAAATTAAACTATTCACAATGTAGGAAAAAATTATAAAAGTTATTCTGAGGTGATCCAAGATGTACGTAAATTAAATTTTTCAACAGATTTGAAGAAATGAAGCATTATCTCTTATGTTCACCACTGGATCATCTGCACTGAATGGGTGCCGTCAGCATGGCAGTCCACATGAATTCAGTTAACATCTTGTAAAGTGAAATGCTGCTTATTTGTAAGAAACAAACCCATAATTAAGGTTTTTAATTAAACGAAATACTACTTATTAATTCATAATAACATTTTTTCCAGTTACAAAGTTTACCCCGTGTTGTCCCCTCACATAAAAATCTGTTTTCCTTGTAGATTATGCTTGATTTGTGTATATTTCTCACCCAATTCAGATAAAAAACTGCCTTAATGTTTAAATTACTAAAAAAAAAACCATGCAGCTTTTTACCTGCTGTATACTCTCATTCTCACAGTACACATTCACTGGTGAGCAAATGATATAATGCTAAATTTCTCCAAATCTGTTTCAGATTTCAAAACAAACCCATTTACATTTTAGATGGTGTGAGGCTGAGTAAAATTTCAATAAATACCCACTTGTCATTCTAAGCAAGCCAAATGTCTTTCACAGTACATGCCGTACCTGGTTTTGGACATTTTCCGAAATCATCCAGGCTTCCCGGGACTTTTTCTAGCCTGTGCCTACAGTGGAACTTTAAGGTGCTTGAAACGGTCAGAACCTTTAATGAGGTGTTGATTACTGGTACTAATGGAATAAACCACCTGCTTCTGTTTCCACAGTACTGTCTCCACCAGCATTAACGCCATGGCAGCTGTTACTATGGAGGATGTAATGAAGCCGTGGCTAATCACTGTTTCACAGGGAAAACAGCTCTGGATCTCCAAGTTATTATGTACGGTCAAAAGCAACAACTTCTTTCCTGTGGTGCAAGTAAACATTATTATTGTACACCCTAAGTGCAACAGCTTGTTGCATGTATTCAGATCAAATCTTGCATTTATATATTTTATAATAAAATACTTTAGCATTTATGCTGCCTTCATTAAAAAAGGTATAATTTCTGAATTAATTTAAACTTGTTTTTTTATACAAAGCTGTAACTACATATTAAAGTATATGACTATGTTTTTCTGCAGACGTCTGCTGATTTTAATCTAATATGCTTAAATATGACTACAATCATCACTAATTCTGCCATTATTTGTTTGCATGTGTAAAACAGCACTGTTGTATGGGCTTGGCTGCATTACAATGGCTGCCCTCTCCTCCCTCCTGGAATGGGGAGTCCTTCAGGTACTACTGGTATAACTGTGGCAGGATGCATTTCAGTCTGTATGTGTGCTTTAACCAGCTTTTTCTTTAATAACCTCAGGGTTCGTTCACAGTCATGGGGGTAGTGAACGGTCCACTTTTAGGAGCATTTGTGCTGGGCATGTTTGTTCCAGCCACAAATAAACCAGTAAGTCCCTAGAAACATCACAGTACACCATGTTATTTTATTGCTCCACTCGATGAAGAGCAGTGCAATATTCCTCACATTTTACAGGGGGTGTTCTCAGGCGTGGCTGTGGGTTTCTGTCTGTCTCTATGGCTTGCTGTTGGAAGCACAATTTATCCTCCTGCACCACAAATAATGGGCGTTTTACCCACTAGTGCTGGTCACTGTCTGGCAAATAATAAAACACTTAACAGCACCATTACAGTCACTGAATCTTCTATCTTGGCATCATCAGTCTCTCGGGATTATGGGTGAGAGTCTAAGTTACATAACATTCTATAATGACCAAACTGTAGTGTGACTTTAATGACTTGCAATGTTTTTAATGTAAAATATAGCAGTTTTCTTTTTTCAACTAAATTCATACAGCCTTCAAAATATCTATTCAATATCCTACCTGTACTTTGGAGCCCTGTCAACTAGTGCAGTTGTGCTGGTAGGTGTGGTGGTTAGTTACATTACAGGTGAGAGAAACTCACTTATACTATTGCTAACACAATCATTAAAAGGAATGAAAATGTCGACAGATGTTACTACCTTATCTTCAAATGACTGTGTTGTATTACTACAGGACCTACCAAGAAGGATTCTATCAGTCCTGGTTTGTTACGCTGGAACTTAGAACAAAAGACATTCAATGCATCCTGTCATAACTTGGTATGTTTAATGGTAGTAGGTAATTTACTTTTACTGTGCAGTGCAGCTTTTCTTACATAATATATGTGTGTGTACTGTGCATGTGCATATATATATATATAAACACATGCATGAATATTTAAGAAAAACATGTATGTATTTCATATAGATATATATATATATATATATATATATATATATATATATATATAGTGTTATGTATGTATATATTAAATATAATATTGGTATAAATTGGTTACATCTCTTATTTTAATTTTTTCCAAGTATATAATTTCAGCTTTATAGCAAAAATCATTTTTAGTTAACAATAATAACAACACTGCTGAAATCATTTTCTTGTCTTTACAGAATGAAACTACAGCAAACAATCCCACAGAAATCCTTCTCAGTCCGAAAGAACTTTTTGCCACTGCAGATAAACATGACATTTTACTGAACAAAGGTGATGTTTAGACAGGTGCAGGATTGGTTTTGTAAAGTAAAACAGGTTAGGTTTCTATTTTTAAACACAATTATTAATTAATTAATTATTAATTATTAAGAAATACTGCATTAATAAATCTAATTTCGAACAATTTTACTATGTAACATCATGCAGACTACATTCTGTACATTCTCTCATATCAAAAATGTCAGGCTGATTTGGTTATCTATTTTGATTGGCATTACTGAATACCTGACCATCATCACCTGATTTGAAAGTTGATTCATTGACCTATTACACAACAGTGCCTTCTTTCACAGTACAAAATCATGCACAGTAGGTTTCTGTTCATCATACACCTGCGTCGCACCTGTATGTCAGTTCACTTTCATTCCTAGCCAAGTATAGAAAGCATAAGCAAGCATACTAAAGTGATCTGAAACTGAAACTGTATGCTTTTAATGGAGATTTATTATTATTATTTTTTTTTAATTATCCAATATCTCTGAAAGTATGTCTGATTATTAGTCTGAATCATGAGAACTTGTTGCCTAATTTCATTTGTTTGAGGCAGACAGGGTTATTATTTCTGTGTCTGAAGCTATAAAACATGGCTCAGCATTTCTAGGCTCTGAGTTATGACCTCGAAAAGTCATATCCCAGAAAGCTAAAAAAAACCAACAACTAAAAGTCACCAGAATCCTGATTCATTTTTCTCAGTGATTGTTTCAAATCAGTACAATTTATGCATATTTTGAACATTTATATCATTGCACCTGTATCGCATAGATAAGCTGTTAAATGATGGAGTGCTCCTGTCACATTCATAATAAACGGAAATGTCAACACTACTATCAGATGCACATAATACTTTCTGATGAAAACTGTTTAAATGAAAGTTTCACATATTACTTGGTTGTATCAGGCCAAACGGAAGAGAACCTACTCAGTTTTTCTCTGCAGGCGGAAATAACAAACCCGACGCTCACTAGCAGAGAAAGAGGAAACCACAGTTTCACCCTTCCCACGTAAAGAAAGCAACATACCCAGCAGCTCTAGCAAACACCCTCCCTCTTTTGCTCTCACACACTTATAAATATACTATGCTTGCGCTTTATGATATGCAGAGGTGGGCCTGTGCTCAGTTTATGACCTGGTCACAGGTCTAGAAACCGAGATGCCAGATGAGCCCGACTAAGTACAGAAACATTAAGTGGTGTTAATCTTGCTAAAGCAGTCTGGAAATGAGGTGTCTTTGTGGTTTGTCTCTTTTGCCGGAAACTAGTCTCATTTAATCCCTCCCACCAGAGATTCACAACAGCCAAGTCTGAGTGAAATTTACGCAGCTCTTCGCATCAACATGAACAAAATATTAACAATTCTTCTTAAATAACTTCAGGTAACGCCTCTCAGGTTAGTCTTTATTTAATCATAATATTAAAAATTCCTTGTATCTGCCATTTCAGAGCATAGGCCAGTGTAAGTCATTACGTCTTGACATTTTGTGAGTGTGGCGTTGTATCTTTAGTGTTTGTCTATTAATTTGTATTTGCATTATTGGAATAAAAATAGTAATGGGATGTTCAACCACTAATTTTTAACAGAGCCGCATTATTGGAACTGGTGTGACCTAAGTTCGAACTAAGTTAAGAACTTTGAATTCTTAATGTATATTAAATCCTTTACTGTTAATGGCTTAATATTTGAAATCTCTGGGAAAACACCCTTGATTTTTGAGTTTATTACGGAAAGTACAGCTCGCCAACATGAAAAGGAGGATGAGCTCACTTCGATCAACCATATGACCACCACGGTTCCAAGAACTGATGTTAACAATAATCCACAGCTTAACTGCACAACGCTACCACCTTCTGCTTTGTGCATTACTAACAAGTTCTGCTAAAATCAACGCTGTTGTGTTTATGTTTGGTGTCCAAGAGACCTAGTAATTTAATAATAATTTTGAATTTTGACCTTAAAACTCATTTGACAGCATTAAAATTGAACCCTCTGTTGAATCTCAAGGTGAATACACTTTTTCAAAAATGTTATTTGTTCTCATAATAGAAACATTGCTTTTGTTCTGGGTCAGTTTTCTATGGCTTCCAAGCCTCTGAAAACCACAGCAAAAACGTGTTTACTTTTTTTAGGATCTGTAATAAAGTAGAAATTGCATTCATAATTAGTTATAACATTAGAAAAAGTCAACCACATACCTTAAGAAATGATTTTGTAAATGTTGAAAGGGTTTTTCAAAAAGCCACTTTCATTTAAGACTTTAAAATTGCTTCTATATGAACATAATTAGCTTTTTTTGTGTCCCTATTATGGGTAATAAAATTTGTTTTTGGGATCCCAAAGAACAGGTTGACATGCATGCAAGGTCAAATAAAACACTTTTCTTATAAAATGCATTTATTTTTACCTTTTGTTCAACGGCTCCCAAACAGAGGAGCACTTTCAGATTTAAAACTTTGCAGGATGTTTTCATTCACTTGTTAAACACTACATGAAAGGCAATTTTCAAAAATACATAATAGGGGCACTTTAATGACATCATACTTTGAGCTACATGCATTATTGTCAATGAATGCATGCATCTGTTGAGAAGAAATTATCTAGTTCTTTCTGTTCCATCAAGATTGCTTTGGTGATCATGAGTGAAGAGGAAGAGGTGCCCTTGATGAAGAACGAAAGGGCTGGTAGTCAGAAGTCCAGCTGTGACTCTGCCCTGCAGGTGCACTTGTACTACAGCCCCAGTTTAAATTCAGAGACCACCTTCACCATCCCCACTGGACACATCACAGCGGAGTGTGTGTGTGCGCTTGCTGCTAAAGTCAGTGGTGAGACTAACACACTGTCACACTTAAAATAATCTACTGTGTCTGTTGCTCAAAGGTCAAATGCTTGTATTTTTTATGATATACTCAAGTATATATTTTTTCACTAAATATAATATTTATAAGGTTTTTTAATAAGATGCAACAAGAATTGCAATTGAGTCGCTTTTATAAGGTTGGAGTCAATCTTTTAGATCATTCAGTATATGTAAAGAATAGAAAAGAGCTGTCTAAATGGAATATTTCTATTTTTAGGAATCCTTCCTGTGTTCCACAACCTGTTTGCTCTGGCAACAGAAGACCTTTCCTACTGGTATCCACCAACTCATGTTTTTAAGAGTGAGGAGAATGTCAAAGTTAACTACAGAGTGAGGTAAAACATCTATAATAATCATATATTATAATACATTCATACTGAATATTTGGAATTCTCGTGCCATACATTTATTGTGCAAATGCACGGTATGTAAGGATTTTATTGATTTTAACCTTTCGCCTTGACCAAAACTTCAGTCTTTTGTTTGCATTTAGGATACACAAAATACTATATTTGCTTAGACTTACTTAGACAAAAGAGGGCAATGTCATTTGCACAACAGAATGTCATCAGAAACAATATATGATTTTATATATATTATATATATATATATATATATATATATATAGTCGCCACCGGGCAAAGACAATTCGACAAGGATATGGTGTGAAACCCCCGAAGGGTGGATTTAATGAAAGATGAAAGAACAAACAGTGATAGTGGTGGTGCTCGGTGGCTGACAGTCGGTGCGCTGGTGCTCTTTTTCCTCTTCCCTGTGGTGTCCAGTGAATCTGTGAAGCCGTGGTGTCCAGGTGAGTGCATGATCCAGGCGAGAGCATGGTAATACCTGAGCTCCAGAACGGCCCACTTGATGGTTAGGGCTCTCTCGACAGCGGCATAGTTCCTCACGGCCTGGGTCAGCTTTCGACTGATGTAGATGACAGGATGCTCCTCTCCCTCCTGGACCTGGGAGAGCATGGCTCCGAGTCCCGTGTCTGAAGCATCCGTCTGTAAAAGGAAGGGGCAGTTAAGGTCGGGGGCCCGGAGCACCGGCTCCGTTGTCAGGGCCTTTTTTATGGACTGGAATGCCTCCTCCATCTCGGTGGTCCACGTCACCTTCTCCGGGTGCCCCTTCCTTGTCAGGTCTGTCAGAGGGGCAGCTAAAGAGGAGAAGCTGGGGATAAAACACCAATAGTAACCTGCCAACCCCAAAAAGGCCCGTACCTGGGTTTTGGTGGAAGGCCGGGGGGCCTCCAGAACCGCCTTGACCTTCTTTTCCTGGGGCTTGATCCTGCCACGTCCAACTGTGAAACCCAGGTACTGGGCCTCTGACATGGCAAGATGGCATTTGCGGGGGTTGGCAGTGAGCCCGGCCCTCTGGAGATCCGACAGCACCCTCCGGAGTCACTCCACATGGCCCTCCCATGCCCATGCCAACCCAGGGTGGTGATAAACCAGGCCCTTCCCAGGCGTTCGAGGAGCTCATCCACTCGGGGCATGGGGTAGCTGTCAAACTGCGAGATCTCATTCAGCCGGCAGTAATCGTTGCAGAACCGGAGGGTGTCATCTGGTGGTATGGGTGGGTCTGTTGGTATGGGCTCGTCGCAGGGGCTGGACAGTCAATGTACTGGTCGCTGGGTACCCTCCGACCTCTCTCTCCGCCTCCCGGGAGTAGGTTGTGTATGCCAGCTCGATGGTGTCAACAAGTTCCAGCAGGGTACATGGTCCTTTCATTCTGGCCGCTTGTCTCATCGCTCGTGGTAGGGAGCGCAACAACCGATCAATTGCCACCCACTCTGCCACCTGTCTGGATGGGGGATCGCCTTCCAGCAACCAGTGTTCAGTCAGCCTCAGTAAGTCGGCAGCTTGGGCACGGGCTGGCTGGCGTGGTTTCAATTCCCACTTGTGAAACTGTTGGGCAGTGGCAATAGGTAATAACTCCAAGCGGCCCATAACTTCTATGTATCATAGTCATTTAATTCCTCTTCATTTAGAGAAAAATACGCTCTTTGGCCTTCTCCGGTGAGTAAAGGAGCCAGCACCGTTGCCCAAGTGTGACGCGGCCGCCTCTCTGTGTTAGCCACAGATTCAAACATTTTGAAATGGCAGTCGACATCATTATCGGCTGTGAGTTTGGGAATCAGGCAGGCAGCGGCAGAGCGGGGATCGGGAAGCGGGATGGCTAGAGCAGCCGCGAGCCTCATTTCCATAATTTGCTCTTCAAACCTCTCTTGTCTCTCCGCGAGGCAATCAAAGCAGGCATGCTGGCGGACAATAACCTCAGTGAGGCAAACCATTAATTCCTCCATCTCACTAGGGGGAGGAGTGCTTGCCTGTGAGAGATAGAGAGAACAGATGAGTCCCGAAGAAGTGGGGGTGCAACACAACAGCGGAAATATGTTTCTTCGTCCCTTGCCGATGTCTTTGCACGGCTTTTAATTTGCCCGCATTCTCCACCAGATGTCACCATCGGGCAAAGACAACTCGACAAGGGAATGGTGTGCACCCCCGAAGGTGGTGAGTGGTGCAACAGGGCCAAGCAGTCACGGGCTTGTCAAAGGCTTGTCACGGGAGTTCTGCGGGAGTAAAGAGAGTGAGAGTAAGCATCGACGTGCATTCAGCATGCAATTCAGCTCCTTCGGCTGTATTTAAGCCAGTCTTTCCCGTGACCGATTGGCCTGCGGTGATTGTTTCCAGGTGCTCCGGATGATTGCCAGGGCGACGCTGATGATCTGCGGGGAATCCCGCCACACTATATATAAATGACAGAATTCTTCTGTGTTGTTGGCCATTGCATTGTTATTAATAATAAAGAGAAATTATTACTGTTTTAGTAACTGAAATAAATCTGAAATAATATAAGAATCACTGAAAATATAAGAATCAAAGGTAATTCAAAATATTAATAAATAATACACTAGTATACAAATAATACTAAAATAATTGCTAGTGGACAGATTAAATACTAAAAAAGTAAAAAGCTTTTTTAAAAATGGAAATAGTGAAAATAGAACATTTTCTGTAATTGTAAAGCTTTTATTCTGTTTGTTAAAGGTTCTTCTTCTCAAGCTGGTTTGGTCAAGGGTCCAAAGCATCATACCGCTTTAGCCTCAGCAGAGGACGTATCTGTGCTGTGCTGGACTACTGTGTCATTGACTATCTTTTTGCTCAGGTATACAGACAATAATCTGTCATTGCTTTAAGAGGCAAGTGAACATTGTTTGAAAGAAATGTATGAATGTAAAATGAACACCCAGAATTACGTGCATCTATCCTGCTGCTAATGTATATTAAACTATTGATATGATTCATGTAATTAAAAAAAGAAGGTGCCATAAAAATGCTGACACAACTGTTCAGAATCATTTACCTTCCCATCTGTCTGCTTCAGTCCCGCAGTGATTTTGTGTCTGGACGTGGCGGGATTTCTCCTGCTTTGAGTTTGCAGCAGGAATGTTTGGGAATGGCAGTGCTGGACTTGTGGCGTATGGCCAAAGAGAGAAACCAGAGCCTTGGTGAGATCTGCAATACAACAAGGTATCCAAAACACAACATAAGAAAGTGTCATGTAAATGGATGGTCAGAGCTAATATATACTATAAATATTCAAGCTGCATTAACCACTTCAAAATTGCCATTCCATTCCAGCTACAAGTCCTGTCTCCCAGAGACCCACAGACAAGATATACAGCGTATGAACCGCATAGCGCGGTATCAAATACGAAAAACGCTAAAGCGTTTCTTAAAGAAGCTGGGCAGATGCTCGACCTGTGAACGCAGCCTGAAGCTCAAGTATCTGATGGAGCTGAGTGTGCTGGAGCCCAATTATGGCTCAGAAAGGTTTTCTGGATGTTTACAGCAGAGCGGACAGCAGAGAGTCAAAGACATGCGAGTGTCTGGAGAGGGAGGGATACAAATACGGACCAAAGAGAGCCAGGTAGAACTGTATACAAACGTTTTGTAAACAAGAAGTTCGTTTTGCGTCACTTACATCCACTCAAAGCTGCCTTCGCCAATGAAAATAGTTCCAAACTGGGCGTCAGTAGGCCGTTAATGAATTATAGCTTTTTTTAAGCTGCAGTCTGTAACTTTTTGTGTTCAAAATGTACAAAATGTGTAAGTGTTTATATTTAGAATGGTTCAGGTAGGCACCATTGCGGAGTAGCCTGGTATCTGCTTGAATCGTCATAGACATAAACAGAGAGTTCTTCCACAACACGATTCACAGTGAATCAACTTTTTTATAGCTTAAAAAAAGCTATAATTCACTCATAAAGAATAAATTAGTTAACATAATTAATGTTAATAGAATAAAAGGTTAAGTGAAAATATATGAGAAGCTCAGTTAAGCATTTTTGAATTTCGTGAGAGTGATCTTTTCGAAAGTAAGTCGAAATTAATATTTTTATTCGACAAGGATGCATTAAATAATAATAAAAATGTCTCTAAAGACGAGTATAGTGTCACGCCCTTGTAATTGTTCTATGTCACAGTTTAGTTTTGGTTTCGTTTTAGTATTTCCTGTGTTTCCTTATTATGGTCATGTTTCTGTTATTGTTTAAGTTGATTAGTTAACCCTTGCCACCTGTGTTCCTCACCTGTCCTGCATCTTCCCTAGTGTTTAAAAGCCCATAGTATTCTGTCCTGTGTGTCGTTCGTCAAGGTTACTTTAATGTGTGTAATTCTCCCCTCGTCTGCTTATGTTCAGTAAAGTTTATGTTCTATTGAAAAGATCCCGTCTTCGCCTGAATGTTTCTACACAGCGTGACATATAGTGTTATAAAAGATTCATGATTATGTTTCAAGTAAATGCTGGAAATGCTTTTGAATTTTGAGCTTCCTATTTTTACTGATTATCTTGAAGAAAATGTGTCATGTGGTTTCCCCATTATGCAACAAAACTGTTTTCAATATTGATAAGAAATGTTCCTTGAGCACCAAATCCACATACTAGAAAGATTTCTGAAGAATCATGTTCATGACGCTAAAGACTAGAGTAATGCCTGATGAAAATTCAGCTTTGGATCACCGGAATAAATGCATGCTTTTAAATACATTAAATCAAAACAGTAATTTTAAATTGTAATAATATTTTACTCAGTATTTTTCAATCAAATAAACCAAAAGAGAAACCCAGCTTAAAAGCTTAGTTAGCTAGTATATTTTCTCTCTGTTTTTTACTGACTTCCTCTGGTACATTCACAGGAATGGCAGACGTTTTGTGATTTCCCCCAGATCACAGACATTAGTATTAAGCGTCTTTCCCAAGAGCAGATGCCCCTAGAAGGAAGGGTGGTTACTCTCACACGCCAGGATGACCAGTGCATGGTAGTGGCATTGCATACATTACATAAAAGTTTTTGTAGTATTTTGAGTATTAATACATTAAAAAAAACATTAAAAAATGAAGTGATAGTGACTCCTTTGCCATTTTGATTAACCAAGGATTGATATTGTTAAAGTATGATAAATTCAAGCTGGTCCTTTTTGCTGAATTCTACATTACATAGCAGTTCACCTTAAAGTGTGTTTTCTGTTTCTCTTTCCACCAATAGGAGGCTGAGTTTCAGACCCTAAATCAGGCTCTTTCTTTTGTCTCTCTGGTTGATGGATATTTTAGATTGACTACAGATTCGACTCACTATTTCTGCACAGAAGTGGCACCGCCAAGTTTGTTGGAGGACATAAAGAATTACTGCCATGGCCCAATTACGTACTACACAATATTTCATATTTTACCATATAATAAAATTAGAAAGGAAATTACTAAAACAATGGATGCAATCTTCTTGTTTTTTTTCTAAAGGTCAGAATTTGCAATGCACAAACTTAAGAAAGCCGGAGCCAAAAATGGGATGTTCCTGTTACGTCACAGTCCCAAGGACTTTGACAAGTACTTCCTCACTGTTTGCATACAGGTACTTTACCTTTGGGCTTTACCTAACAGGAAGTAACTAAAAAAGAACATGAGCTTTAAACAAGCTTTAAATCTGATTCATGAAATGCTGCTTTAGATATTACTGCTTAGTTTTATTACTATGTCAATTTGAAATAAACTCCAGCATGAATTTTCTTTAGTTTCACCGATTGACTGAATTGTTAGTGACTAGTCTATGTTATTATGTTTCTTAACTTCTAAATGTTCAAACAGACTCCTCTAGGGGTGGATTACAAGGACTGTCTGATTGAGAAAAATGAGAAGTTTAGCCTGGCTGGGATCCACAGCTCATTCTGTAGTCTAAAACAACTCACAGATTTCTATCAGCACAGTGCACTTCTCGTGTCTGATATCCCTATCACGCTGAGCAAGTGCTGCCCACCCAGACCAAAAGGTAGAGCATTTTTGTGCAACATTTGCGTTTTGTTAACGAGGAATGAGCCTAGGTTGCAACGAGGTCACTTCATAATTTTATTTTTTACATTTTACATATATTTTATACATAACAGATTTAATAAAATAAGTGAAATAATAAATGATTTAAAATAATAATCGGGTAAATATTTTTTTATTAAATATTTTTATATTATATTTAAATTAAATATTTATTATATTAATATTTGTAAAAAAATATTAAATATTTTTTTGCCAATAGTTTTTATACATGTCATGTTTAATAAACTAAATTGCATAAATCATCTAAAAAAATTTTTTTTACATATTTATTTTACATCTTTATTACATATTTTAAAAATATGGTTAATAAAATAAATTGCATAAATTATTTTAGACATTTTTCCCCATGTTTTTATACATATCGGATTTAATGTAATAAATTGCATAAATAATCATTTGAACAAAATAAATAACATCATAATAAGATTTATTAATCAACATTTGTTAGTTAACATTGGTTAACAACATTAGTAAACATGAACTAAGAATGCACAATTCTTCTAGAGCATATGTTAATTTCAGCATTTACTAATGTATTATTAAAACCACAAGTTGTGTTTAACATTTGAGTTAAACACAACAGTTGAGTTATTTTACTGTGAGCTAACATGAATCAACAATGAACAGCTGTATTGTCATTAACTAATATTAGCAAAGATTAATACATAGTGTAATAAATGCTTTGTTCATTGTTTGTTCATGTTAGTTCATACATTAACCAATGTTAACAAATGACACATTATTGTAAAGTGTTATCCATATTTTGCATATGTTATCATTTTGGATTTCTATGGTACTATTTTTCTGCAGAACTTACCAACATGATCATCCTTCGAAACAGCAGTATGACTGAGACGCCCAGTTCTCCCATGTTACAGAGACACAAACCAAGCCACATGCAGTTCCACATGATTAAACATGAGGACCTCACCTGGGTACAACATATTTAAAGAGTTTACTTGTATTTTTATTAATGTTGAAGTCATCACTACTACCGTGCATAGTTTTACTTATAACTACCTTCAATTTTGAAAATTTTTTGTAAACACATTATAAATGTTCGAAATGCATTACTGAAACATTTGACAGAACAGTGCTACTTTAAGTCAAACACACTCAATAACTACAGCAGTGGTTTGTCCATTCAGTCATAATTTACTGTCATTACTGATTTCACAGCCTACAGTTTGCTATGTAGCTATGCCTTCGTCACGTTATGTTGTTGCTATAACTTACAAAACAACTGAGCTTGGTCTCATTATTTAAAGCAAGCTGTTTGAGGAAGACAGTAGAGAGAGATGGTAGCTTTGCTGTGAGTGGGCGTGGTGTCGGTGAGCGGACACGCCCCCAGCGTTTGAGAGCAGCGAGGACGGCTTATTTTTTTCAAGATTTTAAAAGCTTATTTTTTTAACTTCGCATTATTTTTGGCATTCAAATTTGGCTGGGTGGTTAGTAGCACATTTTTCTGTGGTGTGACAAACTCAGAACAGACATATAATATTGACTTGACACAGACTTTAAGGGCATAAAATTATTATTATTTTCAGAATTAGGGTTTTCCGAATGTAAACCCTAACTGAAAACAAACTTCATTTTTTATCTCTTAATAGAGGGAAAGCTTAGGTCAAGGTTCCTTCACACATATCTATAAAGGCAGTAAGACGGACCAGCACGATGGAGTGACACACACCACAGAGGTTCTTCTAAAGGTCCTGGATGCAAACCATAAAAACTGCTGGGAGGTACTTTTTTAATCACATTATTTACAATAAAGAGACAATATCAAATGTGGACCTTGGTATAGAGAATATTGCGTTTGCCTCTTATGCCAATCCATGGCAATGTTCTGTCTCATTCAGAATACTATAGTTTTAATAAATTCAAGATTTAGCAAAAAAATTCAACAATCATGTGTAATAAATGAGCTTTTTTGCATTATCTGACTGATGAGAAGAATATTTTATCAACAAGTGATTAATGATGCAATCTTACTGCTGTTTTAAAGTCTTTTTTCGAGGCGGCCAGTTTGATGAGTCAAATTTCCCACAAGCACCTTCTCCTGGTATATGGCATCAGTGTGCACAAATCCAAAAGTAAGTGTTCTGCACAAACACTCTTTCATCAAAGTCTAAACACAAGAGGGCAAACGGTGATTAAAAGTCTTTGTCATGACCTCAGCTCTTTCAATCTTCTTGAACTCTGAGTGGGTCTAGAGGGTTGTTGGTGACACTGGTTGCCTGTTAAAGTACCTGTGAACACAGTCAAGTCGGTAAAGGTTGTCCTCTGACCCCCGCAGACATCATGGTGCAGGAGTTTGTGAAGCACGGCGCACTGGACCTGTACCTGAAGAAGAGCACTTCTGTGTCAGTCAGCTGGAAATTAGACGTGGCCAAACAACTGGCCTGTGCTCTCAACTTCCTGGTGAGAAATATTCACGCATGATAAATTGGCTGATAATTACAAAACACACTAGATCAGAAGCATATCTGTTTATTGAGTCAATATTGAGCACGAGTCAGTGTACTCCTACATATTGATTTTAAAGTACTTTTTTAATAATAATCTAGTTTTAGTAGAATAGACTGAATGATTTACATGGTCCTATCTCTATCATAATAAATACTTTGTTAAGACTTTAGTGTAAGAATTATCTCTAATCGTAGTTTAGAAAAGTCATGGCTAATAATTATCAAGTGTTATCTATTCTAAAGTGTTACCAATTATTTTTTCCTCTTACTAAATATAACAATGATTTGTCATACAATAATTTTTAATTTGATGAAGAATTATAATATTATTTAAAACTGACAACTGACAAGTTTTATCTATATATTATTTAATGTTTATTTAAAATAATCTATAAAAAGATTTTAATAATTTATCAGACAATAGCCTGTTAAGTTTCAGCTAGACATTTAATATCGGTGCAAATGAGAATAAACCCCTACAATATAAGTTTTTAATTTTAAGTTTGGATTTTTTGTAATATTATTATCATCAATACTCCAGTACTTAGTGTCAGTTTTTGTGTGTGTGTGTGGACATTTTAATACTTTGTTTTCTGGATAATTCTTTTATAATTTAATGAATTAGTTTTCAGAATAATACTTTCTTTGATAACAGAAATTTCAAAAGAAATTTTAAAGTCTTTAAACATAAAATGTAATCAAGGATGAAATTAAAGAAAGAAAGAAAGAAAGAATCAAGAATCTCTTAGTAAAAAGCTCATATTGAGTTATTTCTGTACTAAATATTTGATGAGATGCATCCCATCCTTCATTTCTAAGTTCAGCAGTAGTTAAAAATCTATTTTGTTTACCATATGCAGGAGGAGAAGAATATCCCACATGGGAATATTTGTGCAAAGAATCTGCTGTTGGCCAGAGAGGGAGACCCTGATAACTTACCCTTCATTAAATTGAGTGACCCTGGCATCAACATGACCTTGCTGGGCAAAGACGGTAATTATATTAATCAGATGAACACAAAACCAATTTTACAAAAGTATCTGATGACTTGATCGTTTGTATTATTAAAAAAAACAGCAGAGAAATAATAGATTCCTTAGTTAGCTCTTATCAAGGATTATAATACACTATAAAATTATTATGTGCAATACAATGAAATGCACATGTGAATCCAGTGGTGTTAGATAGAATCCCGTGGGTGGCTCCAGAGGTACTGGACACGCTTGAGATTATACTGGAATGTGACAAGTGGAGTTTTGGGACAACGCTGTGGGAGATTTTCAATAATGGAGAAGCTCCGTTGCAGGGCCTTGACCTCATACAAGTACAGACACCTCACATGAATACAAAATTAATATACAATCATAAATTAACTGTAAAGGATGTTAAACATTCTAGATTAAAAGCTCTACTAAATGACTGCTCTTCTTATTTGAATCCAGAAGCAGCAGTTTTATGAGCATTTTTCAAACCTGCCTGCTCTGGAGTGGACAGAGCTGGCCGACCTGATTACTCAGTGCATGCAGTACCAGCCTGAGCTCAGACCGTCCTGCCGGAGCATCATCCGCCAACTTAACAGCCTTATCACTTCAGGTAACACACAGACATACACCAGCTCCCTTCCTATAATGATACTGATGTTTGTGAAGCCATCATTGCAGCAGTCTGCTCAGTTTAGGTTCCATTCTTGAAAGAAAATTTAATTTAACTTGGATGTTACCAAGTTAACCACTAAGGATAGTTAACGCCCCCTTGAGGAAAATGTTCCTGTTTTCTTCTTTTTTTCAAATTTTTTACACAAATATGACTGTTCTTTCTTTTTCTTTTTTTCTCTTTTTTTACAATGTAAAATAATTTATTATATATATACATATCATTGTTTTCTAATTTTACAAAATCTATTTAAAATAAGTTTTTACATTACAAATAATAATGAAAACAAGTACAAAATAAAATGTAAATTGTAATAAAATATGTAATACATATTAGTATTTTTTTAAGTAATGTTTGACATTAATGTAATGAGTTAAAATGATTAATGTAATTAATTTAATGTCACGGAGGCAGACAGGAGATGAATGATCGAGGTTAGTCCCAGTGTAGCGTGACGGAATACTCAGACGTGGAGAAAGCGCGAATGAGCAGGTTAATCACGCGGCTTTA
>JAUYWG010000041.1:4457396-4468240 GCA_034779775.1 Enteromius afrohamiltoni
GTTGAGATTCCCACCGAGGAATCCGCGTTCTCACACGCACACAGACAGGTAAGTAAGCTTAACGTACTCACGTGAGATGACGAGATGGCAGAGTAGATGATGGGACCTGACGAACAAGCTTTCCATGAGCTCAATGTCTGGTGCTAGACAGACACCTACTTCCTCGTGACCTCACGTGATCTGGTGTGCGTGACATTTAATATTTGTTTCCAAATAACTCTTAGTTCAGATTTTTATTAAGGGCCAAATTGCCTAATAGTAATGCTATCAAATTAATCACAAATTAATCACAAAGCATCGCAATTAAACACATCTAAAAAGTTTTTCTTTACATATTTTTTATGTAAACTTAAATACAAACATGTGCATATATATATATAAACACACACACACACATATTTTCTAAGTACTGTCACGTCTTCACAAATACCTGCTCCTGGATCAGTCACCAACACTTCACAACCAGCCACTCCTGAACCCGCACTATTCACCTGATCACAATCAACTGAATTCTAGCCCCTGTCCCTCATCAGCAGCACGCCATGCGTTGGCTGAGCTCAAGGTCAATTCCCATCCAGTCTTTCTCATCCTGTTGTATAAATAAAGAAAACTCACCTGTTATACTTCACCTCCTTGTCTATGCCTGTTGACTGAGCGTGACAAATACATACTGCATGTGTGTATTTATACTGTATATACATAATAAATATACACATTACACATACATTTATTATGTAAACAAAACCTTTTATTTTACATGCAGTTAATGGCAATTAATCATTTCACAGCCCAACTACAAAGCATGTCCTCCTGTTTACATTGAAAAAATGATTCATACATCTTGGCTAGATTTATCATAAAACATATGGGAACCGTACGATCAGCCGTCATTGCAATTATAAACTTCTTTCGGTAGATTATGAGATTCTTCATGCAACTGGCACACTTCCCAAGAGTGATGGCTTCTGGAGAAGATCAAACTTGTTCAAAAAGCAACAACAGGATGTTTTTGAAGAGAGATACCTGCGATTCATCTCTATCCTGGGAAAGGTATAAAAAAAAAGCACAGAGAATTTAATAATACCATTCGATAATTACAATTAAAAGTAATTTCTTAACTTAATGGATTAGTTGCAGATTTTACATTTTCATTTAAATTATGATGCACTTTGCTATTTCATAATTCAATCTCGATTTTATAACTAAACATGATAATTATTGGTGCAACTACTGATTTACTAAAAGATTTAGAAAAATGAAAGCTTTAACTGCATGCATGTGTGTGTTTAGGGTAACTTTGGCAGTGTTGAGCTTTGTCGTTATGATCCGTGGGGTGATAACACTGGAGATCTGGTTGCTGTCAAGGAACTTCAGCCAAACAAACAGGGCACCGTGGCAGATTTCCAGAGAGAAATCCAGACAATCAGCTCTTTGCACTGTGACTATATTGTCAAATACAAGGGTATCTGCTACAGCACAGGTCAGATTACTTTCGAAGATTACCAATCGTTTTCCAATCAGCACGCATTCTGTAAGAAAACAGTCTGATGAAACATGGAAAAGACACCAGTAGTTTCCTGCCAAAAAGTTCACAGACATTTCTTTTAACCCTAAAACACAAAACAATACAAAGCATATGAAGCACCTGTAAAAGTCAATAATCCTTGCTTTTGAATGCCTTGCAGGCCGACTCAGCACAAAACTGGTGATGGAATATCTTCCATATGGCAGTCTGATTGGATATATGGAGAAGCACAGACAGAACGTGTGTACCCGAAGACTTTTGCTCTTTGCCTCACAGATCTGTAAGGTACAAACAGACTTACCAGCACTAGAGTGCTCACTCAATCCTTTTACTTACTTAGTTTTTTTTATTTGTTTGTGGAACTTTACACACCTAAACAGCACTGTAATGTTCTTTTGTAGGGTATGGAGTACTTGCAGAGCATGCGTTATGTTCACCGTGATCTAGCTGCCCGCAATGTCCTAGTCGCCAGCGACACTTTAGTAAAAATAGCTGATTTTGGGCTTACGAAGATCATTCCAGTGGATAAAGAGTACTACCGTGTCACGCAGCCAGGAGAAAGCCCCGTTTTCTGGTAATGATTAAATCAAGCTCTTGGGAGATTGGGCAGACAACACTGTTAATGTGTGATTAATGTTTCACCCAATAGTGAACACTTTACACACCAACAACCCAGCTCTCAAAATATGACCTTTTGGCAAAGGTTCCCTCAGAGTAATTTAAAGTTTATTTGTGAATGTTTTTCATTGTTTGTGTAATTTGATCCTCAATTGATCTGTCATCACACAGTAAATAAATCAGGTGTGTCTAGATGTTTTTATATGCTAGATTTTTCCATTGCCATTAATCAGTATCTGAAAAGTATCTATTTGTTTTTAGTCACACAGAGTGTGAACTTACCAGCAAAATTAATAAGAGAGAATAGTCTTCTGGCATATATTTATGGATACAAAAAAAAATCTTATTTCAATAATTCTCTTTGACCCATGTATTGTTATAGGCATTTCTCATATCTGTTTTCTACTAGGTATTGTGTAGACCTATAGATCATGAAATTGGGCCAATTGGTTTCTTTCTTTTCAGAAATGTTTATACGAATATTAAATATACTGTTGTAATATAAATTAAAATATACTGTTATGGGAATGTTACTTTTGAATGTGCTCTGAACATTCTGACACAAGTACGACATTTAAAAAGAGATGATAAAAAAAACATTCTATGAAAGATGTATAAATAATGTGTTTGTGACAACATGTTTGAAGATCAGATAACTTTGAACGAACAAGAAACTTGTAAAGCTGTAAGAGTAATTATCAACCTTGTATTTACGGATTAATACATTTCCATTTTTCCATTGCATTGGATTTAGTGTGATGTCATGTTGTGTGCAACTTAGTGTTATGTTTGTTTAATTATTATTTTTTACTTATCATTAATGTATTGTTCGACTGTCGTTAATGTTTTGTTTTGTGTCCTGTTCAGGTATGCACCTGAATCCATTTCAGAACTGAAATTCTCCCATAAGTCAGATGTATGGAGTTTCGGCATTGTTCTACACGAGCTCTTCTCTTACTGTGACATCAGTCGAAACCCTAAAAGAGTGAGTAAATTAAGCTCCATAATAATAGTGCCACTACTGTACGAGGTACTGACTGTCACCTTGAGAAACCACCAAAAAAACTCAATCATTGACTCAATTTATGTCGTCCCAAAACGTTTCATTTGTTAAACCTGGTTTATTGTAAATCCTTTGATGCAGTTGTGTATCCAGAAGATAGGAAATTATGTTCAGAGTCCATCCATGGCTATCCATCTTCTTAATCTTCTCAAGGATAACTGGAGGTTACCGGCTCCATCTCAGTGTCCACCAAAGGTGAAAATAAAAACAGATTTCTGTTTGAATGCTTTAGTATGTATCACACTAAACAACTGAAGTTCCATTGTATATAGAAAGCAAGTTTATGCACCAAGCAATACCCTTAAAATATTAGGTAAAGTAATTGTAAAAATGTATTGTTTTTTATTTTTTCAGGTGCACAGTATTATGATGCAGTGTTGGGAGTTTAACGGCGAGGACAGACCAAGCTTTTCCTCTCTACAGGACCTGATTGAGAATAGTCTGTTAGATGAGAGAGAGGGCTGTAAGGGGTAAAATCAGAGTTACCCTTAACAGATCACTGTATTTTCAACATATATGTATATTTAATATATTTTGGAGTATTTTAGGACATATTACAGTAGCTTTTTTAGGGTTTTTCAGTGCTTTGCTTCCATATTTGCTGTACTGTAAATCAGCTTGTATATTTTCCCATACATTTACAGAGCTTGCACTCCCTGTTTAACCTATTCTTTAATTAAACGGATAAGACTTCATCTGTTTGACTCACAAATATATTGTTCAAATTAATAGTGCATCATATTTGTTCTGGATTGTTTTTTTCCCACATGTTGTTGAGCAGGAAGGTTACTTGTTATTTGACATTTGCTGAACTGAACTAATCTAACATCACTGAGCAAATAAACATCAGGTTTATATGGATCCATTGTGGTCAGACACAGTTCCTTAAAAAGTATTTTATCACTTTGTAAAAAAATTATATTATTAATAAATAAAAAATGTTGAAAAGAGAGTCACATACAGTATAAAACAGAATATCAGTCACCTCACATAAACCTCACAGACATCATTTTTACTCTGTTTTCAGCTGAGTATTGTGGGATTGTGTAGTCCTATAGGCAACCTATTGGTTGTTTTCTTTTAACTGTACTTTGAGATCAAGAAGGACTAAGAAAGATCAAGAAGGTGTCTCACCCATAGCAAGGCTTGGTCAAGGTCAAGAGTTTGAGTCTGGATACCAGCAGTGTTTTTAGGTGGGGGGAGTGACTGACCAGTGCTCTTTTTCACCATCAGTACCACAACTAAGGTGAGGACCCTTGAGCAAGGCACCAAACCCCCAACTGCTCTCTGGGCACCACAGCAAAAATGGCTGCCCAGTGCTCCAGATGGGACACAACACTTCATGACACAATACTTCATGACAGTGCAGACTTATGCTTCAACTTCTCTTGCTCAGTCCTGGTTCTTCTTAGTTGATCTTTGACTCGTGTGTGCCCTGTTAAACAGCCAGTCACTACAGCCGTACTGTATACTAATGGGTTCTGATTTATTGTAATGCCTGCATTAGACTATGGCTTGTTTCCACCGACTGGTTTGGGTCAGTAAGGTATGATTATAGACAGAACCTCTTAATCATTCTTGCCTTTCCTCTTACTACTGTACATGTTAGGTGTGGTGTACGGAAAATAGCGATCAACAGCATTCTTGTGTGAAGAAGAAAGGACATAATAAATATGCAATAAAAGTGACATAATGGATAAAACATTTATGGACTTAAAGGGTTAGTTCACCCAAAAATGAAAATTAGAATTAAAATAAATTTAGGCAACTGACTCAACCCCAAACATTCCTTACAGCCGTCAGGCTGAAGGTCTGGCTACGCGAAACTATGAAGCACTAATCCCACATGTTAAGGCCTGTCAAAAAGAAACGGCATGAACAGTGCCTTTATTGTTGTGGATTTTTTAGTTTTGGTTTCGGACTAAGACTATATGAACTATGAAGTCTATATGTATTGAATCTTTTTGATTTTCTTTGTAGGTTGGTTTTCTTTAGCTTGAAGGTAAAAACTAATTTGTCAAGTCTTGTTGAACAATCTTTGAACCCTCCCTAAAACCAGCCTAAACATTTGCATGTCAGAGTTATAGATAAGCTATAAATCAGTTTTAGGGAGAGTTCAAAGACTGTACAACAAGACTTTACAAATAGACCTATTATATGGACTTAAATGAACAGCATCTTGCAGATCAGAGATTTCAAAAAAAGCCATAGTTCATAGTTTGTATAGTCCAAACCAAATAAAAAAAATCCATAACAAAGAAGACTTGCAAACACAGACCCTAAACCCAAAACAATGCACAGCTCATCATAGGCCAATTCTACCTCTCCATAGTAATTGCTCTTGCTCTCCTGTTAAACGCCACAGACAAACAACAGTGTATGCACCCTAATGGTTCATATAGACAGAATTCTTCTCTCATGTGGTGCTGCTGAATTTATAATTACAATTTGTAAACTTGGAACATTCTGAGAGTTATGACTTGGACTAGGACTTTGACATGTACCACATGACCGCTGCCAGGTTCTTCTAGAGGTTATCTCTAATGCCAAGTTTAGACTGCACAATTTTCAAAGTAGTCGCGTCACAGATCTTTTCACACTGCATGACTATCTGAGGTAGCTTTCAGTCACTGCTGTGTTCACAGTGCATGATAGATGACTTTACAATAGGAACTGGCGACAACTTTGTCAGAGTCCGCAAAATACCAACCAAACACATGCGAAAAGTGACATGAGAAGTGAACAAGCACCGATTTAACTGTAATTTCGGGCATTTGTCGGGCATAACGCAGAGTTCAGACTGCATGATTTTAGCCTCAATTTTTACTCGCCGACAGATTGTGAGAAATCACAGACAAAAGCCCGAAATCACAGGCAAATCGGTGCTCGTTCACGCGAGTGACAATCACACAGTGTGAACTATCAAAGATGCAATCTGAGCAACACAGTCTCCCTCCAACTCGGCACATTTTGACATTCTCTGTTCGATTCATAGAAAGAAATTTCTATGTCGATGATGGGCTGACAAGTGTCTCATCAGTAAATGAAGCTATCCAGCTAATTAATGAAGCAAGAAAACTTTGCAGCACAGAGAGACTTCGTTTGCACAAATTTGTGTCAAACACCCAAGAAGTGATAGCATCAATTCCTCAACAAGAATGTGCTGAGAGTGCTATGGTTCAAGACTTGGCATTGGGTGAGCTTCACATTGAGAGGGCACTCGGTGTGAATTGGTGTGTGACATCTGACAGTTTTCAGTTCCGAGCATCTGTTAAGAAACAACCACCTACAAGAAGAGGAGTTCTTTCCACGGTGGCTTCTGTGTATGACCCACTTGGCTTTGCAGCACCCTTCATCCTAGTTGGTAAGCAAATATTGCAGAAGATGTGCCAAGACAAAATTGATTGGGCTGAACCACTAAGGGATGATTTGTTACCACAGTGGGAACAGTGGATTTCAGGTCTACGAAGTTTAGCAGATGTCAAGATTTAGAGATGCTATCTGCCATCAACTATCAAGGATGTTCAGCGTTATGAGCTTCATCCTTTCTCTGACGCTAGTGCATCAGGTTATGGAGAATGCACATATCTCAGAGCCATCGACACATCAGGAAACGTTCACTTTTCCTTAGTTATGGCCAAAGCCAGAGTCGCTACTACTAAGATTACCACCATACCTAGGCTGGAGATGTCAGCAGCTGTAGTGGCTGTGCAAACAAGTGACTTGCTGAGAAAGGAATTAGAGTTAGACAGCTTAGAGGAGTACTTCTGGACAGACTCGAAGGTTGTTCTTGGGTACATTAATAATGATGCCAAAAGGTTTCACGTCTTTGTGGCCAATCGTATTCAGCGGATTTAACAAAGTACGGATGCTAAGCAATGGAGATACATGACCTCTGAAGAGAACCCGGCTGATTCCGCATCTAGAGGTCTTACAGCAGAAGAGCTCATGTCCTCCAATTGGTTTAAAGTTTCTGTGGAAAAATGAACTGCCCAAAGATGTAAAGATGGGAGGTCTCGAAGTTGATGAGCCCAGAGCTTCGAAAAGCACAAGTTCATAATACCAAAACAATTGAAGGAAGATCATTGCTTGATCGACTCGATAAGTTTTCTGATTGGAAAAGAGTGGTGAAAGCTATTGTGAGACGTAAGAGACGTGCCAAAGAAGTCAAAGGTCTTGTTCCAAGAGTCAATTAAGCTTTGTGCATTGAAGAAAGAAGGGAGATAGAATTCACCATTATCAAAATGGTTCAACAATCAGCCTTTGGTGATATGATACAGAGTCTCAAACATCAGAAGGAAATTAAATCCAACAGTAAGTTGCATCAGCTTAATCCCTTCCTAGATGAGCATGGCACCCTCAGGGTGGGAGGTCGACTGACACATGCTGCATTGCATTCGCATGTGAGACATCCTGCAATTCTTCCTGCAATTCTTCCTAAGGAAATCAGATATCCACCTTACTCATCAAATATTATCATGAAAGGGTGCATAACCAAGGAAGGGGTGACCTTGAACGAATTGCGTTCAAATGGTATTTGGATCTTGGGATGTAATAAGGCAGTTTCCTCACATATCTACAAGTGCATTAAGTGTAGGAAATTTAGAAGGCCCACTGAAGAACAGAGGATGGCAAATCTTCCTCAGGAACCCATGTAAACAACTCCTCCTTTTACGTACTGCGGGATGGACTGCTTTGGTACGTCAAGGAAGGAAGAAAAGAGCTGAAGCGTTATGGGCTTCTATTTACTTGTATGTGCTCAAGAGCAGTGCATGTAGAAATGTTGGACGATTTAACCACTGACGCATTCATTAATGCATTACATTCTTTCATTGCCATACGTGGACCAGTGCCTCATCTTAGATCGGACCAAGGTACTAATTTTGTTGGTGCAAGACGAGAATTTGCTCAAGCAATAAAAGAAATGAATCCAGACTGCCTTAAAGTGTCTTGACCTCGATTCTGGATCAGTCAGCTTGACTTGATAGTACCTCCCTAAGAACATTTCTCTATGAGGTCTTGGCCATTATAAATAGCCGACCATTAACAACTGAGCATCTAAATGATCCTTCTGGACTACAACCTCTTACACCTAACCACATATTGACTACCACCACCAGGAGAGTTTGTAAACAAAGACGTTTACCTTCGCAAGAGATGGCGCAAAGTGAAATTTCTAGCTAACATGTTCTGGTCACGTTGGAGAAAAGAATATCTCCTGAACCTTCAACAAAGGCAGAAATGGCATAAACATCGCAGAAATGCAAAGGTCAATGACATTGTTATTTTGAAAGAGGACACAGCTCTGCGCAGTCAGTGGAAGTTTGCGAAGGTGACAGAAGTCCACACTGGCACAGATGGCTGTGTAAGAACAGTGAAGTAACTGATCAGTGATTCAGCATTGGATAAAAAGGGCAAACATGTTACTAAACCAACTTACCTTAAAAGGCCCATTCAGAAACTTGTCACCCTGATTGAAGCAGAATAAGAGCCAATCCTTGTGTCTACCATTGCTTGGGTTAATCTATGATATTCTTAAGTAAAGATTAATATTAGTCAGTTAGGAAAAGCACAAGAAGGTGCTTTGGTGGGAGTGTAACTGACAAGGACAAAAGTTATATTTCTTTGTCAATTGTTTTTTTTTTTTTAATATTTTGTTAAGGACATTTCATTTGAAACTGATTGTTAGGAGTTGTTTTTAGCGGGACTTTTATTATGAAAAAGCGGAAATGTTCTGAATCTTATAGTGTACTCATCTGGAATCAAGAACAATTTCAGATGCAAGAATATCTCCTTTTGGTAATAAGCGGCCAATGAAGTAAGTTTTGTTTGTATTATATGCGATTGATGTTAACTGCGTTGTTGTGTGAAAGAACGATGTCTGTATAAAGCTATAGTTAAATTAAGGTTAACAATTCTGTCTAAAGGATTTCCAAAGCTGTTTTTTGTGTTTACTATGTTCTTTATATTATTTGTGTTTACTTTTTGTGTGCATTCAGTCATGGCATCTTGAGTTGGTTGGTTATGGTGAACCAGTCAATAAATTGTCAGTCATCAGAGAATCCGTGTGCTCGTGAAATTACTGGTGGAGCTTCAGCAAAGGACCTTGTGAAGACCCATCTGATGCATTCTCTCATTCTGTGTTCACTTTGTTACTTTGTCTAATTGATCTGGTTTCCTCCTTCATACTCAGTTGTCTATTATAATCTATTAGTAGTAATTATTAATTTATTGGTGTCATCATTAGTTTTCACTCTATTGTTAATTAATTTAATTAATCTTACTGCAATTGTGTATTCTTTGCATTGATGATGCGAAACGAAGTTTACATGATGACATTTGTAAGCATTCAAAATACCAAAGTACTAAATTTAAAATTGAACGTACTACCCGACCATTAAAAAGTGCATTCTATATAGTATTTATGTGGGTTGTACTACATCCGCCATATTGATGTTGTTACTTGTCATGCTTTCCACCATTTTTCAAATATGAAAACTCCTCTCCTGGAGCCTCATTGGATAGGAAAGTGTCCATGGTATGCGTACTATAGAATTCGAGGTTATCCGGGTACTTCTCGCCTACTGAATTTCGAATACTATGAATTTGGACGTATAACTCGCCTCACAAACCTTTTTTTGCGTACTATATAGTAGGGAGGTATGTGATTTTGGACGCAGCATGTGTAATTTCTTTTAAACTTTCAATGCATTTTTAAAATTGACAAGTGATTTTAATGACGTTTCTAAATATTAACGTATGATCAGTCAAGCGTTAGGCCTAAGTTTGTTACATTTACATTGAGTTTCTCTGATCTTACCCTGGAGGTCCAATGCACTGCAGAGTTTAGCTCTAACCCTCAGGCCGGGCCAATCGCTCACGGCCGGAGGGATATAAAAGAGAGACTTAAACACGGAAGCAACGAGCTACGACTCCACTTTGCTTGATGAGTGACTTACCTTTACTTTCATTGCAGAAGATAGGCCGTTGAGCAATGAGCCCGGACCTTTGAGGATCACTGGAGCACTCGCCCCCGCAACCTGGGAAAGAAAAGAAGGGATTTCACTCACGCCAAGCACCGCCACCACCACTATCAGCGCACTGCATTACTCACCTGTTTTGTAAATAAATCCACCCTCCGGGGTTTATGTTCACTCTACTGGTTTGTCCTTTCATACTCTCTAGTGCCAGATTTCACAGTGTGTACATATATATTAAGTAATATTAGTCAAACATTCTATAATACTTGTTATTAATGAACATTACTGTAAAGTGTTATCCAAAAAATCTAGTCTAAAAAATCTAAAGGGATAGTTCACCTAAAAATGAAAATTCTGTTATCAAGTATCTTCTGCTTAACACAGAAGAAACACATAAGGTTTGAAATGGCATGAGGGTGAGCAAACTATGACAAAAAAAATAATGGTAAGTATAGTATTTACATTTTAATAGTCTTTTTTTATGAACAAGCTGACTGGCAGAGCTATGGCAATGCTGGAGTTAGATTATGTATCAAACTACAAAGGAAATAAAGCAACATATACCACCAATCAATGTAAATTGTAGCTCTCTTCACAACAATACAGACACAGGTTGGTTCCTTGAAACGGGCGTTTATTCTTTACATTTTGTTGCAGG
>JAUYWG010000041.1:4469502-4484446 GCA_034779775.1 Enteromius afrohamiltoni
AAAGGAGGTTTATGAGATGCTACTACAGCAAACAAACTAATTGGTCCCTACTAGATGTTTCTGACTTTTTCTGTTCACGTAATCTGCTGATTGTGTTTGTTTTTTTTTCCTAGGTTGCTTTCAAAAGTGACTGGAGAGTAAAAATTAGGAGGGAGCAGAGCTGAAGGCCAGAGCAGGAAAACTTGGGAGCTATTTAACAGAACAAAAGTCAAGACATCAATAAAAAAATGGTCAAATACGTGAATTTGCATGCTGTAAGCTGCTAAACTGTTAGCTAGTTGTGTGTAGTTCAGATCAGTCAGGTTTTTATTGCCAATTAATTACAGTAGTAAATAACAATTAGTGTTTTTTTCTCAGATAAATTCAAGGATACAAAAAACAAAATGTGTTTTATCGAAGATTGTTGATAGATAAATAAATTACATTCTTCCCCTGAATGCTGGTTGGCCAGTTGGACCAGCTCAAGCTGGATTTTCCAGTAGGGAGGCTTTTAGTTATGGGGATGTTAAAGTAGAAATGTTTCCACTGAACACAGAAGGCTGTCTGACTGTGGCAGCCAAAAATTATGATATATAATTATATGATATAAATATGATATGATTAAGTTGAAGACAGATGATCTCGGAACATTGTTTTCTCTGTTTCTGGTAATATAATGGCAACCGTAGTTTTAATAATCTTTTTTATTTATTTATTTTTTTTTATTTAAGACACACTACATGCAATAATCATTCTACAATAATTCCAAATCTTCATATTTAGAAACGTAAGTTAGCTACATAAACTTGCACACATTGTCCTTGCACTGTATTAGACGATGTTGACAATGACAATAAACAAACATAGTTAAAACATATTTAAGAATTATTTTCAGTTATGAAAAGTGTCTCTCTAAAATAAACCAGTGATTAAAATACCGTTCATCTTACCTTACCGTTAATTAGCTTCTTTGGAAAAGGTTTTAACTTTTGCTCATGTTGAAATATGCGTACACAACAATCCACACGCAGTATTCACCACTCAAACTCCCTCCAACTAATGAGGAAATCCACGCGAGGGGTAGAGTTGCCTCTAGAGCAGTGGTTTTCGAGTCTGTCCTCCAAGCACCCTACATTTTGCATGTCTCCCTTATCAGACACACCTGATTCAACTCATCAGCACTCTTTAAAAAGTAACCAAATTGATTTATTCCAAGTTTCACAGTAAGATACACTTTTCTAAGGATAAGCAAATAGAAATAGAACTGTGTGTGTAAAACAAAAATTTTATTTAGTAACAAATACATATATAATATAAAAATACATGCAGAAAGTATATTTTATTAAAGGAAGTTAAATAAATTGCTCATGATCATTTGCAGGATAAAAACCCTCAAACACTGTGTGGCAATAATTTCTTGACAGTAGCCCATTACAAAAAACACACATTTGCTCAAGGAGAGTAAAACCAACTGCAATAAAGTACCTTTACGAAGTAAAAATGTTACTAGCTCAGTAGGTCTAAGGTGACCCAGTAAAATGTGGAACTCATGTGATAAAATCTGTAAAGACTAAAAGATATAAAAATCAGGATGTAAAACAGGATGTGCTAAGAGTGCAGCAATGGACCCTCCCCCCAAAAGAAAGACAGTCGGAAGAGATTACACATTACATTTCCAAATGCTTGCCACATAATTAACTACCTGTCTTTCTGCAACATTTTTGAATGACACTCATTATATAAAGGGCTATATAAAGGGAATGCTTTGAACAAAACATTGCGGTCAAGTCCCCATCACTGTGGTATCCCAAACCTGTCCCGGGGGATGCCCTGTCCTGTGCATTTTGCATGTCTCCCTAATCCCTAATGTTTGATAAGTGAGACATGCAAAAGGTGCAAGACAGGGGGGCCTTCAGGACCGGTTTGGTAACCACTGCTCCAGTCAAGCACATTGGTATCAAATATATAGCTCTGCACAGTTTCACTTCAACCTTAGCTAATCTTTTTGGGATTACTAAAAATGTTTAAGCAGACATGATATGTACCTGTGGCCCTCCTGGAATTGAGTTTGAGACTGCTCTAGCAGAAGCAATGATTTCTTAATTACATACAAAATATACAAGTCAGTAATGCAAATTAACAGCCTCTTGTATAAATATTATTGACATAGGACAGTAGAGATATGACAGGAAAGAACTCGAGAGGGATTGGCAAAAGACCATGAGATGGAATTTGTACATCTTCAAAAGTTGAAGTTCAAAAATTTACAGAAATATGATACGCACCTTTAGTAAGGGAAGATATGCAGAATTTGTCTGGAATCTGAAATGTGACAATCCATTGAGAGAAAAAAAACCCTTAAGGCCCATTCACACGTTTTATTGTCAAAACCAACATGCGATTAACCTTCAGTTTATTTTAAGCACTCTAAAGTTGCTAATGTCTGTTCCTTTACAAGCTCTACAAAATACCATTCTTCAAGTGATTTTATAGCCCTTCTCATGGTCATTGTCTATAGCTCGACTTCCCTATTCTTATAAAAGAGATGAGATTTGCATCTTTTCATTTAATAAGAGAATCAGTAAATGTACAGAAAAAAAGAAAACTTACAGTAGCAAAAATTTCCAACTAATATTTTATTCCTCCATGCCCTTTACAATGAGTCATTAAAATGTATTCAAACTACATTTTACATAGAATCAGAAGGAAGTTCAAAAACCTGTTTACACCTAGATGTTTCCCACAGTGTTTCAACACTGCAACAGTATACACAAAATTAGGTAACATTGTTTTCTCTCCTTACATAAATAACTCCCTAGGCTAAAGCAAGGGTGTCAAACCCAGTTTCTGTGAGAAAAAAAATTGTCTCTATGTGCACATACAAAGACAAGATTGGTCAACTTGTGCACCAGTAAATGGATATTTATCACTTCATAAAATACACCCGAAGAGCACCCTAAAACAAACTCAAAACTGAGAAATATAACATGGTCAATTATTAACCTGAAGCTTACAACACTGAATTTTATTGGTCTGAATGACATTTTTCCATCTTACCATTTCCATCTGGGTATTCCACTTGACACAAAACCACAAAATGACACCATAATAAAGTTCTCTAACAGGAAAACTGTCCATGTCAGTGCATTGAACCATTCTGTGTGGTATCCTAAAAAACAAAGCAAGTAAAGCATTGTCTGTGCAAAAAAGCAGGCACTTTGAAAATGTCAGCAGAAAGACAGTGTGTGATAGGCTACTATTTAAAATCTAAAACGTATTACACTTAATCATGAAACAGTAGCCATCAAATCAAAATTCAATTCATTTGTTTCTATCAAGAGGCTATAAGCAGAATTCAGAAAACCTTGTTATTTTTCCCCTTCATAGTTAAAATATGTTGGAAATACATGTTGAGTAATGTTATGTTAAGAAATATCCAGATCTGCGGCTGACAGCATCATTTAGATCAGGCGGAGCCAATCCTGCTCGTGGAGATCTACTGTCCTGCAAAGTTCGAGACACCCCTTGCTGCAGACTGCAGCGCGGTGATGTCAGGTACGTGACGTAGTTACCTGACGTATGTGTATGTGTTTACCGCGCATGCGCAAAGTAACGTATGGTATGTCTATAACACCTTATCCTACCTGACAAACCTAAACCTACCCTTACTGTTAATGTCTACACCTCAAACAAACCTAAACCTACCCTTAATGTTAATGCAAATATATTAATTATGAATGCAATATTGATGTGCGCATGCATGGTAAACACATACACATACGTCAGGTACCTACGCCACGTATGTACCTGACGACACCGCACTACAGTCTGCATCGAGGAGTACTTGCAAAGTTCAGCTCCAACTAATTAAGGTCTTCAGGATCGCTTGAAAAATTAAGGGCAGGTGCATCTGATTAGAGTTGGAGCTGAATTTTGCAGGACAGTCGATTGCCAGAAGTAGGATTGGGCACCCCTGATTTAGAATCTGAGTACGAAGGATATAAAAATACTGTGGCTCTTACTTTATGTATTACAGGCAGCCTGGATAACAGAAGAGGATCCTGGGATTCTTTAAGCAGCTCATCTCCAAGTGGAGAAAGAGAATGAGGAGCACAGAATTCAGACTTCTGCCGCCATAGCACTGCCCCCACCAACAGCAGACTGATGATGACTACCAAAGGAAGAACAAATAAAGGTGATGAAGGGAACAGTGCAATTACTGTAAGAAGAGACATAAAAGGACGTTTCTCAAAATGTGAACCTGGACCAGAAAAACAGTCATATTGATTTTATAAATTGGGATTTATCTGAAAGCAGAATAAATAAGCTTTCTATTGTGGCCAAGATGTCCCATGCAGTGTATTTTTGGCTTTTGCTATAAATATACCAGTGCTATTTAAGACTGGTTTTGTGGCCCAGGGTAACAAATGATAAATGCAAAAAGTTTGCAATAGAGACATTAGACAAACCAGTGAGTGAGAGGAGCCATGCAAACTGTGAATCAGGAGAAGGTGTGGTTTCCGACTGCAGCAGATCATTGCCTGAAAATGCAAAAACGATTAGAAACAAGTTTGTCATGTTCTATGAAATATTTGTTTTTGAGGACATTTTAGTTTTCTTTTGTATGGCTTTTTTTATTTTTTATCCGTTTTTGGTTCTGAAGCAGTTCCAATAAGAACCACTGACTAAAACAAAGAACAACAAAACTACATGAAACTGCAAAAAAACAAAACAAAAACAAAATAAAGCAAGCAGAAGTGTTATTCACCCCAAAAGTTTGATGCTTCAGCAAGTAAAATGCACAAATCACATAATCGTGTACAGTTAGTAAACGCAAACATAATCTTCACTTAAATAGCTTATCTATACCTTTTAAAAATAACGTCTAGTTACGAACGTAACCCACATTCCCTGAAGGAGGAAACGGAGACATTACATATGGGAACTCGCCAGAGAGACTGGGTGTCGAGAAAGCGTGCCTTCTCGGCATCCGACACCTGCGCCAGGTTCAGCCACAGATGTCGCTCCTGGACCACCATGGTGGACATCACCTGACCAAGGGCACGCTCTGTGACTTTTGTCGCCTGGAGAGCGAAGTCAGTTGCAGTGCGGAGTTCCTGCATTGCCCCCTGGTCCAGCCCACTCTCATGCAGGTGTTGCAACACTTTAGCCTGGTAGACTTGAAGCGTTGTCGTCGCGTGCAAGACGGTGGCAGCCTGCCAAGCGGCATAGTAAGCCTCGCCCGCCAGAGCGGACGACAACTTACATGCCTCGGACGGGAGATGCGGCTGATCACACCAGGCGGAAGCACTGTGCAGGCACAAGTGCACCGCAACAGCGCGCTCCACCTGAGGGATGGCCGCATACCCCCTGGCTGCACCGCCATCGAGAGTGGCGTGGGGCGAAGAGCCTGGGCAAGTGCACACCAATATTCATTGCCTTTTGTATAAAGCTCAAAAGCAGTTGGTCTCTCTGGCGAGTTCCCATATGTAACGTTGAAGTGATTCGACTGAAAGGGTAGCTTCAGATCCCTTTACTTCAATGAAATAATAAAGTTCAGTGTTTGGTTTTAAAAATACATTTTTGGTACTTGTTTGAGGTTCTCTTAACTAGTTGCTTATTAGCAGGCATATTACTAAAATATTAGCCATTTATTAGTTATAAGTAAGCACATATTAATGACTTATTCTACATGACCTTATTCTATCTAATATCTAATCCTACCCAGTCCCTTAACTTAACTACTTTACTACTACTCAACTACTTTACTAACTATTAATAGGCAGCAGCAGGCAATTAGGGATTTATTATGAGGGAAAACCGATGTTAATAGTGAATAAGTGTTTCCTATTCTAAAGTGTTACCAAATTCTTTGTTTAAATCTACAAAGAATATGCACACTATTTTTCTTGTACAGCTGCTTTACATCAGAATTAAAAATGTTTTGAAGTTATTTACCTGATAATTACTGTGATGCTGCATTGAATAGATCTAAAATCAAAAATAAAATATAGCTCCTATATGGAAGAAAAACAAGTTGAGTAAGAAATTTTTTTTGACTACCTAAAGGCTGTAACAGTGGGTGAAGGATGACCAGCCCAGCTGGTGAAACAGAACCCAGTCTCTGAGAAACCTGGAGCATGTTGCCATTGTGCTTGTCTGCACTACAGATGGAGTTGGTCAACTGGTCACTCCAGTACACTCGACTCTGCAGGATATATACATAAAAAATTCCATTATCTATGCAACATCAATAACATATTATTAATATTTCTGTAAATCAACAAAAATGCTTAATATATGGATATTATAAAACATTATTAAGGGACACAAGTGAGTGTGTGTGTGTGTGCATATACACAAAGACATTTTAAAAAATATATCACTGGTAAGGAAATATAGGTTGAGGAAAAGTGACATGCATTTTGTCATGTACCTCAAATAAGGCAAGTCCAAACGGTTGATCTAGATATCCATTGGACTCTACAACTGTCTTTCTGTGTTGCCCGTCAAATGCAACCCTTGATATTACGCGCATACCGGAGTCAGCCCAGTACAGCAGATCACGAGGGATATCTAAATGAGTAAAGAAAGAAATATATATCAACAGGTTTATTCATTTAACTTTTACTAAGTGACTAAACTTGACAAACAGATAACATGATTATTGTACACTGCAGCTATCAGCAGAATAGAGGTTTGCCTAATTTCTGAGGTTTACAAGTTCTACAAATTTTTCCTGTTCAACATGCATACACATGCAGTACTCAGTAAGACAACAGCGTTGTAGTAGAAGCAGATGAACTTAAGTTTGGGTATTAGTAGAAATGTGCAGCCAAGAGACACAGAGACTTCTCTCTAATAACTTTATTGTAAAGTGCGTTAGTCGTCTTTTATTGGCTCAAGCCTCCATTACTAAATGTTAGAAAATTACATTTTGGCATCACCACCACCCTGGTGGGCATTGTTTTCTATTATTATTCAAAAAAAATAAAATCTTACTTTGTCTTCACAAATTAGCTTATGAGAGGACTAACCTAAAGAAATTGCGACAGGATGACGTATAGCTGAAGTTATCAGTGCTATTCTGCTCGTCCCATCCAAACTGGCACGTTCAATTCTGGGAAACTCTGCACAATCTGCCCAGAACACATACCTGGCAAAGAAAAACAGGTTTAGAACTCATTCCTACATGACAAAAACACCATAGTAACGTACAATACATACTTTCACAAGTTTGCGCTTCATCATAATAAATAATAAGTGAGTTTGGCGTGCTGTCTGGTGAGGGAGGGAAGGAAAGTGGGTTTATTTATAGTGGGTAAGATGGATCTGATTGGATGGATGAAATGAGGAGATTGATTAGTTAATGCGGTGCCATCGGTTGATTCGTATACGCTGCGTATATGAATTCGTATATTCCTCCCGAAAACTAGTTTTGCAACGTCACATAGTGTTTTTTAACCATATTATAGTAAACAAAATACTTTACCCATTAGTGCACTAAGTCTTCTACTTAGGGTGTTCTGTACTACAATTCACTGCAGTAAAAACTAAAAGCATACTACAGTATTAGTTTATCAGTTCACTATAGTTAATATTACAGCATGCTGTAGCATTATATATATATACACAGTATAGTACACTTTACTACAGTATGGTTCAAAAACACTAATATTTACTATAAATTAGTATAGTATTTTTTCATGTGGGATTCAGACAACTAACTAAATTTATTCAAACATTATTCAACCTTAAATGCATGCTCCACCCAAAAATTTGAATTCTCTTATCAGTTATTCATATCCTCATACTGACCCAGATATATGATTTTTTTTTTTCCTGTAGAACACAAATCCATCTCAGTGAGTACATGAAATGAACCTCAAATCTGGCATTGATTTATCAGCCAAGATTATAGATTGTGGTTTTAGTGTCAACTTTGAGGGGCCCTTGAACTTGCATTATATGAACTCATAGAAATGTGAAAATGTTTTTGATTTTAGCAAATCAGTTTTTGTTCCAAAAAGGTTATTTACATCTATGACGAAACAAGTGGAAATGATAAGAGAATTTTAATTTCAATAATGAAGGATATAATTCAAGAAATCAATACTGGGCATATCTTTCCAAAATCTTAGCACTTGTTTTTATTATGAAAAATGTTACATTGTATTATGCTGTTTAATATTTGTTGCTAATAATAATAATAATAATAATAATTTTCTACCTCTAAAATTACATTTAAAGAAAAATAGCTAAAATTTACCCAAAATATCTCTTCGCCATATAACTAAAATTCTAAAAATTAAAATTAACTTAGATACTTGTCTCACATTATTTCCAACAGAACATTCTGATTCACACAGAAATGCCACATTATACCTTAAATTAAGTGGCTAAATATTATCCAGTGAAGACAGTATTTTTACCCTAGCAGCGGCTGGACAGCAACTGCAGTAGGTCTGGAGAGCCCAGAGATGAGCTCACTTTGTGTGGAGCCATTCAGAGAGGCCACGTGTAAAGCATGAGTACTGGTGCTGACCCAGTACAGAAGCTCATGGATCCAGTCTACCGCTAATCCCAGAATGCCTGTGGAGGCCTTTAACAACACAGTTGGTCGAAGGTCACTGGAGTCTAAAGACATCCTGAAATAGACGAATAAGATTAAATTAATTAAATGTGTTTTGTGTTGATAATAATGGGTATATATTTCTATTTAATCTGAAAGGCTTTGCACCTGTAGATGATGTCATTCTCAGGAATGATCCAGTATAATGTGCTATTTTTATTCAGGGCAGAAACAGGTCCTGGTGTGGCTCTTATATATGTGATGTTTCTTTGCTCAGAGCCACTAAGGTCCATCCATTTAACACCTTCATGCGTGCCAACCACCACATGAGCAGCCACACCTGTACAAACCAAACAAGTGTTAACGAAAATCATTTTGGTTAACTAAATGAAAGCAGAAACAAAGCATAAAACAAACGATAAGTATAGAGAATAAGAATATTAAAATGTTAAATTAAAAATGTGGTATTTGCAACTAACTTACAATTTCTTACAACTGCATTAAAAAAAAATGAATCGACTATAATAAACTCAATAGAAATCTAGAATAATTTATAGAAAACAAAAACAATTGTTAAAAACTACGAATGACCAAAGTGAAAAGCAAAACTTAAAATAAAATTTTAAAAATGCTATTTCAAAATATAATAATAAATATTATAATAGTAAAATAATTTTATTACATTGGCATTGAGCCAAATACATATGCAAAACACATAAGCAATCTTGACTGCCTTTACAGGCCACTTATGTGGAAATCTTCCTCTCACCTGTAGCCTTGCACTCTCCAGACCCGGCGGTCAGCACATACCCATCTTGACATCCACATGCAAGAGATCCATTGTTATGGACACAAATTTGATCGCATCCATCTGAATCAAAACAGTGGTCCACATCTGGAAGTGAAAAAAGTACATATTTGAGTGGCAGTCTATTGTGACACATTGACACAGGTTTTGTATGTTTTGAAGACAACTGTGATTTAACAGTAAATCATAGCATAACAAAACAGAGAAGCAACTCTGATTTGGAACTAAAATCAAGCTATTTTTATGGCATTTAAAAATTAGTATAATAATAATAACAATAATTAGTAAACTGTCACTTATTAAAATAAAATTATTTTATTTATGGTTTTATTTCACATCACAAGAGATCACTTCACAAGGGCAGACCCATTTAGATCATAAGAGCTGTTGAATACTACTACTTTTAGCTCTGCAACCACCCTGTTCTGGACACTAAGGGAAACAAAATGTATGATCACAGACTGTTCTACAGTTAACTCTATAAACACTATACATTTTTTTACACTGGATCATGTAATGTCAAGTTTTTTGCACAGTTGTCAAGTGTGACTAATTTCTCACCCTGGCAGTGTGTGTCCTGGACCAACCTCATTCCACTGGGACAGTCACACATGAAACCAAGAGGCAGATCAATACACAAATGAGAGCAGCCACCATTATTGATCTCACATTCGTTGTCATCTACATAACATAAATAAGAAGGTTACTTTATAAAGCACTTTTTCAAAATTCTCTCACCATCTCTGCATATATTATTTTTTATTACATTTGCATTATCTTAATTTATATATACAAACACACACACAGTACTGTGCAAAAGTATTTTCACCAAAGAAAAAAATCTTTTGCGGTAGCGTGTCGGTTGGAAATATCAGTTTAGATTTATTTTTGTCATTAATTGTAATAATGCAGTGAGATTATTGTCTGCCAACAGCCAGTGCTCCACACAGAGATCTGATCTGATCATCATCCAGTCTGTCTGGAATCACATGAAGTAACAGATCAAACTGAGACAGACTCAATCCAGAAGAACTGTACTGTTCAAAGTTTTACACACTCATGCTGTAAAATGAGGATGCTTTCAAAAATAATGCCATAAAAAGATTTTATTTATCAATTAACTTCTATTAACTAAATTAAATCAATATTTCTTAAAGCTTTTGATAAAACAGCTTCTGTTCCGTGGTACACTTGCCCATAGTTTTTCAGGTAGGTTTTTAGAAGCATCTTGGAGACGTTGCCACAGTTCTTCTGGATTGAGTCTGTCTCCGTTCGTAATCACTTAATCTCATAGCGTTAAAATACTCCATCTGTATCAGAGAATACATCTGTCTGACTCTCACCAATCAGCCTTTGCACTGGAAACGCATGAATAAATAATTTTCAAAGCTTTCTGAATCCCCTAATCTAGTGTAAATTACTACTCCGTTATAAATGTGTTACTGATCATTCATAGATCTTTCACCTTAGTGTGTACACACAACCTGTAACCGGCAGGTCTGTAAAACATTTACCACTGATGAATAGTTTTTAGACAGGGGATGCAGAAAGTGTTGAAAATGATTTATTCATGTGTTGGTAGATAATAATAGTGTGTTGACATTTCAATGTTTTTTGAAGTGAATAATAAAATATTAACTTTTTTGTAACAATTGTATCTTTACAATTAGCCTTTACTAAGCCTATTTCATGATGCCATTTAAGATAACTTACAAAAGATGTGTGAATCGTTAGCATATTACTTAATATATTTTAAATATATTTATAATAAAAGAATGTATTTCCTTGCTGTGTCACATGGCCTGTCAGTGGCTGCTCCTGCCAGCCAGTTGAAGATTAAACCCCTCTCCTGTTTTTTGTGAATAAACTCTTTGTGTGTTTATTTATCCATAAATATACCACAGTTCTCTTCATCGCTGCCATCTGCGCAGTCTTTGATGTTGTCACACCTCCCTGAATTTGGCACACAGCGTCCATTTGTGCACCTGAACTGTGACCTAGAGCATGTCTGTGTGCATGAGTCTAACTGTTCATCTGCTCCATCAGGGCAGTCAGGCTTGCCATCACAGACACTGCTGGAAGAAACGCAGCGTGCTCCTGCCACACAGTGGAAGGAGCCACCAGTGCAATTCAAACAGGAAATCTCATCGCTGCTGTCGCCACAATCATTCACACTGTCACAGCGAAGATTCAGAGGCACACATCTGCTGTTGTTACACTCAAACTGCTCTGTGCACCTGGGAAAACCTGCGAAAGACGAGAGTGAAAACCACGGTTTAGTTCTGAGAGATTTTGAAAAGGAGTAGCAGAAATAAACTATATGAGGCTTTATCAGAGAAACTGAATCAAATTTGCTGTTAATTTTATCTAATTCAATTTTTTGCACATTTATTAATTTTTCAGTAATACCTAAAGTAGGAATACAAAATGAGTAATTAATAATTGTAAACTTAATGGAAGCAGAATAGCAAAAATATTTTTCTATTTAATCAAATTTATTTCTCTGATTCTAAGATTTTAGCATAGTTACTCCAGAGTTGATGATCATATGCTAATATATTATCAGTACTGGAAACTGTTGCTGCTTAATATTTTTGCTTGGTAATTTTCTTTTCAGGATTGATTCGTTGATAGATAAAAAGATATTCTTTCCTTTTCTTTTGAAAGAAATTAAACCTTTAATTCAGCAAGAATGTGTTCAACTGATAAGCAGTGATAATATTTATATTTTGACTAAATGCTGTCCTTTTAATGTTTTATTCATCAAATTATTCACCAAAAACAAAGTATCCTGTTTTCATAAAAAAAATATTGGGTAGCACGGCTGATAGTTCCAATAATAAATAAGCAAATTAGAATAACTTCTGAAGGATCATGTGACTGGAGTAATGGCTAATGAGTAATCCAGCTTTGCATCACATAAACGTAAATACTTATATTTATACCATTATTTTAAATTGTAATAACCTTTCGCAATATACGCAAATGCAGCCATGATTGGCATAACAGACTTCTTTAAAAAACATTAACCCCCAGTTTCACAGACAAGGTTTAAGCTAGTCCCAGACTAAACTGCATGTTTGAGCTGTCTCAAAATAAAAATATCTTGCTCTGACAAATCTTAAAACATGTCAGTGCGTCATTGTTCTGTGACAAGATGCACACCTGTAATATTTTCTTAGAAGGCATTTTTGTAAAAGTTGCTTAAATATCTTAATTAAACTAATGCCTAGTCCTGGCTTAAGCTAAGCCCCGTTTGTGAAACCAGGCCTATATGTCTTATTCCTGTGGTTCCAAATCCTGTTCCTGGAGGCCCCCCAACACTGCACATTTTTCATCTCTCCTTTGTCTGACACACCCATTTCAGGTCTCGGAGTCACCACTGGTGACCGCTGGTGAGCTGAATCAGGATGGGCTGTCTTCGATATCGCCCCTATACCCTCATTCACTATTCCCTACATTAGTCCACTGATTCAGTTCACCTGAAGGTGCATTCGGACACAGTGCATAGATTGCTTGCTGCTTCATTATCATTTGAAACAGGTAGCTCCAGTAATAATATTAAAGGGTTTATCTTGAATTCTATCACGGAAATTATGCATGAACCGTAGTTAACTAATTATTAATTAATGTTCAGTGAATCTGTACCTGTGTTGTATTGTACCGTAGTATGCCGTGTAGCATGACACTTGCACTGCTTTATGGGGATTCGGTATGCTTTGATTACACATTGTTTAGATTTTATAATGTCATTGATGCATATTTACTGACTAATACACCATTATGACAGCATCATTATTTTATTTGTACACAGAGGCCTCGATTAGTAAAATCTGTTGATCTTTATTTCATTATATACCAACAGTGACAGTACAAATATGTAAAAAAAACAAAAACACTTGTTTTACTGCCTCATGTTTTTATCCCTGGGATATCTGGGCAATAGTGACGCAAAGGGACATTTACCCACCTTTGACCACAAGATGTCATTAGTGTGCAACGAGTTAAAGAGCGTCTATGGACATTTTTACGATTTGAGAGGAAAGCCTGTATTTCTAAACGTATTAAAGACTTCTAGTTTTTCAGTCTTATTAAAATTTCCTTTCGAAATCTTAAAATTAACTAAATGAAAGGAAAAAAAACAATTAAGTTTAATTTAATTACCTTATAGTTTTTTATATGTAGTGAATACCAATCCAAAGTGAAACCATTTCATACAATTATTAAGAATTAAAAATTATTAAGAGTTCACAAGCCACAGATATCTATGTCTCTGTTCACAAGCTACCTATCTTCAGCGTCACCGGTCTGTTGTCTCTCGCGTGCACGTGGAAGCACATTTGACACAATACGTGCAAAGTTGATTTTAGTGCATGTACGTTTTTTCATCCATAAAAGAAAATTGATAGTAATATCGGGAGTGAGCAAATATTCACAATGTACAATCAAATTCGAAACATCAAGATTTCGAGTTTGACAGCTGGATGTGCCATTCGATCCAATCAGATGGCGTGACAGCGCAGCGTGCAGCGCGAGGTCCAATAGGAAAGTGTGAGCTCTACCGATGCGTACAGACAAATGCATGCATTTTTTATCCTTTGCCCACAGATTAACAAACCATCCCTTACCTTCTGTTAAATGGAAACGTGACACACACGCCAACAGCAGTAACAAAGCACCAAGGTGTTCCATGCCCTGCTCGGCGTCCTCTAGGTGCACGCTTGTCGCGAAACAGTGACGTCATTTCCGCGTTACGGAATATGTAATCACCCCAGAAAATCATAACGTTGACCCCAGACACTTAAAAAAAAGACGAAAACCCCAAACAATTTTGGGATAACAAACCACACTTTAAAATGTATGAATGTCGTTGTACTATGTAACAGAATATCAATCCGAATAGACAGCAATTAGCTCACTTTTTGAGTAAAACGTTTGACAAAAATGACTTAACTTGATTTTGAATTATAAAATAATAGATATGCACCTAAAATGAAGACAACATGTGTGTACTATGTTCATACTTGTGTGTGGACATGCAATGAACAGTACCTTTGGCTAAACTGCTAGGAAACCTTTGTGAGCTTCATTTACAAATTCTCATCCTTCATTATTTCTTTATTTATGCATTCGTGTGTATGCATGCATATATATTTCATAGCCTATATGATACACATATTAATAAAGTATCCTTTTTAACTTTATTATAAGTCTATTAGAAATTAACTTCATCAAATATTTAAAAGTAATTTAAACTTGCAAAAAGCACAATTAAAAAAAGCTACTTTTATATACTATAATACTACTTTTTGCTACACTACAGAATAATACAAAATTGCAAATACAAAACTTATCATATAAGCTACTTTTTATAGCGAGCATTACATTATCTTTACTTTTTAAAATTACACACACACATATATATATATATATATATATATATATATTTAGGTAAATGGCGCTATGATCTATGGGCTGCTGATGCTTTGGAAAAAAATGCTACCAGACTTACCTCTTGTGCAATTTGGAATTACGTATGTGCGTTGACCTATATATTACATGACTACGGACATTCCTACAGCCTT
>JAUYWG010000041.1:4484546-4501491 GCA_034779775.1 Enteromius afrohamiltoni
TTACCTCTTGTGCAATTTGGAATTACGTATGTGCGTTGACCTATATATTACATGACTACGGACATTCCTACAGCCTTAACACCCTTGAGTAACATATATCCAGACGTTCAACCTATATGTTAGACCCTCAGGCAACACGAATACATCACTGACGCTGGAAACTGTCTCCTTTATCTTTGCAAATACACAACAGTGAAATGAAAAAAGAATGATCACAATTCCTGATGTTAATGACTGGGGAAGACTGTGTCATTTTCTTGTTCTGCAATAAAATGCGCGGCACAAAAATACTAACACGCGGATGGCTGATGACACGCTCTCATCTTTGCATTTATGCATTCTTTCATAGCAGTGTTTGCTCTTGAGTTACAAAACTCAAGAGTTTTGTGTTTTGTAATGCGCCTCTGCAGCCAATAGACGCGCTCGCTACCGCGCACGTGATGCTATTTTTACGTAACGCACGGACAAAACGACTGGATGTTCAGGACCGCGAGTCAATGCGTTCTCCTGTACCGAGAACTGTAAGAATGCTTTGACATTTTTTTCTATTTATTATTCCGGTAGCGTAACTCATCTGTGAATGTCACTCGCAAGCATGTCGTTGCGAAGACTAGACCAAGACTTTCCTTTGGAGGAAAGGGGAAGGTTTTTTATAGCGCGTGAAACAGAAGGCGACTGGGACGAGGAAGACCATGTTGATAACCGTCAACTAGTTTTATCAAAAGCTGATGCTTTAGCGTCGAAAAACCGTCTTAAAGAGGCTGTCGATATGTTTTCCATGGCACTGCGATATGGCCCAGTCCGGCCGGATCAGCTGAGCAGTTTAGTCGGATGCGTTCTGCGCAACTTCAAGAAGAAATCGGAGGAGTCCTCAGCTAAAAGTGAGCCAAACTGGGCACAGGATTGTGAATTTGACTGCCCTGGTTGCCATAGTTTCTTAGCCGAGCCCGTGACGGTGATTTGTGGACATACGTATTGTAGGAGATGTTTACAGCATATCACTTTTTCAAAATGCAAACTGTGCGGTGAAGACATTAGGAGGAGGCCTGGGGATCCCCGGCTGAATGTGATACTATGTGGACTTTTAGAGAAGTGGTTCCCTGGAGACATGAAGAGACTTAAATGTATAGGAGAAGCTGAAAGCCTGTTGAAGGGGAAACATTACGACGATGCTATTGCACTAACCAGTCAGTTATTAGAATCTGGTAAGTTCACATCCTTGTCTGTGTCTGAAGATATTTACTAACCTGGCAATAATGCCAGGTAACTAGGTCGCAAGACGACTTATAATGTTTAGGGTGGACAGAGAGCTCTACTGACCAACATTTGGATTGACAGCTTAACTTATGTATAAACCCAGCCCTCAGCGATCACGTAACCGGCGAGTGCCATTATTACAAAACGCGCTCGCAAGGCGCATGCGCACTCGGCACGCGTTGTGTAAGGCAGGTCGTGACACAGAGTGTTTTGTAATCTGAGGCAAACGGAGTTTGATAATAACAAGTAGAGCTATATGTAATAGCCACAATGTTCAGGGGTTTGGTGTTTATTTAACAGAGATGTGTGAGGGCTGTCTAATGCCTTGCCCTGTTGCCTAAAAGCAGTGGTACATTTGTTAAGCAACAGCTGGAATTTGGAAAAGCTGCAGTGTCATAATAAGCTAAAATGGTCATTTATGCTTGGTGTATTTTATGCAATTTTTCAATAAGACTTAACAGTTTATGTGCGACTGTTTATTTTTTAAGAGTTTATTTGCGAACAGTTTTTATTATGATTTTATTGTGTTAGTTTTTAGTTATTTTTAGGTTGATTGGAATTAATTGGAATGCACAATGAAAAAAAATGATTGTTAATAACGGAGCTAAATATTCATACACAGATATACATAGTTACTTACATGCATACATAGATTTAAAAAATGTAGTTTTTGAAAGTGAAAATATAAAATTAGACCCAAGACACAGAAGGCCCCGTTTTTACCTATTGTATGTTGTTACTGGTATTATTATTATTAAATATACTTGTAATTGTTAAATCTAATTGTAATTTAATGGAGCCATTAAATAATATTGTTAATTGCATGTACCTTTAAGATGTTTTTACTTTTCCTTAGAATACATTGAGTGAAATCAGTTTGATTTCATAGTGTTGCTGTTAAAACATATGTTTAATGAATTTAAATATGTATATATTATCATGGCTGTGTATAAGTTAAAGAATACTAAAGAAACTAAAGAATCTCTTTTACTGGGACTTTGTGTTTTATGTTAATGGCACAAATATTAATAACAATGATATCAAAAGTCACTTATACATCCTGTAAAAGTTTAGCCATTTGTACTGTTGATGCATGAAAATCTAGCACCATATCACCTTTATTAAGTGGTTGACAGGAAATAGTTGATGAAGTTACATAACGGCTACTTAATGTCAGAACCTTCTGGTCGTTCTGCACAAAAACTGGGACATTTCCTCTTTGATAACCCACTGTCACATTGAATTCTAGATGTGTATCTTGATAAAAGAGTTGGTTCAGAAAGTCCATGAACGTATCTCAGAGAGTCAGTGTAATCAGAGTGCGGCAGTCTCATTTCTCCTAGTGTGTCCTCATTTGCCCTTGTAAAAAAAAATAAAAAGGCAGTGCTGCTGCAGTGTCACATCCTCTCTCCCCGCTCTCCCTTTATTCCTGTAGCATTTCAGTAGACAAATGTCTCTTCTTGATCTGATGATTTTACATTGAATCATTTATCATTTAATCTATGCCATCTGAAGTAATGTAATAATATCATAATGCTTATCTGCTGGACTGTTTTTCCGTGGTCTCTCACTGATTTTCTCTTTGCTCTCAGACTCTAGTAATGTGTGGGTGAGGGTGTGCCACGCCGAGGCTCACAGAGGACTGAAGCAGTACCGTCAGGCTTTAGAAAACTGGGAGCCCTGCCTGGTAGCTACCCCATCCCCAGAGGTACGTCAATGAGTTTCAACTAATGATGACTAATTTACAGGACATCAATATGCTGTTGCACAGATTTAAGTAGCTGGATTGTTGCTTTAAAAACTTAAAAAAATACATGGCCGTTCAAAGAATATAAATGCTTGGCTATATTATATTTAGATGTTGTTGTTTTTTACCAGTTATAATAATAGCTGGAAGTTATGCTGCTATAATGTAACTCTATAACTCCTATAAATAAACTCCTCTAGGGTGCTTTACTTTTTATTTGCTTAATGTTTTTAATAAAGTGAGACCAGATTGTACTTCTTAAATATTTTCTTATTCTCAAACAAGAAGTACTATAAACAATCATGTATTTAGTAAATAAAATAGTAACAATATAAATAATCAATTAAAAAATCACTAATGTAAGCAAAGACAAATAGCTTTCAACTTCTTTGATAGAGTCTATTTATTTGCTATTTATTTTATCCACTTGTCGTTTGCTATGAATTTAGCTGTGGTTATCAGCAATCACTCGACCAATCGCACTTACATGTTGCTTTAAAACAATGATAATAAGTGCAAGACATTACTCACTTTTTACAAATACACTGTAATACACGTTATTTTATTATCTATATTTCACAATTAAAGAATTTGGTCATGGTGTTAACAAATGATGGTTACCGTTTCACAACAATAATGCTAATTATGTCACAGAAAAGGGCTATCCTTATTATTTAGCCTTGCTTTTTTGTAGATCATGAATATATATTAAAATGTGTTGCTATTCGTTTGAAATGGGAAATTCAGCTTACCTATATTTTTTACTACATTTATTCTGGTCTTTCGTTGGTATCAGGAAACTATTGAGGGGATGTAGTTGTGTTAAACACATGATTAAGGTATAAAGGATGTTTGCCAAGCTGACAAGTGAGATAAGGAGATACAGACAGGTAGGGATAAGGCAGAGATGTGGGTCACCCGAGTGTGTATTTATCTCAGTGTCTAGCCCTGTTATTAGCCTTGAGGCCATTAACATAACTAGACTCTCAGTCCCATTCAAGTCAGATTAACCCAAAAACAGCATCTGTGCTACTGGAAGCTAAATTCACTCTGATCGGTCTCTCTCTTGCAGGGATATTTCCGGAAAGCAAAAATTCTTCAAGAGATGGGTCATGTAGATGACTCTCTGCAGGTCTTCCTTCAGTGTTTGGCCCTGGATGAGGACTTCTATCAGGCCAAACAAGAGGTGGAATTGGTGAGATTCATTTCTGCTTTTGCAGTTTAATTCATTGGAAATGATCATAAAAATTATGGCGTTATGTTACCAACTTGAATTTTAGTATAAATACTTAATTGATATAAAAAAAAAACAAAACAATGAATAATTCAATAATAATAATTTTAAAAACAGATAACTGATGAAATGAGCTAGGGCATCATATAAAATGTATATTATTTTATTCAATATTATATTTTAATATATTATGTTACATTTAATTTATATTCATGCTTTATTTATATTTTATTTTATTTATAATTATGTCTAGTGGACATAACAAACATTGCTTACAGCATCAAGTTGTCTGTATTTTGCTACTTGGCTGCTTTGACCATCTAATATGAGAACATGTGGCTTTATTCAGGACTAGCTATAAAAAGTCATTTGTTGGCTCAGTAGGTATGGTCTCACGATACTCTGTTGATTCATATTGTAGGTCAGAGGTCAGTGCCTCAGTTTTCGTTATTTGTGTTCTTAAAGGTCAACTAATGCACTGGTAATGTGCTGTGGCCAAACTTATGTTAGTTGTGTGTCTGTTATGTACCATAATCTAAGATTATTAGACCCTATATATTACTGGTGAAGCCTTGTGACTTGCTTCCTAAGCCCACAGAAAGACGAAGAAAGTGCGCTGTGAGCATTGCATAATGTTTATCTTTTAGAGTGTGTGTGTGTGTTTACAGAAGGCTTAAAACACACTCCCTTATGTAATTAGGTGCTTTTCCTTGGCCTACATTAAGACTGAGTACTATTTTAAAGGAGAAATCATGATCTCTCAACAACATTAACAAAGACTGGTGTCTTAAATCAAAGTCCTGAGGCATAAACACTAGCTAGAGGTGCCTAATTCCTGCCATCTATGTATCTGCGTTTGAACAGAATGCAGCAAGATTAGCTGTGTACAACATACCATTTTAAAGGTTTGGTGTTGTATTATTTTTACAATGCTCATCAAGGCTGCACTTTTAATCAATAATAGTATATAATGATGTTGTTGTTGTTATTATTATAAATTAAAAGAACTCTTTTATATTTTAATATATGTAAAATTTAATGTATTTCTGTGATGACGGCATCATTACTTCAGTCTTCAGTGTCACATGATCCTTCAGACAAAATTTACAGACAACTTTTTGGTGCTCAAGAAAGTTAGTGAAAACTTACACTAGTCCTTTTTTTTCAGGAAAGAGAAAATTTTTTTAAAAAGTTGAAATGAAGTCTTCGATAAAGTATTATTTAAAAAAAAAAAAACTTTTGAATGGTACTGTATATTAAAATTAATATTCTTAGCTACAGTATATTGTCTTCTAAACATGTGTTAAAATGCCATCTTTTGTTTCTTTATCTTCAGATTTTGCATGACCTTTTGGCTCCAGCTTGTGATAATTTCAAGGTTGGTTTGAGAGAGACAACCCACAACACTTCCTCACACTTGCGCAGTAAAACCCTGGTGTCTGAGGGGCAGGATCGAGACCAGGCAGCATCTCCCCACCAGCCCCCTACGACCTCAGAGGTGAGCTGATCACACTTTAGCACCTTGTGTTTTAAATGAGCTTTAGAAATAGAACTCTAGCTGACAGTGACATTAGTGGTACTTAATACTTTAACACCTCATTTTTCTATGTCTGCAGAAACCAGGTCGATCTGAAAGTCTGGAACGATCCGGCCTGAGCAGAGCTCACTCACTTCGTGCTCATGGGATAGCAGGAGCTGTAGAGGAGGGGCTTAAAAGAGTTAGCTCCGCCCCTCAGTTGGGTGACCCAGAAAAAGGCGCACTGCTAAAGAGAAAGCTTTCTGTGTCTGAAGCAGGGCCTGGCGTGGCTTACAGCCACAGCAGTAAATATAAAAAGCAAGTAGGTAAGTCGTCTCGCCTGATAAGAACACGATGCCAAGGTTGAAAAGCCACGCAAATACTGTATTGACTAGACATCTGAACATTTCTATAACAGCCAAACTACAATGTAGCTGGTGGTTTTCAGTGTCCCCCAGTTTCACAGACAAGGCTTAAGCTAGTCCCAGACTAAATTGCATCTTTGAGCTGTTTCAGATGAAAATATCTTGCTCTTGCTCGCAAAACATGTCAGTGTCCTTGATCTGTGTTAAGATGCACACCTGTAATATTTTCTTAGAAGGCACTGATGTATCAGTTGCTTAAATATCTTAATTTAATGCCTAGTCCTGGCTTAAGCTAGGCCCCGTTTGTGAAACCAGGCCTATATATAATGCATGGCATTCTTAGACTTTTTGTTCAGGTCAGAGTCAGCGTTTAAAATAAGTACATTTTGAGTTTGCCTCACTTCCACTGTCACTGTGAGCAGAATGCATTACTACCATCAGCTGAAAAAAGCGGTTTGAGTTTGCCCTAAATAATGTTTGCCTCTTCAACCTTGCTCCTTCAGTGACTGCCAGTGCAGCTACTCCTGTGGTTACCGAGGAAACCAAGTCCCATCGAACCTTGCCAAAAGACCTACTGGACCCAAATGATTTTGAATGCTCTCTCTGTATGAGGTGAGGGAAAAGTGTGTTTCAAATAAAGAAAAAAGGATGGAAGTACAATTAATCAGTGCACTGTTTACATGTACATGCTTTAGAATTATCCTTGCACTTATTTATTTTAATCATTTTAAATGTATTTTTTAAATATTTTTGTAATGATAGTGTATGTAGTTACATAGTTATAATAGTTTATTATATTACACATCATTTAAATGAATGTTTTTAATAATTCAAAAAAAAAGATGAAAAAAAATATATGTATTTATGTAAATTAATATTTTAAATATGTTAAAATGTAACCTTTAAAAGGAATATTTTATGAAAAAATATGTCTTGCAGAATTCTCAATTATTTTAAATTGACTCAATTAAAAAAAGGTCATTTTTATATAATGTCAAAATGCGGCTTTTTAGGCTTTGGTTTGGTTCTGCTTTATCAATTTTTTCAAGATTTATCAAGATTTCACTGTTATTGATATCAGCCACTGTTAACTTGATATTGTGAAGACTGTGGAATTGTCCACTAGTGATTAGACTTGAGAAGGATTTTGAAAACCAGTTGTAAACGGCGTTTTAGAATAGCTTAACCTATAAATTACACAATAATTAAAAGAGCCTGCAATGTTTACCTCAGAAAACAAAAAAGCCTCAACCGGCGAATAAAAGGTTCATGTGTGTGTCAGTGGAAGCGTGCTTGCTTTCACCCCAAAACTGAATGTAGCTCAAAGATTATCTCCTGTCTCTTTCCTAGATTATTTTATCAGCCTGTCACGACACCCTGTGGACACACATTCTGCAAAAACTGTCTGGAGCGTTGTCTAGACCACAATCCCCAGTGCCCTCTCTGCAAAGAAAGCCTGAAAGAGGTTTGTCTCAAAATCACAGACTGTGCGTTAGCATGCTCAACAAGGCTTATTTTAATTTTTGGTTAATTGCATTATTTAAATAAATTTTTCATAAATATTTAAATAAATATTTCATTTTTTTAATAAGTTTTTAATAAATTTATTTAAGCTTTTTAGCACCATAATTGTTATAGTACACATTTTTGCTAAAAATGATTACAAACATTACTGACTTCTTTATAATGTTAATTTTAACCAATGCAATCACAATTTTCACACTGACTTCAGGCCGTTCAGTGATTTATTGCTTATTTACTGCTGTGCGCTGAGATTGCATTTTAAATGATTTGAGCAGTAACCAATCCAGTTCTTTCTGCAACTCTTTCCTCCTCTGTTTGGTTCTTCATACAGTATCTTGCCTTCAGAAAGTACACAATCACACAAGTGCTGGATAACATCATTCAGCAGTATCTATCCAAGGAACATTCAGAAAGACTGAAGCTGCATACAGAGGAAACAAAAGAGCTCTCGGAGTAAGTTTGCACAACTGCTTCGTTTGTGGCTCATCCAGTCAGATTGATCGTTTTGTGTTACATAATGTGCAGCTGCTTTTCCACTGATGCCAAACTTAATATTCATTTGTAATGCATAATCTTTTGGTTTCCATCTATCCAGTTACAAATAAAAGAGAAATTAAAAACTGACATGTACGCTACCTTTCATTTGCACCTACTCGTGCTTCACATACTGTTTCCATAATTCTTTGTATCTAATCTGCCAAAGGCACTCAAATAACACTCTGTATGTTATTTTTCTTTCCCCAGTTTAACAAAGAATGTGCCCATCTTTGTTTGTACCATGGCCTACCCCACTGTGCCTTGCCCCCTTCATGTGTTTGAGCCACGATACCGTCTCATGATCCGACGCTGCATGGAAACTGGGACGCGTCAGTTCGGCATGTGCATCAGCGACCCCCAGAAAGGGTAATTGTGTGCTTATATGAGATCTCATGGGACTGTGAGCATTAAGTCTTTTGGATTGTGTAGCTGACTTTTATCTTATGATATATGAAGGTTTGTGGACTACGGCTGCATGCTCCAGATCCGCAGCGTGCATTTCCTTCCAGATGGGCGCTCTGTTGTTGATACAATCGGAGGAAAGAGGTTTCGCGTCCTCTCACGTGGAATGAGAGACGGATACTGTATCGCCAACATCGAGTATCTGCAGGATATGAAAGTACGAACTTCTTATGTTTTTTTTTTTTTTTATTATTATTTCTGTAATGTAGAGGAATTTTATGGACTTCACAAACATTTTTTTCTAAGAAAGTATGCAGATTAATGTAACGTAGAGGAATGCAGGAAGGATTGTCTAATGTCTGTTATTGTTGAGCATTAAAGATTTTTTTTTTATTTAAATAAGCTAAATTACATTATTTTAATGTGTAAACATTTTAGCTTTTTCTTTTTCTAGATATTAAAAAGTATTGACTTTTTTTTTTTTTAATCATTAAAAAAAATTAAGCCACCTAATATAAATTTGTTTTTAATTTGGAGATTTTTTTATAGACTATATATAATTTTTTTTGCAATTATAGTTATAGACTTGTATCATCATAGTATAAAATACTGTAATATAGCAGAATGCAGAAACAGAAATATCCTGTTTGAAAACCACCTGTCCTTCTACAATTTACGTTGACCAGAATTTAAATTAAGCTTAAAGAGACAGTATTTAAAAAGCTGGAGTATTGATCAGTTTTGTGCATTGTAGGTCAATGATGAGGAGGATTTGGAGAAGCTGCAAGTGTTACATGATCAGGTGTATGACCAGGCCCGTAAATGGTTCCAGAACCTGGAGAACCGCTTCCGAAATCAGATCCTGCAGCATTTTGGGCCCATGCCAGAGAGAGAGGCTGACATCCAGGTATTTCCCGCTTTTTTAATCCCTACTACTGAGAGAAGCTCTGTCTTTCTCCTTTCTTTGCCCTACAGCAGGCTGCATGACAGGAAGTAGGTCAAAGTGCATTCAGGGTTGTGTTTGCATAAGCACCGTTACATCATAAATGTGTCAGAATGAACGGAAGTGAATCTGGCAGCTTTTGCAAACACACAAAAACACTGTCTGGTAAACATATTAGAGTGTTGTCCCAAAAAGAGACGGCATGCTTTGAATAATAACGGAGGGAGGTTATAGTTGTGTAATCTTCATGAACGTAGCCGAGCCTTACATGGTCAATTTAAAGGGCCTGTCCCATGATACTAATAGGATTTGTACTGATGTTCAAGCTTTCATCAGCATTTAGTTTAGTTTCTCTTTTACAAAAAGAAAGCTCGATAATAAAGGGGGCATGTAGTAAGGAATCAAAATTCCCTTGATCTTTTCGGAATAAACTAAAGGTTGTAACTCAGAACTTCTTCTTGGATTGAAAAAGAGCTGTAAAACCTTACATTCACTGTATTCAGAAACTTGATCTGCCTGCTCATGTCGAGGTAAAAACTTAAAAGCTGGTCTGAATAATAACAATACCAAGTCTAGCCAATACCAATGAGCTGATATTTCAAATTAAATTATATTTTGCCAAAATAAAGAAATAAAATCAGAAGTTTTAAATGCTAGGCATCATAAAATGCCAGTGTACAGTATAAAAATTGTAATAAATTTTGGGATTAGCTAAATAATGCATTTGTTTAAATTTAAAGAAATATACTTAAAGTGAGTATTAGATGCATTGTTGTAATTGTCAACTAAATCTAAAACAAACTATTCATAATATTTTTATTAATTGAAATAAGTCAGCAATAAAATAAAATATTAATATTATATAATATAAATATTATAATATATTTTAATATATTATTATAATATATTAATATAAATAAATATGAAACAAAAATGACAAATGTTGACTTTGCGACTCGCGGAAATAAAATAATGTCAATAGTTGATACTAAAACTACTAAAACTAAAGCTGAAAAAAATAAAATAAATATTAAAGAAGGTAGAAATATTAAATAAAAATTACAAAAGCTCATACAATTAATACAATTTAAACTAAAATTTAAAAAAAGCTAATTTAAAAGAGTTATAAACTAAAACTAAAACAACACAAGATGTATAATTGAGGAAATGAGCAGCACAATTAAATATTTAATATATATTTCCAATATATATCAGAACCAATGCAGTATAGATATGTTACTTATCTTTTGGATATGACTCAATAAGTGTACTTCTATTAGTACATTAACCTGATCTGAAGACAATAACACATTCCTTTATTTCTTTGTTTCCAAGGCCACACCTAATGGTCCAGCATGCTGTTGGTGGCTGCTAGCTGTTCTTCCTGTGGATCCACGTTATCAGCTGTCCGTCCTTTCCATGACAACACTAAAAGAGCGACTAGTCAAGATCCAGCACATCCTCACCTACCTGCAGAACCTTTCCAGCAACTAGAGCTTCCATGCAGAACTCTGTTTCCACCAGCTAACGTCTGTGTCCTTTTCCTGGCCAACATGCAAACATTATGGTGCTGACTGATGCAGAACTAATGAGAATTCAAAGAGACTCAACTTAAAGCCCTTTGCAGATTTCTATCTGCGGGCTTAGATGTAATTCATGGCGAGAGAGATATAAGAACAAAGTGTTTCCGTTCATCTCCATTGACTTCTCTGCTGATCCCTGTAGTATTTATTGTTCGTTCTCATTTAGGAGAAACAGTCTACTTAACATCACATTTCCGTTTAATGCCCGTAGCCTCCATACAGTGCTTTGAGGGCAGAAATATTGCTGGAGAGCATTCCAACATTTTCAACATGATCACGCCATGCTTTGTGTGTGTGTGTTGAAGCGACAGGGAGCATCTGCAAAAACTAAATCTTCAAATTAGATTTTTGCTCACCAAGGTAGACGGCAAGAGCATTTTGAATATCTTTTCTTTTTCTCTTAATACTCAAGAAAATCAAAAGAAAATATCGCTTCCAGCCGCGCTTTCGCACAAGAAGTCAATGTTGTCGCCCAACAGCTGAGTTGCCTAAGATGGAGAAAACTCTGATGATGCACTTGCATTCATTTGTGTCACTTTTGCAGTAGTGGACGATAATGAAGCTTGCACTGTCCCGTCCTGTCTCAGAGAAGGGGGACGGGACTGTTCAGCGTAAATTTATTTCTGGGGAAATAATTAGGACTTCCAAATATCTCTGTAGTTTAGTTTCATTCAGACATATCATTGCTGTGGGTTTGCTTTGGTCAGTCAAAACAGCAAAATCAACGCGTCACCATATTGCAAGCATCTGTTGTAATTACAAGCTGCTCTTTGTCAAATTCTTTAGAGGACACTTTTAAAAATTATGCTATTTTATTTGTGTAAACAAAGGGAAACTTGAAATATCTTGACAGATGTAGACGAGTAAAAATAAAAAAAAAACAGACTACCGTTGGCTGCAACCAGCACCATACTGAAAGGAGACCCAGCAAGCATTCTGAATCTTGAGAGTTATGAATGCTAACTCACTAGCTCATACCTGTGTGGTGCGTGTTGTGTGCAGACTAACTTTTGCCTTATAATACCTTGTTGCATTCTGCTCCTATGGTATGATGCACCGGCTTGGGTTTTTGCATTCCTGTTGATGGAGAATTAATTTTGTGGTTTAATTTACTTTATTTGCCTCTTGGCCAAAATCCTGTAAGGGTAAAATATGTCAGATAATGGCTTTATTGTATGTAAATCATTTTGTTTTGAAAAATTTTTTTTTTAAAGCTCTGCTCAAATATTTAAGTTGTCAATTTTCAAATAAAATGCACATCTTTTTCATTGTATCTGTTTATTGTATTTTTATTATTATTTATCTACCCATTCAAAACAATTTGTACTTTTAACACTTTCTATTAAGCCTGTGTTTATGATCATTATAAGGGTATTCTTAAGGCATTATAATGACTGCATAAAATCTATAAAATTAAAAATGTTATAAAATCTATATATTATAATCCATTATATTATTTAGGCATCTGTAAATATAACTTAAGAGTATAATTATTTATAACACAACGGACACCATATTAAATTACTTCATTTATAAAGGACTATATCATATCTTGACATTATTTATGATCTGCACAGTAGCTTGCTTACAACATCTTGTGAGTGGTGAGGTGCTGAGTGTTATTTGAGTGTTTCCTTTGAGGCTAATATTGACGTTAATGTGAGCTAGCTAATACTTTCTACTGAAAAATTACATGTATATGCAGAGTTACTTATCAACAGAATAAAATCCAAAGCAAATGTGCCATATTACAAATTCATGTGATTGATATCTGGCTGTTGGAGAAAAAAATTGTATTGTTGTAATTATTATTATTATTATGTGTGGTATTTGTCAGCTTTAAGTTAAGTAACATAGGTAAAATGGCACGATATTAGACTTTATAATGCATTATAACTATGCATTATATTTTATACATATTTTACAATGTAATCCATTGTAATCATGTTCATTTTGCTATAAATTGTCATACTCTTAAAAGTTATAACCACAAATAAGTAAAAATTATAACACATTAAAACTGTTCTTATGAATGTTCATGACTTGATACAATATATTATAAAGTTATTTATAATGCGTTATAAATTCATTCTAATGCCTTAATACCCTTATAATGTATTATAAATAGAGGCTTCATAGAAAGTGTTACCTAGTTGTCTTAAGTTGTGTTGCAGGATGCTGGAGCTTAATTTATCTTTAGCATTATTAGTAGTAGTATCATCATCATCATCATCATCATCATCTATCCATTTCCAAGCAGAATGTATTTTTATGATTAATTTATTTATAATGTATTATTATTATTACTATATGCAAATAAAAATCATTCTTATTCTTACCATTATACATATAATAGTATACATTGTAGTAGTTGTTGTTATTATCATCAAAATCATCATTAATTTTCTTTTTACTGACAATAACAATATATTATTACATTAAACCTCGTGTCTTATTTGTGGTCACGGGGATTTGGGATTTTTTAATTATTATGTTTATTATTATTATTATTATTACAATCATCATCATCATCGTTACCTATATCCTCCACTAGGTCGCAGCATCGTCACTGGTTGTGTAACAGAAGCCTATTTAATAACTCCTGTTCTTACTGCTTGTTGGATAATCCACCATCCCGCATCGAACAACCAGAACATTCTCACAGTTTCAGACCTTTATTGAATATAAATATATAATCTGCACGTCTACATAAACGTCTGCACTTTATGCACAAGGTATTCAACAACTTTGACTGAGCTCTCGTGTGAGAAAAACACCAAAAATCCAGCTATCGGAGAGACAGCATCATGACAAACTCTGAAAGAAAACAGAGGCAAAACTGACAGTTAATAAAAGCTACTTTAATAAAAGTCAAATAAAAGTTACTTCGACTACTGTTGTCTTGCAGAGAAAGTAACTTTTAAAGATTTTCCTTGAAATGTCACTCGAGGGCTTCCGTACCTGTAAAATGACTCTAAAGCTTTTAGAAGTTCACATAATTATGCAATTCTCGAAACATACTCTGCTTGTTTTCTCGATCTCAAAGTTTTACACCTTGGACTACTTTATAAAACTTGGTTGTTAAACGTACAGTACCGTAAGGTATAGATTAAAGGTGAAGATGGCGGCGGGAATTACCTGAGTGAGGTAAACTGAAGCGCGTGTTATTGATTAACGTTATATAAATCGAGAAAAACATTCCTTCATTCACAACTTATTATAATTAGTTACGAATGTCAAGTAAATGTGAACTTTGGAAGGGGTGTCCTCTCCACAGTTTGGGTGAATACTACTAAATACTAAAATGTAGGCCTATTTCTACACTTTATTTTATAACGTTAGATGTTTGTTGTTTTGGAGCAGTAACTATGGTAAATATCTAAATAAAGGGCTAACATAGTACTTTTATGCGTATTTGAAAAGGAGTTTGGACAGCTTAAGGTTAAAACAGTATAGCGGTTACCCCAAGAGCAAAGTTAACCTGGTTTTAAAAGTGAGGTCTAATTTAAAAAATGTCATTCTGAGGACATGCGAATTTGGTTGATTATGAAAAATTTAGTCAGTCCACTTTTAGCACAAGATTGCTGGTCTGGGTGTTTTCAAATGGGGACAACCTCAGCTTTAAAACTCTTTTTAACCCTCCAGGCTACACAAATTACCCATATCCTCAGAAAATCAGGTCCTGAGAGCCATATTTACTTCAAGTGAAAAGAGGGCTGCTGCTGTTTCAAATGCTGGCCACTAGGCTGCGCTCTAAAGTTTTGTTATTGACTTAAAGACGAAGTTCAATGACGCAATGATGGAGTTTTCACTAATTATTTTCACGGATTAAAAACTCATTTATATCTGTTTAATCTCTAACCAGCTGTACATGCTTATTGCACAGTGAATAATATATATTTGCTTTACCCGTCTATTAAAACACACTCGATGGCCTAGTCTCTGTCCAGTCCAAGCTTTTCGTGAAGCTCTCCCCGCTTCGAAAATGCCACGCCGATATTTATTCTTGTTTTATTTTGTTGACTGTTCCAATATCTTCTCGTCTCTGTTTGTATACATCTACATTTTGGGGGGGGATTGTATATCACTTCCGCATTTCGCAACGTGTGTTGCCATAGTATTCATAGGCAGAAACCGAGGATAGGGCGGATATTGTGTCATAGATATGCGACAATGAACAGGGACGGTTCATTATTTAAATCTGGAATTTCTTTGAATTTACGAATACGAGATAATGTAAGTACACAACTTCATGAAATATATAACATTTTATATCTTGGTTTTTGGATATTATATTACAAAAATCTTACATGTGCCTTTAAGAGACATGACTTACGTTCATGTTACTATACAAGTTCCAGTTTTTTTGTTTGTTTGCTGCTCGGGGAGTTGAGTTTGAACATGATCTACTCAGCTAAACACAGTATCACATTCAGAAAGGATGCTGCGTCCCTTACCATCAAAGTCCACGTTCCCATCTCCGTTGAGGTCGATGTCTGTCAGAATTTCTTCCAGTTCTCCCTTCTTCAGTTTCTCCCCGAGCAGTGTCTTTGTGGACTCCTTCAGCTCCTCAAAGGTGATCCGTCCATCACCGTCACAGTCAAACTAAGAGACAGAGAGGATGCAGAGTTTTATAAAGAGGTAATATTATGTATGGCTTGGAAAAAGATGCAAGGTAATGATGTTGTGATGTTTGTTCTCTATTTAATGTACACTTTAAAGTGAGCTCCCTTTGAAGGGAACTTTAGAGTGCATACTCACCTGTTTAAAAGCGCAGTGTAGCTCCCTTAGACCCACCATATGAGCGGTTTCAGCCAGCATCCTGGGCCCCATTAATTCACAGAAATCATCAAAGTCCACATGGCCTCCCCCTATAAGCACAACCACACCACATAGACACGTTAGTCTTTACTTTTAACATGATGTATACTGCTGTTCGGGTTGGTTAGAGGTGTTCATCTCTTTATGTTCATCAAGTCTGCATTTATTCAATTGAAATACAGAAATATTATTCCAATTTAAAATAAGTTTCTTGTTTTAAAATGTAGTTTATGATGTATCATTCCTCCAGTGTTTAATTTCACATGATCATTAAAAAATCCTTAAGAAACACTTTTATTATTATCAATATGGCAAGTGTTTGTGCGTTTTAATAATTTTGAAGAAATGCTAATACATTCGGTATTCTTTGATAAATAGAAAGTTCAAACGAACAGCGTTTATTTGAAATTAAAATCTTTTGTAACGGTTTAAATGTCTTTACTGTCACTTTTGATCTGTTTAATGCATCCTCGCTGAATAAAAGCATTTAAACTTCTAAAAAGATCTCACTAACCCCAAATCCTTTAGACTGTAGAGTAGGTTACAAGGTAGAGTATAAATAGAAACCAATACATGCTCACATTTCATTTTTATTTGCTGAATGATCTCAATCAGTTCCATCTCTGTTGGCATGTATCCCATGGTTCTCATGCAGTCTGCGACATCTTTATAGTGCAAATACCCGTCCTGGTCATAGTCAAACTCTTTAAATGCTACATGCAGCTCTGAAAGGAAGAGAAATATAGACACATTCAATCACACTTCCATCTTCTCTTCAAATTGCAGTATATAGTATTTGGCTTAGGAATTACTCTGAATGAAGTATATGTTGTGTGTGTAGATATCTATACTGTACATATATATGTGTGTATATATATTATGTACCACATTAGCAGTCCTAGCCTTCTTAGATTGGACTAATTTATATTGATCTAATAAGTTCAGTATTTAAAATGTATTCCTTCTATTGTGTTCTGTTGTTAATAAAAATGTGCTATTCTACTAATATTCACATA
>JAUYWG010000041.1:4501591-4513423 GCA_034779775.1 Enteromius afrohamiltoni
GTTCAGTATTTAAAATGTATTCCTTCTATTGTGTTCTGTTGTTAATAAAAATGTGCTATTCTACTAATATTCACATAATAAAATTACTAAAATACACTGATAAGGGTTTAAACTGACAAATTTCTGTAACAAAGTAGCTAAAATTACAAACCTTGTATACAGTGAAATCTTTCAGGAAACAAAAAACTTTACATTATGATATTTACATTATACCACATCAGTACCAATTATATAATCTATAGGACCGTGCAGCCTAATGGGTATAGCACCGTCAGCACTGGCTGACTCACTGCTCCGATATTATTAATGCTGTTTACGTCTTCATCCTCTGTGCGCCATTCACCATTCATGACAATACCATTCCATTTTTAATCAGATTTATTTGTGTCAGATGTTATTGAATCTTGTCAGTTATTTATCTTATTCTGAATGTGTTGTAGCAATTGTATTGTGTCTGTGTAGGCGCTGTGCACTGGCTCGGATATTAAATATGCATGTTCTGTACATACCATCTAGTTCCTCTGGCAGTAAATCTCTGTCCTGGCGAAAGTAAATGGGAGAGAGACACAGAGAGAGGTAGAAGGACAAGAGAGATGAGAGAGCAAAATGACAATGAGGGGAAAAAAAAATCGTGACACAAAAAACAGCTAAATATGGAAATTATTACAGCATGAGAGCTGAACGTCCTTAGAGACATCGCCCATTTTTAATCACTAATAACTGAGGTTTATGTTAGCACGCTTATCAAAGCTGCTCAGTGGCACAATGACGCATAGAGTAGGGTGGGGGGAGATTGTATAATTGGATTACACCATAACATGCCCTACCATGCCTCACGTCAACGCTCATACAAACAAAAAACGGCAGAGAGATTCAGGGGGGGAAATTAACTCATTTTGCAAACACAAAATGTGTATATGGTTGAGGGGCAATGTGTGGTAAAGAAAAAAGAGAAAGAATGTTTAGGAGAAAAATGGTTTCAACACTATCATTGCTGTATTCTGTAATTTATATGCTGGAATCTTCTAGCACTTTCATAAATAGATAAGTATGTACTAAGGCATAAACATACAAATGCATGCATGTGTATTAACTTTTGGGTTTTTTTAAGCAATCCCAACCTGTGGCTTCATTGTATAGTGGAAAACTGATTTTGCACAGTCTTTGGTGTTAAATTAATTTATTGAACAAATCTTGATCCAAATGCTAAATGATATAAAATCTGAAGAAGTTTCAGTTTTCAGCAGGTTTTCTGAATGCTCTTCTGTCTTACAAATCCAATGTTTATGTTCTCGTAGTAAAAAAGGTCAAAATTAGCCTAGCATAAAAGATGCCTAAAATAAATCTGTCTGGTTAAAATGGTAATATTGGCCATTAAATAGTGATTTATCCTGTCCCACGTGTTGCTTGGGTTCCCTGCAGTCTTGGCTTTCTTAACTGTATTTGAAATTGTATTTATTATTTATCAGTTTAGTATTTAAAATATGGTATTTTATTATCTTCCCTGTCTTCCATATACCACATTAAACAAATAGTGCTACCCCAAACTCATACTATTGGTTGAGCCAGTGTTCCTGTATCAGCTTGGTCTCTATTTTTAATCAGGCCATCTTAATATTTTGATAGCACAATAAATAATCTTTAAATTGCTTACTTTATACATATTAAGTATTTTAACATCAAAACAAATGACACACATCAAGTTTAATTTCACCTAACAACACCCTTTCTGTGCTTGGCCAACTAGATAACCTCATAACTGTGATGTGAATCCAATGTGGCATTGGTATATATATTAAAACATTTGCTAATTGATTTGTTAAGCTGGTACCCAAAGGAAATTCCTGTCTTTCAGATGTTTCATTCGCTGCATTCACTGGACTTTTGACCTCCAAATTCCCTGAAAACACATATTTATTATTAAAAATAATGCATTACTCATAGACTTCTCTGCCAGAGGTAGTGGTTATGCAACTTGCTGAGTTGCCTCAGGCTATTTACCCTTGGATATATGCTAATAGGGTCCCTTGTCTATCTGTTTTTATTTCATTCATCCCTCCAATCCTGTTAAACTGAAGCCATGGAGATTTAGGCTGTGCATCTGTTGGTATATTCTTCATTTTGTTCCAGAGCACCTTTGTCTTGTTTGTCTCTTGAGTCCATTTTTAAAGAAGCAAGATGCTTGCTTAGGTCTGAGCGTCAGTGTACCAAAATAATTTGACTTGGCACTTGTTACTGACCTGATTGGTAGTGTGTTGACAGGCGGCAAAATATTTTCTCAGCAGACGTATCATAGATTATGAACCTGACTTCATGCTAAATTAAGATGCATTGAAGTGCCATCCTGGATATATTGTTTTACATAAAGAAAAATAAGTAAAACTTATGGAAGCCCGTTTTTGTTTGAGAATTGCGTGATACAAGCTCACAGTTCTGCCTTTTTGAATTGTGTGATATAAAGAATTGTGTGATATAAAGTAAGAATCACGAGTTATAAAGTCAGAATTGGGAGATATAAACTTTCATTTCTGAGAACATATCAGTCTTTTTTTTCCCACTCAAAATTGGATTTAATAACTTGCAATTGCGAGTTTATATTTCACAATTCAGAGACAAAAGTCAGAATTGTGACTTTATGTCACACAATTCTGAGGTTTAAAGTCAGGATTCTGAGATATAAACAGGCAATTCTGACTTTATATCACCCAATTCTGGCTATAAAAAATGTCTATGTGTCTAAAAACACCTTAAAACAGTCTAATCTAGTTGGCTGGTTTTAGTTGTTCCCTCAGGCTGATTTTAGACACTTTTCAAACCTGGTTAGTCTAGGAGACCAACAGGTCAACACAGCTTGACTATTGTAAGCCAGCTAAGACCTGTTTAGATTAGGTTAGGTTTAAAAAAAAATTCTCTCTTTATATATATATCTTAATTACTGTGGTACAGTGATGGTGTCAAATGGTTGTACCAATATCAGCGTTGTTGCAAACTAAATTGATAAAAAAAAAATTTCAATAATTTGAAATGAAAGTAAATTCAAATAAAATATTAGATATTAGATGAAAAGCTGAAACATGAATAATAATTAGAGATGCTTGCTTATCAAGAAATCAAATATGTTCCAAAAAAATATTTAATTAATGTAAAAAATAACTATACTAATATCTAAATAAACAAATATATAATAAAAAAGTTATTAGTGATTATTATCTTTTTTAAATATTGAAATCTAAAATAGTATATTGTAATGTAAAGAGTAATTGCCATATTTAAATGATACTCAAAGGTATGTTGAGGAATAGCATGGTATTACTGTAGTGTGTTCTGATTTCTTTTATAGTGTTTTTATTTTGTAATCACCAATAACAAAAATGTAATTATTTAAATATAGATCACCCACCAAAACCGAAACCTTCTCAGATTACCTGTCCAAAGAGAGCATTGAGGTACTGCGTATAAGCTGCAGCAATAGCAGAGTTCTGGCTGAAAGTTCTACTGCCGCGGCGTCCTTGGCTGCCAGATGAGCCCCTGTGACCTGAGTTCTTTGAGTCTTTGGAGGAGGTACGAAGAGCTGAGCGTGGAGGATGAGCGTCTGATGTGGATGGAGGACGAGAGGAGCTGCTAAAACAAGAGAAGAGCAGTAGTAACCCCACCAAAAGTCACTGTAACCAGCGCAAGCATTGATTACCCATACCTTTCTTTTGAAGACGTTTTACCCCTCTGAGACATGCTAGTTGATAACGAGAAGAAGAAAAGGAAGATTTTAGATGTTACTCGTATGCCAGTTTGTCCGCATTGACATTGTAGTTACACAATCCTTCATGTAACATTCATTCAACCATGACCAGTCCATTGACGCTGACATGTATAAAACATAACAGTAGCTTTCCAGCCAAGATACTGCAACCTGTTTTATCCTAGTCTTCAGTGGTTGGGCAGAGGCCTGATTCCAATTGAGAAAATGCCCAGTGGGTCACTTCCTGGCATTGTAATACTCAGAAAGGTCATAGGCTGGAATTACAATGACCGTTCCAAATGGCAACAGTTTTGTGCTATTGTTTTCCCATTGTGGATAGACTTCTGTTTGAAGAGAAGGACACACGCACTCAAACGCACACTAGTGGCAAGATCCAAGAGGACAGAGCGTTCCTCTGAGCGCTGAATTCGATTATAATGGAGGCCGAAATGTGCACAGACAGCCTATAAATTACAATCAACAGTTTAATATGCCCAAGCAAAGCAGCGAACCTCTGTCTATGCCCTGCCCATCAAACAAGTCATTAGAACCGAAATTGTCAATGGCTCCTTACAAGCAACAAGCATGAATGCAAAATGAGCAAATCGTTCACGTAAAAACACTTATTTCTTAATGCCTTGGTGTTTAGATTCTCTGTAAATCTGTTGTGCTCCATTCATTGGTTTAGAAAAAAAGATAAAAGAAAATAAAAAATCACAACACACCGTGAATGACAACTCACCCTATGTACGCTGATTTGTATTTTTGTGTATATGTGTTTGGGTAAAAGACGAAAAAGGGTTTAGGCCTTAAAAACAGTAAGTGTAATACTTAAATGGTTGTTGTAAAAAAAAAAAACAAGTTTAATTTGATTGCAAATTTGTTTTTGTTTCTCTGAGCATTCTCTGATTTACAGAAGACACCCACTAAAATGTAATTCAGTGTAACAATTTTGTCCGGCATATTCACAACAAATAATCAATTTATGACATATTAAAAGACTAATTACTTTTACCCCAAATACTAATTAACTATAATTGGACATTTTTTTTAATTTGCCACTATCCTATGTTTTGCTCCTTTATATATTTTAATATGTATAAGTCAGATTAAGCATTTTGTTTGAATATGTATGTAAATATTGTGTTACATTGAATGACAATGTAACATTATTTCAACCAAATTTGACATTTTATTTTCCAAAAACTTGGAAATCTTAAAAGCAGACACTGTAATAGACAGTGCTCTCTAAATGATGCTCTCTTTGATGCGGACATCTTGATGTCTTTGACCCATATATATTTTGGAATAAACATCAAAATAATTGGTTTCTGTACAAAAAAATTGATGTGAACCTGATTTCTATGGCAATTGTGTTGATATCTCAGGCTTGTTTTCACAATGCTTTGTGGGACTGTAGGGAACCTTTGGTCTTCAAGTATCATTGCAAGTGTAGTGAAAATGGCCTTTGTATACTTCAGTATTAACAGATGCACAGCAATTGCATCTTGTTGCTTCAACAATTGCTTTGTACAACATTGACATTTTTTTCTTAGCAGTAGCTTTAAATTAAAATAGACTACAGATAAAATATATAATAATTTAATTGAAATAAATATATCATGTCCACATATTTATTTACTTCATTTGTATGCGTTATAAGAGACATTTTTTGTCATTTTTTTAACCCTCTGCATTGATTTTAATTATATTTGTGTTGTATTTGAAAGGGTGGCTTTGATAAATCAGAATGTTGGTTTAATAAATTACATCTGAAATAAATATAGTTAAATAAAAGCTTGCTTTAAAAAAATCGAATTACTTGTGAGTCTTCATGGGACACAGTCACTGCAAACTGATTATTCATATTTCAAATGAGATGAAACATACTAAAAGTCAGTACGTGGGCTCCGTCTGCTCTGGGTAATTTGGTGAATTTATTTCAGCGCACTAGTGACTCTCACCGAGAGGAAAAACCTGCTTCGCTAATCTACAAGAGTTATTAAACTAAGTGACCAATTGCTGTCAATCAGCACGTTGACACAAGCAATTTCAACTCCTAATTCCTCTAATTGGAATAATTTAACAGAGGAGTGTGGGGATAATTATGAAACAAACTGATAGAATCGTCTTAGAGAGCCAAAGCTGTGGCTGGGGCAAAGAAGACGAGGCTGCTCCATTTTTTACCTCTAATTACAATAAGACATCGAACCTTTTTGATGTGAGTTGTGATGCACTGAAAGTAATTGCCTCTAAAATTACATATGAGATGATTGGTTTGCTAGAATGCTGAAAACAGTGACATTACTCCACCTATTCTTTCCCCAAAGTTCACGAAGTAAAGTTTTATATGGCAGCCACCTTTCAGAGCTGGCCTTCAAAAATGACTGCATCTGACAGATGCAGATTAGATTGAATATGGACCTTTAGAGATAGAAATCTTTAGCACATTAAAAGACTCAATCACATTGAGATAACTGTCCAAGCCAAGGGCATCAGATACAGGCTTTCAGATGGCTTTGTCTTACTGTTTGACAGGTGAATGCTGAATAGAATCATTAGGGCAGACTTTATATTGAACTGCTGATGGTGTTAGAACTTTGATAAACTTAACTTTTTTCAGAAATCAACTCAGTTTCAGTTATTTTTATAGCACTTTTATAGTATCTATAGTAATGTATCTTCTACATTATAAACTTATATATGGAATATATTATGTATAGAAGGCCATTTTGGGCCTTAGAAGGAAAACATATTTATATTTAATATTATATATTTAAATGTATATTTACATAATTGTGACTATATTTCTCTGTTATGATAATATCTTGCAATGTGAATTTATCTCATAAATAGAGCTTAATATCTCACAGTTCCGTTTTTATTTCGCATTATTAAACATTTCTCACTATCTTCCAGTTGTGACTTAATATCTCGCAATCTGACTCTATTTCGTATTTTACAGTCACCATGAAATCAAAATAGACAATTCTTTTTTTTAAATGGAGTATTGCAGTATTTATTCTAAATGATTTGTCAGCGCAGTGCATCATCATTATTATTTTTACATTTGTACACCCTTGTAATCTTTAATCAAAATGACTTGTTGCCTCTTGTCTGATGACCTGTTTTCCAGGCATGAGGGGAGTACAACCTGTCACTCACATGAGAATGCAGCAATTAGAAAACATTTAAGTTCCCAATTGACAAAATTAAATCCCGCTCTTCCCACTCTTTTTATTTCCCGCTCTTTTTCTCATCGAGAAGCCATGTCAATATACATCACAATAAGGAAGACAAGACTATTGCAACTTTTTATTTTTAACTCTAGGGTGGAAGCATATGTTGGATTTTTGGTCAGGTTTTGTTTGCATTATGGGGACCAAATGTACCGCAAGGATAGAAGAACCTTAAGGAAATGGCTTAATAAACATACTAAATGTCATCATGAATTTTTAAAAATGCACAAATTATGGATTCATGTTTAGGGTTAAAGCATAAAATTAGCGCAGTGTAAAAATATCCAAAGTAAAGTCCCTAAAAAAAACATAAAATACTGTTTAAAAGACAAAATACTTTCCCAGCAATTTTTTTATTGTCATTGTTAAAAACAGTAATATAGTAAAGTATTATTACAATCTAAAATCTATTTTAGTACACTTTAAAATGTTTTTCCTGTGATGGTAAAGCTGCATTTATCATCAGAAAGTTACATTTTAACAGAAAATTACAGTAGAGTAAATACAGTAATATACAATAAATGATATAGATATACTCATATCTAAATATAATATAAAACCATACAATAATTCAGAAGAAGAAAAAAGAAAACACCAGGCAATGGTGGTTATACATTCAAATAAGAAATAAAGAAAAAAAACTAAAAAAGAAAGAAAAAAAATAAATCTGATTAATAAATAAGATAAATATTCATGCTTAATGTTTTGTTGTAGGCTATTATTGTTTTCAGGGTTCTTTGAAATATGCGGTTAAAAAAAATCACATAAGTCTTTACTGTCACTTTTGATCAATGTAATGTGTCCTCACTGAAAAGGACAGTTTTCAAATTTCTTTTGAATGATGTTTGTACAGTATAAAGCAGTTATTTAAAGCCCCCCTTTTCACTACAGTAACTCTGCCTTGTTTTGTGATCTTCTCGTGAGATCTATCACTAGGCCTTTGGCACTAGATCAATCACAGTTTGCAAGAACTTTCCTAGGTTACATCTGAAAACAAGCCACAGAACAATACCCATGGAACGCTCAGACTAGCCCGATCGATCGCCATTACCGATTTTGTGTCATGGTGCCGAAATGAGGCCGGCCCCCTTCTTTGCCATTACGGCCATGCAGCGCCGGGATTTATCTTTCTCAGCCTGGCAGCCCCTGACAATCCACTATCCGCTGAGAGTAGCTGCTGTTTATATCTACACAAACTTTACATCTGACTGACTGCCTTCAAAGGCTCCTGTCATTCATGTCCTCCACATAACTGTAATTATTTCCCGCGTATGTTTCAGTAATTACGGTCTGACTGCTTCCCTTCCTGTCAGTTTCTGAACTAATGCAGCAAAGCTTTTGAAAAAGGTCGCCGCTATGGCTGTCACCATGTCCCTGATACGTTACTGTTGAACATGCTTTGTTGTTTGTGAGGTTTGAAGTAAATTAGGCCCGTTTGCAACCACGAAAGGGCTTCTAGCGAGTTGAAAGAGATTATGCAGGATGCCTCTAATATCTTACTACATTGTTTTTCAGCTTACCTTCAGAATGAGGAGAGAAAAATTTACAATCCAGAAGCACCCGAGTCAATCTTTTTAAAATCAATTCCTTCTCCTCTGAGAGAATCTGTGGATTGAATGTAGAAAGTGACCCTTCACCCTCCTTTGATAATCCGTGTAGATGATAATCTGTCTAAATATGTTTGGATTAGCAAGTGAGATGAGCATGTTGATGAAGTGTTTGGTTTAAGCCGTGCAAGTGTTCCTGTGAATGTGACTGTCTGGAACACACACATTGCATTGCAGTTTTCATTAACTGCACAATATAAAACATTTCTGTCTACCATTGCTGCCTTAAATGCTTCAGTATCAAACTGGCTGTATCATTTCAATTTGCTTTGTTTTAAACTGAATTGAAAATTTTAATAAATCCCACAAAACCTAAAAAAAACAGAGATTGGTTAAATTAACATGAGGAGTTCAAATAATGGGTAAGAAAAATATATGTTACCTATCTTAGACCTATTGAGTTTTTTTTCATGCCTTCAACAGATATCATATTGTTATAAAACTACTGGGGCAAGTTGTCACTCAAGGTTTTTACATTAAAAGTCTAAAAACATGAATGTGTCTTCTTTAGCCAGTGTTATAATTAGTGTATTTATTAACATTTTAAGTGCTATTATTTTAAATTTATTTGCAGATTTCAGTTTATTTTTACTTTAAGTTTTAGTCATTTTATTGCATGCTTTTTAATTATTTTTAGTTTTTATTACATATTTGCTTTAGTGCCCCCCCCAAGGAAATTTTTACTCTTTATTTTTCATATATGTCTTATCTTGTTTCTGCTTTGAGTTAATGATAGTTGTAGTTAAAAATAATGCCATGTATTTTATTTAACAGTTTTTCTTCGATTATGTGTCTACAATTCAGGTTGGAGCGCATAGTCACAAGATATAATTTCATACAATTTCAAACAAAAAAAAATATTTTGGACAACATTACCTTATACATTTTTGTTATTTTTTTCATAATTATATTTAACTGTTTAGAAGCCTATAATAGGCTGGTTCCATTGTGTAAGTTTACCACATAAAGTGTGATAGCATTGCCAGCTTTTGGGGCATGTTGTCTTTTTCGTTGGAATTAATCAATAGCTTTTTTGTAGCCGAGACTTTAATGTATGTGTCTATACAGAAATTGATCTTTGGTAAAAAGTGTGACGGCTTGCCCTGCTCTCTCTTTTGCACTGTGTCTGTGTACTGATCCAGCATTTGACCCAGTCAGCCAGAGGTCAGGCAAGTTTGTCTCAGAGACTGATTCTAACTTTGTTCATGAAGTGTGAATAAACTCTGAACACGGCAGTGACCGCTGATCGCAAGGTTCATGAATGTAATTACAGCTCCAAATTATGACATAAATAAGCTTGAACCACTGCAGATAATAAGGTCCTAATGAACGGCTGTCATGAAGACAAAGACTTGGATCATGTATTTAGGAACCGTTCGGCCACATCATCGCATGGACTTTTAATTAAACCAAAGAACTTAACCCTAGGGCAGATTCTCATCTTGTTACCAGACTATGTATCGAAAATAATCATTTAACATTTTAATTAAGATAAAAAATGGATAGTAATAGAGCCGGGGTAAATTCAAAGTCCATAATAAAGCTTTATAATGAAAAGTTGCATAATTAAATCTCAAACATTCGTGCTTGCAGCAAAACAGGAACACAAACACCTCTTCTGTGTGTTTCTTTAGCTTCAAGGCTAGACGACTGTTTGTGTGATTGCATGCAGAGTAATGTACTCTAGCCTACTGTACATTATGCATAATTCCCATCTGCATAATTATTCCAGATGGCTTTTAATGTATTCAAGACTTTTCGAAAGGTCACAGGTTCACTTTATTTCAATATTATACATGCTTACACAATGCTAACCATTTTCAACAGCTTATTTATTTCTGTTTACAGTATATTGTGAGTTATAATTATCATAAGGAAGCAATTAATTGTGTCTTAGTAAATTAGCTTTCTCAGACAGGAACTGCAAATGCGTCATAATGCTGTCCGTCAACGTCCATGCCTGAGACAAGAGCAAGAGTCATTATTGATGTTTTCTTGGCCTCTTTTCTTGCCCGCTGTCCTTCATGGCATTTGTCAAAAGACAGGGAGACACCCTCTTTTTTTCAATTTTCTCTCCTAATCACTGCTTGGCAGGGGGGGATGTTGAGGTGAGCCATCATAGTCTATTACGCTCGATTATGCTTACTGTGCTTCAGAAAGGCCTGATTTTGCATTGCACATTTTCCCAGCAACTTTTTTTTCTTCTCAGAAACAACCAAAAGGCAAGTCAAGCAATAATGTTATTCCAGTGTGAGCTCCCAATAGACATGGGCCATTTAAAACTGAGCAACAAAACCGGAGTCAGCAAATTAAACTCCTGCTGCCATTGCTGAAACACAAAGTCCATATTCAGTGAAATGACAGAGTACAGTTAAGTGAAATTCTCAGAACGTTTGTGTCATGAGGTTCTGAGAATATGCAGCATGTGGATTCATTCTTCTGACGTACTGTGAGTGCAAGAAATAGCAAAGTTGACACTGCGCAGTATGTGATAATGTTTAAATTTCAGTGTTCATCCGAGATGTGTTTTTGAACAAGGACTGTTATGGATTAGGGTTGAGGTGTGATGGTGCGGAATGCTAGAGGTGACTAATGATTCTGCATGAGCACATAACGGCAGCATTCAGCTTCATTAAACATGGCTGTAAAATTGCTAGACACATCAAAAAATAAGATGTCTCATGCTGGTATGTGCGTTGACTTGGTCTCACACGGAAAGACGTGCATGGATAGATCCAACACTCAAAAACACCATTGTAGTACACATTTTATTACATGTAGAATGGAGTAATGGCAATTCAACTTTGCCATTGCAGGAATAAATTAGATTTACAATATAATAGAAAATAGTTTTTTTAACTGTAATAATATTTGACATTATTAATGTTTTCTGTATTTTTGATGCAGCCTTGGGGAGTATTTAGAGACTTGATCAGTGCTTTCAGTGCTTTGCTACAATCTGTATTGTTAAAAGTGCTATATATTGTAAATAAAAGTGACTTGACTTGACTTGATCAAATGTCCCAAAAGCATACTGGGAAAATACTATAGAATGGTTATGATATCAGATAGTTATAAATGCCATAATGAATGATTAACATTTTTATATACCACAGAGTGGATTCACTATATCACTTATCGTTTGATATTACATCATTTTTTATTATTATTTAATTTTATTTGTATTTGCTGAGTTTTTGTTTAAAAAAAAACAGCTTATTTAAATAATCTTTTTACAAATTTATATATA
>JAUYWG010000041.1:4514356-4529216 GCA_034779775.1 Enteromius afrohamiltoni
AAATAAAATAAAAAAAAAATAAATTGGCATGATCATTTTCCCTCCTTTTTTAGATTAACTTTAGATTAACTCACCTAAAATTAGTTTATAAAAACAGTAATATAACACTATTAAATGTCATGTATGTTGCAATTTTGTAATGTTTAACAAATTATTTTAATTTTAAATGTTTACTTTTTTTGGTTTAATTAGGCAAAGTAATGTGAACTTTTAATTTAAGATATTTATTAATTCTCTACCATTAAAATAATTACAGACTATACAGACAATAATTTCAGTACAAGCCGTAATTTTTATATCAGTGCATTGCTAATTTAAATAAGGGTTACCATATCAAACAAACAAACAAACTAACAGTTGAGTCATACCTTTTTGTAAGTTGTCTCTTTACCAGCTGACTGAATTTCACTCTCTGGTTCTTGCAAACGTTTCCATCCATTTGTTATTGTTCCAGATTTTTTTTTCCATAGCACTGATTCATGTCTCTAGTTATGTCTTTATTTTTAATCCCTATTTCCTTCCCTCCTTTTTCTCTTAGTATTTGCATTTTTATCTTTCCTTTATACAAGAGTAACCTTCAAATATGCTATATCATTTTGCCCTAGAGCTAATATCTGGCACAGTCCATTTCTCTATTTATTCTCTGCAGTATGTTGAACAGAACCAACTTGTACAATGTATGTCTGCATCTACATATGCATTTTACTCTCTCTATATAAGAAAGAGTGGGAGCGTATGCAATCAGTCACAGCCATGTCAGTTTCTCCAGCAAAACTAACCTATTATCAGTCATGTCAACAGCATGAAAAGCAAGGCCCCATTAGGGAGTAACAGGAGCAGAATGAAAGAATAATAAGTGAAAACAAGCTAAGGACGAAAGGTGGAAAAGAGGATGATGTATAAGGCCGAGAAAATGCAGCAAGAGGGAAAGAGGGAAGATGAAGAGGAGGGAGAAATTGGGTCATTTGGAAACGTGAAGTGGCTGAGTTGGCACCAAGCTGTGAGGGCTGTGGTTGGTTAGTCCCCAGCTCAGGATTATCCCCGGAGAGGAACTAATTTAAACCCCTGAGAGAAGAGTTCACAGACAGGCAGAGTATGCATTGTGATAAATACTGCATAACTGCACACTGCTACGTGAGACTTACGTAACTTCAAAGCCGTGAAAGAAACTTGCCACTCTGTAGTTTATTTTCCTCGACCCCAAAAAGTCCCGCAGTGAGAGCAAAACTGTCTTCCAAATTCTGGATGAATGAATCTGTCCAAATAATAAATGATTATTTAATTTTCTATTAAAATAATGATAGGTTTGTTATGTGTAAACATAGACTTGCAGCATCTTCAAGAATTAATCATTTGCAGTCTGCCTGAATGAACAAACCTTTTCATTGCATTAGGCTTGTTCCCCTTCAGTCGAGTCACTCCGACGTTACATATGGGAACTTGCATGAGAGACCAATCGCCTTCGTGTAGTAAGAAAAGGCCAATGAATATTGGCGTGCATTTAATTACAGCCAGGTGCACCTTATCACTACATGAGTATGTACACTGAGGGCATGGATGTAATGCACTTGCAGTTTTTTGCTTCGGAGCCTCGCTGCAGTGTATGCTGATCGAGTCTGCAAGAAGACGGATAAAGTCGGAGAGTAACTCCTTTTGACCCATTAGCATCAGTCGAGGTAAAATATCTGTCACTTAAGATGGCACTCCTGATTGCTCTGGCCTCCATCAAGAGGGTAGGGGACCTACAAGCTTTCTCTGTCGACGAAGAGTGCCTAGTGTCCAGCCCGGCTGATTCTCACATCACCCTGAGACCCCGGCCTGGCTACGTGCCCAAGGTTCAGGATCAGGTAGTGAACCTGCAAGCTCTGCCCCGGGAGGCCTTGGGAGTTGCTGTGTCCAGTACGCGCTTTGCACCTCTACATAGACTGCACTCAGAGCTTCAGATGATCTCAGCAGCTGTTCATCTGATATGGAGGTCAGCAGAAAGGGAATGCTGTTTCCAAACAGAGGTTGGCCCATTGGGTGGTTGCACAATCTCTCCGTCTTATTTATACTAGGGAGAGCTGTGCCCCTGAGGTCTGAGAGCCCACTCCACAAGGAGGGATTGCCTTCACCTATGCATTGGCTCACGGCGCCTCTCTAGCAGACATCTGTAAGGCTGTAGGCTGGGCGACACCCAAGACCTTTGCAAGGTTCTACGACCTTTACGATGAGGCTTAAATCAGGCAAGCAGGTAACGGGAGGTCGGCTGGTGTCATATTGCTGCGCCATTTCCATGGGATCCATGCACTCTTCTCAGTGGTTCCCCTCTGCCAAGGCGAACCCAAGTCCTCCTGCCCCGCAGTCGGACCTAGATGCGGAGTACCTCCGACTGTGCTCCAACTGGGTCTCCTTTCCCCAATAGGTTGTGGCTGCAAAAAGTTTTATTCCACAGTCAGCCAGAGGGCTATGTTTTCCTTCACTTATTATGTTATATGTTATCGATATAGTGTATTCCTTGAAATTCCATGTAAGAACTGTGTATGGGCAAAAAAAAAAAAAAACTGGCATGCGGGTTCCCTATTTGACCCCCAGGGCATTGGGAAGGTTACATGCAGACTCTCCTGCTGACACGCTTGCCTGTCGGCTCCGGGGTCTCTGCATAACGCAGCCTCAGAGTCGTGGCCTTTTCCACCGGTCTGTTTCCATATGTAACGTCTGAGTGACTCGACTGAAGGGGAACGTCTAAGGTAATGGAAACGTTACATCCCCTTGCCACGACCCTGGGTCACACAGACATCGGCTGTGCATTACATCCGTGCCCTCTTATACTCACGTAGTGATAAGGTGCACCTGGCTGTATTAAATGCATGCCAATATTCATTGGCCTTTTCTTACTAAACAAAGGCGATTGGTCTCTCATGCGAGTTCCCACATGTAACGTCTCCATTCCCTCCTTCAGGGAACGTGGGTTACCTACGTAACCTTAGACGTTTTCTTACCTTCATTTTAAAACGTCACAGCAGTCAATTAACTGTCATATTCTGTCAAAAAGTAAGTAGTGTTAAGTAGTGTTATGATGTTTGAATTTCTTAAAATGTATTTCATTTAATAATCTTTTTAATCTTTGTAAATAATTTACCTATTCACTCACTCGTTGTAACCTTCTAATACTGATACATAAATCAGTCCAAATGATAAACGAGTAAAATGAGTTAATTGAAATAATAAATGTATATATTTTTATATTATTTTATATATATTATTGTTTAATATTTTATTATATAATATTATACATTTTCAAAGCTTATTGTCATTTCGTAATATTTAAATATACTTTTATTAAATATTTGAAATAATTTGTATTCCTTTTCTGTTACATTAATATTATTTTATAACCTTTTGTTTTGTAATTTAAATAAACCTTTTACATTTTTTAAATACATATTCCATGAATCTCCCATTTATCAAAACTACATGCAAAATATATATTATGAAAAATAAATGTCATGTAAGTTACATCAGATATTACCAAATAAATCCTGGCTGGACCATAACTCTTCTTTGAAGTTTTTCAAGATGTGTATAATGCATCATCAACAAACCACTTACGCTTCCATTTGGAATACTGTTGATGAGTTCTGACTGTTGTTGCATCCCACACAGTGCTTTCAGCTTTTCAGGAGAGCGGTGGTGGTGTTTTGTGATGCAGTTGGGTGACTGGAATCTAGTTCGTCTCCCCCACAGCTGAACAGAAAAGTCATATGTCCGTTGAACTGACGAGAGAGAGAGAGAGAGAGAATTTGGCACAGCAGTGCTTACGGACTGTCAGGACTACAGATGAGACTGGCAGAGGGCTAATAGGACCTGCCTGTCTATTATAAAAGAAAAAAAGAGCAAAACGGAGAGAGCGAACATTCAAAGAGTCTCAGATGGACAGGGACTGTGATGTGTTATCAGTACGTGAAGGTGAACGATGACAGAGGTGGATTCCTCTGAGATGAAAAATGGAAAACTAACGGGACAGTGTTGGCCCGAATGAAGAATATTCCCATTTACACAGTGCTCTCTGATTTTAAAAAAAAATAGTAAAGGCAAAATTTGGCATGTGATGAAAGTTTTCTTATTACAATTAATCTGTTTATCTGTTTCTTTTGCTTTTCTTTCTTGTTGTTCATTTGACCTCATAATGTTTAATCAAAATTCTGTCTATGACTTAATTTTGATGCATATTTCTTGCTTAAATAAACAACACAAGAACATATTGTCCATAACTTAGGATAAATTGGATATGCAAATCCATTTATTGTGCAGTGGCGAATTATAATGTCAGTATAGTGTGATAGCCTATAAACAATTACAAGCAATTCTGAGAAATATGTCAGAATTGCAAGGAAAAAAGTCAGAATTGCAAGATATAAACTTGGAATTGCGAGACATAAAGCATAAATAACTAGATACAAACTCGCATTTGCAAGGAAAAAAAGGTTAGAATTGCATGTTTTTATCTTACAAATTAATTTTTAACTTTATTTTGTGCATTTGTAAGTTTAATTTCAGCTATTCTGTCTTTATACCTTGTGAGTTTATATTAAGCAAAAGGTCAGAATTCTGACTAACTGGCAATGATATCTCACAACTTTTACACAGTTCTAAGAAAACAGTCCTAAAATCCCTTTTCTAAATACACAAAAAAATTCTTAGCCACCCTCTAGTGTATGGAATCAAAACTACAACTCAATATTGCTACCACATGACATATTGAAGACTTCTCCAATCATTTAGGTGTACATGTGTGCATTTGTCTGCATACTCGCATCTTAAAATCCTCTTAACAACTGATGCATAAAAACAGGTCGTAACTTTTTTATTATGCGATAATATGCAGTTACATCACAATACAGATATCGTCGCTATACAGATTTAAACATAAAAATCAAAAAAGAAGTCTTAAATTCAATGAAAGGCTTATCCGAATATCTAAATGTAACTTGCTCTTCTTTAACGTAGAAATCTTCTCTGGTTCTTTTTTTTTTTTTCAGTTCGGTCTGTCAATGTCATATGCAAACAGAAACAAACTGCAAATGTTTACATATTCCATGAATGGTTCCCAGAATTGGGGAATACTTGCACACTGACACAGTTGCTGTCTACTACTGTAATGCACCAGTCTAAAATAAGTCTAAAACTGTTTACTTCTTTTTGAGTAATGGTGGACATACTCCACCATGTTACCATAGTCATGTGACCTACCAGCATCAGTTGCCATTCACAAATTCTCTCCCGTGGTCTCATGGGATAGAAGTGCACATCTCACCTGTAAATAGTAGGTCATCTGGGTACTTTTTGCCCATTTCTTCATAAATACTGTTAATCTGGCCGTTCATACTACTCTTTTTGTGCTTACTACATAGTAGGGAGGAAGTATGTGATTTTTGTTTTGGTGAACAAAATCAAGAGTCACTAGGATGCAACTAGCTATTAAGGCTCTTCTAGAATGTGTGATAGTTTGGTAATCGAGCATGACCTATTAATCACGTCACTTGTAGAACGGAAAAGATTCACTGTGGAATCAAAGATTTGATTTGTTTTTAGGATTGACCCCCACCTAGGCTCTACAAGGAGATAAAAAGGTAAGCTTATACGTTTGAGGACAGAGACATATGTGCAAGGCCAAGAACATCCATCTTTTCCCAGTGTATTTGGAGAACCATGAGATAAATATATCTATGCGTGAATCATTTTCAGTTTGTGTGTTTAAATCAAGGTGAATTCTTTCAGTGTCCCATGCTTATGTAGAGACTAGGTCGGCCGTAGCATTTGTAATGGAGGATGACAGGTTATTTGTACTGGCTTATCAGCCACTGATTATTGCTTTCTATGTGGCAAGAGAGAGCCGTTGAACCATCACCATGTTTGTGCTCATATGGCTCTGACTAGCATGCTCATTTACCTTCTGTGTTTAACATATTTGGCGAATATGGATGAATATGCACAGAATATAAATTACAAGCAGATAAATATCTTTTAAATGAGAGACCATCGCTTTGCTTGAGCAGGCCCATCTTTCAATGTGAGGTTTTATGTCAGACTACAAAAATGGATTCATACATAATTCATTATTAACACACTCTATTATTTTGTAGTTATGTGTGCATTTATCAATGCAGTGTGGTATTTTTGCTGTGAGTCATACTTTAGCATTTATTTTATGCTAGGGATTTTAGGAGGATGTTTGAATCCTTTAATGGTCATGTTACAGTTTCTGCTTCATGAGATGGTTGACCTTCATGTGGCAAGGTGACCTTCAGCTCACCACCTTCAGCTCAAAAGCAGCACTGAGTGTTTTTCTAATAGCTATTTATTTTTGCAGAGACATTACTCGTTCAAATTAGCACCTATGCCAGAGGTGAAAACCGAATGTTTTAGGTTTATCATATTTCCCAGTTTATCAGCATTTGTAGAAAAGCTTCTCTTTTTTTCCTTAGCATCATCTTTCTTGTCCCTCTCTTCCTCTTCTGTGAATCTGTGTCATTAGAAGCATACAGAACCTGACCAAGTTTGTTTTTGCACCTCAGCAAGCGTCCTGCTAAACTGAGCCAAGATATACCACATCTGGGGGCTTAAATAAGACTGAAATTCACACTCCCTATCTTTACTAGAGACACATGCAAGTCTGTTAAAACACCATTTGCAATACACTTGAGAGGTTTTTATGTTTTTGTGTTAAACTGTTTAATTTTAAAGATTTGATTCCATGAAGAACCTTTCACATCTATAGGACCTTTTCATTGCACTTTATAGTAAAAAAAAGTTATTTAGTATTCAAGGTTAATATTTCAAAGGGTTCTTTTAAGAACTGTAACTAAAACCCAAAATGGTTCTACTACTAGTAGTGATAAATCACAAAAAGCCATAATGAAGGAAAATAATCTGCCAAATAAAACACTTGTTTTTGTGTGCAGTTTGGGCCTACATTGTGACAACAGGAACATTTTAATGGTTTTCATGACACGCTTTTTTTTGACAGAACTCCTGAGGAAGCAGAACAGTAAAATATGAGTATAACTCTAGCATGCCTCAGCACCAACTGGTCACGTACAAGCTCCCACAATGCATTTTTTCCCTCCATTGTTTCTATAGCCAGTGCTGTGGCAAAGCTTTGATGACAGAGGTTTTTGTGCAGTTTTCTGTTGTGCTAGATACTTTTTTTTTCTGGCTAAACAATCTGGCTTTTTCCTTTCTTTAACAGCACAAAATGCATATATATATATATATATATATATATATATAATTTTTGTTTGTTTGTTTGTTTGTAACAAAGAGACACACACTTAGACAATACAAATTGGAACCTGTGTTAATTATGAATAATGCCATCAATATAAAGCCTCTGAAATATTAAGCAGAAATGTTTGATGTTGCTTTTTCCAAAAATGTCTGAAATTGGAAGTTTTATTTAATTTATTTATTTGTTTGTTCGTTTGTTTTGAATTTTATCCTGCAAGCTAAAATGTATAATGTGATCAAAATAATATCATAAAATAAATAATATATAATATCATCATATAGTAGGCCTATGTGTTGTTCAACTTTTTTAAATAGCAAACAGTTTTGTGTTTTCTTAATCGACTTGTTAGATTCGTTTGAACAAATCTTATTATGACTCTTTCACGAATCGAATGCCACAATAGAGCTAAGTGCAGGATTTTCTTACACAACGAGTGACTTACACAACCCTACCATAAGACTTGGAATATAGTGCATGAGAGTCGCACAGACTGCTCTTAATAGTGACAATAGTGAATAGTTAATAGTGACAATATTGTCATTTTGGACCTTGACAGCGCCAATCCTCATTGAAATTCATTTGTTACACAAACGACAGAAATCATACAGATTTAGGACAACACCAGGGTGAGTAAATTAATCTTGCATGCAGTGAAGAAGTGAAGTGATTGAAGTGATTCTAACAAATATGCACTAGCCCCGATGCTCTGTACATATACCCAACTTATCTGCAATTCTTTCTTCCTTTGATCTTTTTTACGAACTCACTACGGCTATTCAGTTTCTGATATGTCCTCCGTTTCTCTCTCTTTCTCTCTCTCTCGCTCTGTCTTTTCAGCGTTCTCTCCCTCATTGTTAAATCTCAGCAGTATATAGTGAGTGACAGATCAGTGAGCGCGGTGCGCAGATAATTTAAAGAAAACGTCACAACCGAGTCAGAGCGCGAAACGAGAGAGAGAGAGAGAGAGAGAGAGAGAGTAGTGAGAGGGAGGGAGGGAGACCGACTGTGAGAGAGGGACAGAGAACGAGAGAGGATATATTGATACAAAACGACGGTGGTTTCTCTTCAGTGTGTGTGAGAGAGGCCATGAGTGAAGACAAGATGGAGCGCTGGAACAGATGAAGACTGTCATTGGGTGAGTGTGTGTATGTTTCTGTATGATTCCCTTTGTATTTTTGTCTACTTGATAATGCATGTTTGTGTACCAGCTTGACCACCTGTTAGTGTGTGTGTGTGTGTGTGTGTGAGAGTGTGTTTGCGTCCACATGTATGCATGTTGCCCGCAGGTGTATTTCCTTGTGAGTGAACACAGCTCTGTGTCTGTTTATAAGTCAGGTCTAATGATTGTGTACTAGTAGCTGTGTTTATTTGCACTTCTGCTTAACTCTGCATGTGATGTGTCTGCATGTGTTTGTGCTGGCCAACATGTGTATGTTATTCAGCCTGACAGCCTTTGTGACAGTGTTTTTGCATCATAGTAGCCTCACTGTGTGTATGAACATGTTGAAATGATGGTCTTGCCACACATCTGCAAATATTATTGTTGACTGTGATGTTATTGTAACGTGAAATGCCTTTCTTTTCATTTTGTAGCCAGATAATCCAAGAGGCGAAGTGAAATGTTGCAGCATGTTGTGTGTTTGATATTTTAGACTCTCAAAAACATTCATTAGTGTGGCATTTCCAACAATCACAGTAAGGAAAAAACTTTGTTTTGATTGATAACATTGGCATTTTATATAGCTTATTCTATTTTTGGCTCATTAGAACGAGTGAGTCTAGTACACGAGACAAGAATCTTACGAGCTAAAGGGAAAGATGTGGAAAAAAAGGTTGAGAGGGAATGAGAGTGAGGCACAGATAGAATGCACAGAAGAGGGACGCATATGAAACAGACACTATATCTCTTTCCTTAGGGAGGTAGTGTAATCAAAACAGCCGCATTACTGGTAATGAAAGATATTATCAGTGGAAAGTCTGTCACCCATCTTTATCTGTCTGGATCAGGGGCCGTGGGGCATTCTTCTGTTTCACTTGTCACATGAAACATTTTGTTTTAGTTTAATGAAATTGGCATCACAAAATTGGTTGAAATTGTATTAAGATTTTCTTTCTTTTTGCACACCTGCATTTTTTTGTGGAACAAAAAAGAAGATATTTAGCAGACTGTTCAAGCTGCTTTTTCCACAGTATAAGAATATGGAAATTACCTAAAATTGAGTTATTTTTGGGTCTTTTTGTTTTTCATTTTTTTTAAGGGAAGAGACAAATTAACTGTGTTTGGGACATTCATTTATTCATTTATAATTCATCTGAATTCATTTAAAGAAAGAGGGAAACCAACAATCATTTTAAATTGTTAACCATGTTTATTTGTTTATGCATGTAATGGAATAATTTTTAAAGTGAGGAAAATTATCAACTGATGAGTAAAAAAATATATAAACATAAAAAAGAAATAAACAAATCGGAAAATGCCAAATAAACTTGATTCAAGAAAGTTGACCTGAAAACAAATACATTATGTTACACAGTTTTACTTCTAAAGTAAGTTTTAAGGATCTTGTTTTAAAGACGTTTTTATAGGAAAACTAGATGAGAAAAAACATTAATAATTTATTTTTTTATTGCAGTTTATGAAATGTTAAAGATGTACAATGATATCTCGTTTTTATTTCAACACAGCAAATATACTATTTATATGTTATTTGTCTGAAGCTGTTTTTATTTTTTTTAAGTAAAAAAATTGTTTAAGTTCTTAGAAGTTCTTTCTCTCTCTCGCCACAGTTCTTTCCAGTGGTCCTGATGAGCGTTTCCAAAGCACCTCCGCCCCATTCCCATTTTCCCCCCAGCAACCCATCTTCCCATCTCTCCCTGCCTCCATCCTCCTCTTCCTCCCCCTCTCCGTCCACCCCTCCCTCTGCCGCGGGTCCCCCCAGCCCCGCTGTGCCTCCTCCTCCTTCCCCAGTGAAGATCTCCATGCAGGAGCACTTTGCCATCAATGTGTGCCCCGGCCCCATCCTCCCCATCCCACAGATCTCCGACTTCTTCCCTCGTTTCCACGACTTCCCCATCACGCCCCCACCACCCCGGGAAAAACAAGTTCTAAAGGACAAAGACAAGGACGGAGACGGGAATGGAGAGAAAGACCGTAAGAGGGAGAGAGAGCAAGAGGAGAATGGAGAGTTTGCCGACTCGGATGACGAAGACAGTGAGTTTGTCTCGTGGCTAGTGACTGTTTTACGTTCGGTTCCCTTTGGGTGGGTTTACACATGTGTTTACCCTCTAAGTAATCATTTTTCAAATGCATTTTTCACAAGTCTGCTGACATCGTTCTGGGTTGAGTGCTTTTTTCAAGGACACAGCAGTAGTAAGGAGTCCTTGTGGGCTTCGAACCTGCAACCTTTGTCACTGCAGGCCCAAATCTTTAACCACATCTTGCATAATGTAAAAACATGCTTCTCTATTACATAACTCCTTGCATGCATGGATCCAAGGATGTTTCCTGTTCTGGATTCTTTTTGTTTGATCAACTGATTTTATTCACCAGTAAGCAGCCAATGAGGCATGAGCACTTCCCATCGGCTTGGACCTGAGTCTCATACTGTTTGGTATTGATTGCTTTGTGTGGTGTTTGCTGGATCGGTGTGAGTGCGTGTGATAACTGAGGTATGCGATCGGAGTGTTAAATACTTCATTAGTCTCTGTAATGGTGCATAAACACTACAAGCCCTCTGTATGTGCACAGCCCTGATTAGGTCATTACAGGCAAGACTGATTCCCAGCTAAGTCGTTTGGGTTGTTATCGGTTGCTATTTTTACTAATGTGCGTGCAACACATTAAGTTATTCCTTTGTTTCTTTCAGCCTACCTGGGAACTCTGGAGTTCAACCTGCTATTTGACCAAGAAAATAACTGCCTGCACTGCACAATCCACAAGGCCAAGGTAAGTTTATACTCAAACATTATTGGGTGTTTCTACAACTATAAGCATTTTCGTGCTTGTGGGGTTGTAGCATTCATTCCACTCGACCAACTGTTTCTGACAGTTAACATTTTTGCTTTGACATTTTTTTCCCCCTTCCTAAACTAATGAACATTTCCACCACATCTGAAATTATGTATTGTGTTTATTAATAATTGGTAGTGGAAATGTCATATATATTTTTTTTAATAAACCAACAGACTGCAGTCTTGCTAAGACTTTAGTAAGGTAGCATCAGTTAAGTAGGCAGTATTTTATGTATCTCAAGTGAAATATTATTATATTTTTACACTTTTTGCATCATTTGACAAAACTACAGCTTGATTGGAAATTACATTATTTTTATTTATTTTTCTTTACAGTGTGGTTTTGAAAAGAGAGGTAAAAGTGTATTGTGGTTATAACAAATTAGAAAATAATTTAAAGGGGGAAAATATGCAGGTTATAAAAAAGCAGTTGTAGAATGTAATAACAAATGTTTTTTTTCCATGGGGTTTCATATTTCTGATGTTAAATGTCTGGGACAAAAGTAGAGTAATAAAATGTATGCATAATTTTAAAAGTTTCCAGAACGTTTAAATGTAATTTTTGCGTATTACGTTCAAGCACCGTAATATAAACCTGTCTGAAGCAGAAGATATACCCTTTCTCTAAATGTTCTATGGCTTTCGGTCTATACGCTTTCACAGAGTACTTCTTAAATTTGAAATATATTCACATTGTACAAATCATTTTCAGTATGCTAAATAGGTCATATGCTATAAATATATGGGAGTTTTCCGATATTGATAACTCATCCTGCACTTATTTACAAAATATAGTTCAATAAAATGCTCTCTATAAATATCGCTACCCATGAGCTGACTAAAAGTGAATAGAAAAAGCAAGGAGCTTAATTTTGCACAATTAAACAGTCCACTTAAACAACCACGTCCCCTGAAGTGTACATTTATCACTGCAAGGATATGATCTATCAACCTCTCACCCCAGACGTGCGTGTGCATCTTATGTGACATGAAGCCTTTGTGCTTTTGTGTGTTTGTTTGTGCCCACAGGGACTAAAGGCCATGGACTCCAATGGACTGGCGGATCCATATGTAAAACTCCACCTCCTGCCTGGAGCTAGCAAGGTCACTGCAACCTTCTCACACGCACACAGCATGGTTCAACTCTCGCTGCACCATCAGCACAAGTTGCGATTCCCCGTCATGCACACACACACGTCAACACGTGCGTTGCACAAAACACACAGGCGTGATGTGAGCATGCATCGCTGGCAGGGCCGCCCGTGAGCGGCAAAATTGTTGGTGTGGAGAACATGCGGTGTAGAAGCAGAGTGTGCTTCAGCACTGAATTATTCTCTCTTTCATTTCCTTTCATTTTCGCCGCATGTAATGAATGCACGGCACTCTAATCTGTTCAAAGCAGGACAGGATGAGACAGGAACATCCTCTCTTCTCTCCAGCAGTTTTTTACTCTCCCGCGCTCTCGTCCCGATCTCTGGTGCTATCTCTCTGTCTATCGCCACATGACCCACTTTGACCTTGGAATACCAACACAGCGTTGAGTGCAGGATGGGAGGGAGGGATGAAAAAAAGAGAAAGACAGATGAGGGGGGACAGCAGCAGGTGGTTGTCATGGAAACAGCACAGATTGTTACACGACTCACGTCAACGGACGAGCGTATATGTTTGAGAGGGAAAGAGAAAGCGAGAAGCGTCACGTCTTGCGTATGCTCCCACGCGCCAGCCTGGTAAATATCGACCGCTAAGGGTTACACAGACACCTCCAGGCTTTTAAAAGGTGTACGAGCCGGAGGTGATGGACGTGTATGCGTATGCCCACCTTCAGACGTAGACCTACACACACTCTCACACACATACGTGGGCGTGCAGGCATTAAAAAGGACCCATTTATAACACTCTCTCTCTCCTTTTGTCCTTTTACACGCTGCATGGTTTCATATGCATACATGTGCGATCTATTAAAGGAATAGTTCACCTAAAAATAAACATTTCATCATTTAGTCAACCTCATATAACATTTCTTCCTCTTTTAAGGAGAAAAAAGAGCTTTTTTGTTTAATATAACTAATACAGTGATGCAAAGCTACCTGAAACACTATGAGCAATGCACTGAGGGCAAAGCCTACTTTGAACACAAAGGATGGTCACACCAAATGTTAATTTAATTTAGTGAATATGAGTTAATTGACAAAGTGCCTAAACTTTTAACAGTACTGTAGCTGTGCAGGTGGATCTCTTTAAGCATTTAGGAAATGTTGCCACAGTCTCAGAAGTGTCACGTCTCATTTTATATATATACTACATGAAATGACAAAAGCACATTATGAAATTACAAAGACTTAAATAAAAAAATTAAAACTTAAAATATTAAAATATACCTTAATTTCGAAATAATAATAAATGCTACAATAGCTAGTGTCCTTCCACTTTCATTGAGCCTTCATCAGAACCGCTTCTTTTATCTCCCACAGATGAAAGAAAATCACACCGCTTTGGGACAGCATAACGATGAGTCATTTTTGCTTGAACCATCCCTTTTAACAAACTACTTCCCGTGCAGGAACTCCATCAGCACCCCATAAAAAGTGCAGGAAGCAGAAGGAAAAAAAGCAAGAGGCAGGGAGAGATTGTAGAGCTTGAGAGTGGCCCTTCTTGGTTGAGAGAGTGTGTGTGTGTCATCATCACACTGCATGGAGAATGAGATATCTGAGTCACACACACTCTCCCAAGCTGCTGCTTTGGGAATCTCACTGCCCTGGGCCAGATGGAGGGAGGAAAGGGAGAGAGAGAGAAAAGGGGGAAGAGAGAAGTGGAAGATGAGGATAAAATATTTAGAAGAAAATGCGATAGCACCGATTTGGCAGGAGGAGAGAGAGACAGGTGAAACCATATGCTGTTGCAGGCAAAGATGCAATATAAGTGAGGAACTTGGAGAGAAAATAGCTGGAAAGCTAGTAGGAGTAAGTAGCATTTTATGATGAATGCTTGAAGGGCAAACTCAGATTGTGACTGCTTTTATAGTTTGCAGTCTTTACTGTCTAAAGCACAACATTTTTAGTCTACTCAACATCACTGAAGCTTAAAGTCAACAAGAAAATGTGGATTACTAATGCACTAATGCACTTTTCTAGTTTGATTTTGAATAATTCACCAGTGCACATTACTACAATTAAGATGAAAAATGAAAACTTTTAACAAAATTATAATATAATATAAAGATAGAAGTAAATAAAGTTTTTTTTCAGTATCTAGAAAAAAATCACAGTTTGCACACAAATGCATGCAAGCATTTTGAGTATAATATGAAATGTTTCTTGAGCAACAAATCATATTAAAATGATTTTCTAAAGATCAAATGACAAGAAGTAGAGACTGGAGTAATGATGCTTAAAATTCAGCTTTGCATCTCAGGAAAAAAAAATGGTAACACTTCAGAATAGTGGATGGTTGTAAGTCATTTATAAGTGATTAGTTAATGATGTTCATCTACAAAACATTCACCAATGATTAATAAGTGATTATTATGTTTAGTTAATTAATTTACAAGTCATTTACAAGTTGTGATATGTTGAAAAGCAC
>JAUYWG010000041.1:4529316-4540499 GCA_034779775.1 Enteromius afrohamiltoni
ATGACTTGTAAATTAATTGTAATTAATCATTTGTGAATGTTTTGTAGATGAACATTTTATCATTAACTGATCACTTATAAATGACTTACAACCATCCGCTTGTGTTACCAAAATATTAATATATAAAACAGTATTATATAATATTATACATATTTTAAAATAGAAAACAGCTCTTTTAAACTGTAATAATTAGGGGTGGGCATAGATTAATTTTTTTAATCTAGATTAAAATGGCTCATTTGAGTTCTGCCAAAGGCATTCAGAACATGTGTGCTGCCTATTATATTTGAGATATGTGTGTGTCATTACCGCCATCTTAAAAGTAGGGGTGTGAATCTTGGTTTCACAATTCGATATACAATATATTCAAAAGTTTACCAAAATAGTTTTAGACTATTAAAATAGTTTTAGACTTTACACACGCTTCAGCACAAACAAACACAACGTGCACGTGACGCGCAAGTCTGTCAGCGCGCCGGTTTCGTGCATCTACTACCAATGCATTCCAAACGGTATATGAAGAGGACGGACGACAGGTGATCAGAATCGAATCTCACACGTACAGTAGTTTAGAAAACTAGTCCCGCCCAAAAAAGGCTACAGTGTAATTCGGCTATACATTCCCAACTTTGTGAATAGATTAACGGCAATATTTTTTTTTACGCTGATAATGGCCCACCACTAGTAATAATATTTCACAATATTACAGTTTTTGTACTTGTATTTGTTACTGTATTTCTGATCAAATAAATGTATCTTTTGAGAGCAAAAGAGACTTTATTGCAAATCATTAAAAATCTTACCATCCTAAATGTTTAAATGGTAATGTACATGTATTTCATTTAAATATTTCCAAGAATACAGTACATTTGTACTACCATTGTACATTTTCCGAAAAAAATGGTAGCGCACATTATATGTGATGCTATCATATAATACAGTAATAACATGTTTCTTTCAATATTGTTATCATGGTACTATCACTGTATAAGGCCAATAAATATATTATGTTGTTACTTTTTATTGAATTGTAAATACCATGGTAAATACCAAGTTAATACTGTATGTTAAACAGTGTGGTCTTAACATCTGACGCCGTCAATGTACCATGGTACTGCCACAGTAAAGTCAGTTAAATTAATAGTGGTTTGAATGATTCATCTCAACTCCCAGAATCTATTTGCTTAGTTGGTGCTGTTTTAATGGATTGTTACATGTATTTTTTGCTAATGTCTTCTGGAATTAAAGTGTGTTTATTCATTTGCCGAGCATCCTCAGGGGGCGAGAGAGAGGATAGCCAAGCTTGGCTGGTTCCAGCTTCAAATGCAGCAGTGCAGAGAGTAGAATAGAATGAGAGAGAGAGAGAGATGAAATGAAATATGCAGAAAAGCAACATGTTCTTCAGGCAATGAATGACGTGGACTCGCTCTGTCAGGAGAGCGAGTGCGAGAGAGGCTGCGGTTTGGGAGATTTTGTTTGGGTCTTCACAGCCAGAGCGTTTCTTTGATTTAACACTAATTTGTTAAACGAGCTGTTGCAGGGTAATTGCCCAGTTTGGGGAGTTTAGCGTGCATGTCAGGGTATTTGAAGTGCGAGTGTCTGGGGTGGGAGTAGAATTTTAGGGATGAAATGGTGTGATGGGCGAGCTCTGTTTGTTTTGTGTGTGTGTCTGTGGGTGGTCAGATTTGGCCTACATTGAGGAGAGCAAACGTCCCCACAAGCAGCGGCACTATTTTTCAGGGGAATACCAGCGGTGGTTCTGGCTTGCTCTGTGCTCTAGGCAGGGCATGACATGACTACAGGGGGAAAAACACTTCTCAACTTGCTCTGTAGTGTTGTGTGCGAGTTCAGTGTTACAGTTTATGTGCAGCGTGAAAGGGAACCTGGGTTCAAGTCCCGACCTAATATGTTGTTGTTGCTGTTTTTTAATATGCAAAAGCTAAATTTTAACTGAACTTGACAGGCAGCAATCGTCATGCATTTTTGTTACAAAGAAATAAGCAGTTTTGACATTTTATTCTACCGGGGCAAGCCATGCATGTTTGAAGCAAAATGGTGGTGCGCCAATGATGAATTGACCAAATTTAGACATGCACCTTTTTTACTTTTTCTTTCTTACTTACTAATGTGGTAGTATTAAGATTAATATTAATCATATATCAAAAATTTAAATCTATCTATCTATCTATCTATCTATCTATCTATCTATCTATCTATCTATCTATCTATCTATCAGTTCTATCAGTCAAACAGATAGACATATGAATCAACAGGCAGACAGACTATCACTCCATCTGTCAGTCTGTCTATCTATCCTCTTGAAAAACAATGTGTAATTTTAAAAGGTTATAGTTTGTGTTAGTTTTATAATTTAAACAGAAAACAATAGAGGTTTACACATTTAGTCCTCATTTAGATTTAGATTTACATGTAGGTAAACAAGTGTATGTATGCGAGTATTGGGAGTTTATAGTAAGAAACAGAAGGGGTAATGATGATTGTGTGTGTGTGATCGAGAGGAGGTGAGCTGGGGAAAGCCTCTCGTCCTCTCTCTCCTTTGCAAAGTAGGTGAGCAGATGTCTGCCTTTCACCTGAGGGAGAAGAGATAAATGATGTTTCCTCTCCTGTCCTCCCTGACTGACTCTCTCTCTTCATCTCTCCTGCTGTCATCTCTACCCAGATGCATCATGCCCATTCAAACTAGGAGCATGTGTCCCCTTAGATTTTTGATCCAAGTAGATCTGAAATCCAATTTCTCAAAAATTATTTGTTGTAATTTATTGCTGATAAAATAGGCTCTGAAACACTGGCACTTTTACTCATCTACTAATATGCGCCTGAGTCTTACATTTATATAACAAGCTAAGTAGCTGTGTTTTTCCCCCCCATATTACTTACATACCTTTATCTCTACTTCTCTCCTTGTGTCATAAGTTTCTATTTATAATTTTTTATCTTTTGATTAAACACATGGAACAAAATTAATAGTACAGGCATGAAACTCTAATGCAATTAATTCAGTGTTCTCAGCCAATTGAATTCACCTACTAGTGGTTACCTACATAACCAGGACGTATTTAAGGAATGCTATGTCTGCATGAATGCATGGACTCATCTTAACCCACCAACTCCCCAGCACCACCTGTCTATATACAGTCAGGTCCATAAATATTGGGACATCGACACAATTCTAACATTTTTGGCTCTATACACCACCACAATGGACAAACAAACAAGATATGCTTTAACTGCAGACTGGCAGCTTTAATTTGAAAGTATTTACAACCAAATCAGGTGAACAGTGTAGGAATTACAACAGTTTGCATTTGTGCCTACCACTTGTTAAGGGACCAAAAGTGATGGGACAGAATCATAATCATAAATCAAACTTTCACTTTTTTTAATACTTGGAATGCATAGATGTCACCAGACGCTGGGTTTCATCCCTGGTGATGCTCTGCCAGGCCTCTACTGCAACTTTCTTCAGTTCCTTCTTGTTCTTGGGGCATTTTCCTTTCAGTTTTGTCTTTAGCAAGTTAAATGCATGCTCAGTCGGATTCAGGTCATGTGAGTGACCTGGCCTTGCATAACATTCCACTTCTTTACCTTAAAAAAGTCTTTGGTTGCTTTTGAAGTATGTTCTGAAGCATTTGGCTGAATAGGTGCAGATAGTATTGCCCAAAACACTTCAGAATTCATTTTGCTGCTTTTGTCAGCAGTCGCGTCATCAATAAATACAAGAGAACCAGTTCCATTGGCAGCCATACATGCCCACGCTATGACACTACCACAACCATGCTTCACTGATGAGGTGGTAGTGTAGGATCATGAGCAGTTCCTTTCCTTCTCCATACTCTTCTCTTTCCATCACTCTGGTACAAGTTTATCTTGGTCTCATCTGGCCATAGGATGTTGTTCCAGAACTGTGAAGGCTTTTTTAGATGTCGTTTGGCTAACTCTAATCTGGCCTTCCTGTTTTTGAGGCTCACCAATGGTTTAAATCCTGTGGTGAACCCTCTGTATTCACTCTGGTGAAGTCTTCTCTTGATTGTTAACTTTTACACACATACACCTACCTCCTGGAGAATGTTCTTGATCTGGCCAACTGAAAAGCCAACTGTCCCATTACTTTTGGTCCCTTAACATGTGGGAGGCACATATGCAAACTTTTGTAATTCCTACACCTTTTACCTGATTTGATACCCTCAAATTAAAGCTGATAATCTGCAGTTAAAGCACATCTTGTTCGTTTAATTTCAAATCCATCCAATCGTTCCATTGGGGTGGTGTATAGAGCCAAAAATGTGTTTGTGTCTATGTCCCAATATTTATGGACCTGACTGTATGCTACTTCCCCTATTAATTTCATATTGTCAGTAAATCAGCTGCAAAAATTTTACACCCATCAGAGTTGTTATGGAGTTGCACTCTGGTTCTACTTTGGCCTGTAGTAAATCTGGCCCTTGATATATACAGTAAGCTGCAGTTATGTGCAAATCAGTATTTATTCATATTTCTTATTCATATAAGATACAAGATCACCATAGAACGTCTTGTGCAACCTGAGATTAAGTGCTTTGTTCAAGGACACAGTAATAATGACTCATGGTTTGCACTTTGCCAGAATTGATGCAGACTTCCAGTTCCTAGCCAAGAGCCTAAACCACCACCCACTGCACAAAGTGCAAGCAACTGTAGCACATTTGAGCAGCATCTGATTTTGACAGATTCTTTAAATTCAGAAACTATTTACAGCAGAGGAAATTTCTGCACAGATGGAGCTTGGGGGTGTTAATTATTTCCCCAAATGCTCTTAGGTGGTTAAATGTGAAAGAATGTTTATTTTGGGGATGATTGAACTTCTAGTTTAGCGATGAGTTCAGTTTCTTCATTTAGGTTGTACTAGAGTGATGCGGTGGAGTGGAGTTGACTGCAGTTTGCTTGAACACCACCATTATGCCCTTGAGCGTAATGTTTAACCCCATGTTGCTCCAGGCGGACTGTCCCAGTAATAAGCTCACGGTACTGTTCTATGATGACATTGATGAGAAAGTCATGAAAATATTCCACTGGGTAAATTGCACAATGTACAATGGTATAATGTATATTTTTCTTGATTTCGTTAAATACTTAAAATTGGGTAAAACAAAAAGGATAATTTCTGAAAAAAAGTCTTGTTAGGATTTTAATGAGTCAAATATGTATTTGATCCCCTATCAATAAGCAAGATTTCTGATTCCCCGGTGTCTTTTATAAAATTCATGAGCTGAGATTAGAAACACTCTCTTAAAGGGAGCACTCCTAATCTCAGTTTGTTACCAGTAGAAAAGATACCTGTCCACAGAAGCAATCAATCAGATTCCAAACTCTCCACCATGGCCGAGACCAAAGAGATGTCCAAGGATGTCAGGGACAAGATTGTAGGCCTACACAAGGCTGGAATGGGCCACAAGACCAATGCCAAGAAGCTTGGTCAGAAAGTGACAACAGGAAAAAAAAACACAAAATAACTATCAATCTTCCTTAGTCTGGCGCTTTAGAGGACTGCACGGGATCATTTTTTTAGTTCCGCTCCTGCCCGCTCCCGCAAGGTTTTGTTCTGCACCCGACCGCTCTCGCTGTATATTCAGTCTTTGTTCACCCGCTGCCCGCTTAGAATAATTTTCTGCCCGACCCGACTGTTCCCACTACATTTAGATCTGGTTCCAAAATCTCACATTTAAATTGTGTACTACAAAAAGTGAGAGATAACAGATAACACTGTAGGTTGTGCAAGGATTGTATTTATTTTCATTCGTCTTGTCAAGATGCTTTTAACATTTTTCTGTCATCATGGAAAATGTGTTGCAAAAAATATATATATTATAAAAACAAATGTATTAACAACATTGTAGCCTATAATAACATCGCGCAAAGGGTATTTTTTCCCCATTTGCATCTATGACACATGAAAAAAACTATATTAGACTTGCCTGATGTGGGTTTCCTACCATTAAACTCACCATTTTCTAATGCAAGCTGAACATACTTCAAGGACAGCGCATCTTCACTTTGCTCATGTTGGTAAAGCCCGTTTGGATGCACGCACAGAAATGCAAATAAAATGCATGTGCAGAAACACTGGTCCATGCGCTCAGCATGTGTAACAGTCATGAGCACTGCCTGTATCTGTGCTCTATAAGAATGAGAAAATCAGAGATATGCTCTTCCGAAAAAAAAAAACATCGGGAACGCTTTGTTGTTAGACCACCTGCTCCTGTTCAAATTACACCAGCATTACAGACCGCTTACGCGTTTTATTCGGAAATTTACTCCCCCGCCGCAAGAAGTCTGGTTGGGTCCCGCGGCTCAGACCTCTACTCTATAAAAGATCTCACCATGTGGAGTTATAGCCACGGCAACTTCCCCCTCAGGATTAATTCCTCTCCATCGTCTGCCATCTTTACAAAAAGTAAAGATGGCAGCCCAAGCATGTCAAACGTCCGGTCCAGAAGGTGGTGCTAACACCAAAAAGCTCATTGCCAACTGCAGTAAGAAGTCTGTCATTATTGCAGCTGCATTGGCCCGTGTATGGTGGTGGCATCATATACTGATCTAGGATCAATGATCCGTAGCATTTGTATTTCCTTAAGCGTCAGAAATGCTTTGGGAAAATGTAACGTTAGCTTGTGTGGATGCTACTTGATCAATAAAAGAGCTTCGCTACTGAAAAGCTATTTGATTTGGAAAACAGCGACGCTACCCACAAGCTACTGAAAAATGTATTTAAACTAGTAGTGACGATACTGCCCATCACTGCCAGTGAATATCTGAATCATTCAGAGGGGAACTGGGTGAAAGTGTTGTGGTCAGATGAGCTGTGTTTGTAGAGGTGACACCATCCCCACCTTCTAACATGGAGGTGAAAACATTATGCTTTGGGGATGTTTTAATGCTAAGAGGACAGGACAACTACACTACGGGACCATGTACTGTCTGGGCATTGAAGCCAGTCAGGGCATTGAAAATGGGTCATGGATGGGTATCCCAGCATGACAATGACCCAAAAAGACATGGCCAAGGCAACAAAGGACTGTCTCAAGAAGTAGCACATTAAGGGTCCTGGAGTGGCCAAGCCAGTCTCCAGACCTTAATCCCCTATTCAATCTGTGGAGGGAGCTGAAGTTAATGGCCAAACATCAGCATTGAAACCTTAATGACTTGGAGAGGGTCTGGAAAGAAGAGTAGGACAAAATCCCTCCTGAGATGTGTGCAAACCTGGTGATCTCTGTGATTGTCAATAATGGTTTTTGCACCAAGTACCAAGTCATGTTTTGTGAAGGGGTCAAATACTTATTTGAGACATTAAAATGCAAATCAATTTATAACTTGAAATTAGCTTTTTTTTCTCTGTCTCTCACTGTTAAAATAAACCTAAGATTAAAATTATAGACTGATAATTTCTCTGTCAGTGGGAAAACATACAAAATCAGCAGAGGATCAAATAATTTCTTTCCTTGTTGTATATTTTTAGTAACCCTATTGCCTAAACCAGTGTATATAGATAATACAATTAATAATAAATTTCACTATCTACCCCACAATAAATCCTACTTTCAGAGTAATAAAAATTATGTCCGATACAGCTTAGCCTGAGATAGATTTAGCAAGAAAATGCAGAAAATATTGCTGTGTGTGCTCAGTGAAAATAGAGCATTTTCAGAGAATGATGAATGGCTTGACAAGGTTCCGTGGAAGCCCTTATATGGAGATAGTTTAGGCGTGTCTTATGCTAATGACTAACTGAAGCATGCACTCCCTCATTTACAATAATCTGTGTTCATCAATATCAGACTGATGAACAAATTTATGTGCGTGCACAGCTGTTGCAAAGCCAGCAGAAATTGTGCCCAAGCAGCTCTGTCTTGACAAAGTGTGTGTATAAATTAAATTCTTTATCAGTCTCAATGCACTCTTTCTGTTTTTCAGGCAAATAAATTGCGCACCAAGACTTTAAAGAACACATTGAATCCAGTGTGGAATGAAACACTCATCTATCACGGCATCACGGCTGCTGACATGACCACCAAAACCCTCAGGTACTGTACTACCTCTGTTTCCCATGATCCTCACCAGCTTTAAGTATTTTTGGCTCTACTTGCACTTCCAGTTCACCTTTGAACATATGGTTCTCTGTTAAATCCCATGAGTGTCTCCGTCCGACTTATTAATGACAATGAGAACATGTGTGAACTACATTTGTGTATGTGTGAATTTCATTACTTTGAGGTCAAGTAAACTCTGCAGAAGCATAGTGTCACATTGTGTGTGTGTGTGTGTGTGTCTTCAACAGCATGTAGTGGACGTCTCTATGGTGCAATAACACACAATAGCCTTAAGGTAACACCCACACTTGGACCTAACCTTCTGTGTAGAGGTACGCTACAATTTGAGCAATAAAACTCAGAGGACAGAACGAGATAGGGGCAATTTCTCTAGAAATGTAATAGAAACTCTTGTGATCCACAGCTGCGAAACAAACCTAGCAGGAGCTCTCGCGGGATGAGAGAGAGGCAGAGATAAAGAGAGAGTGAAGCTGCTTGCTTTACTTGTTCCACTTTTTGGTTGAGAGCGTGAAAGATTCGAGTTTCATGCTGAAAGGGTTTTTAACTCAACCCCGATTTACCTTAGTGCTCAGATTTTTGCTTCTGCAGTATGCTGAGATATTTGCAGAAATTGTGCAGTTTTAAACGGTGTTCATTTTAGATGAAAAAAATTAACAATTAGATGCATACACTGTGCCAAAACGGACGCGTGCCGATCTGTTTCTTGTGGTAAACATGGATTCTCGCCACTTTGGAATCCCAAAGGATGAGTTTGATGCAATGATTCTTTCTGCTCTGTTACGCTCTGTGATCATCATCCCGAAGAGCAGGTTGTCGGAGCCCAGGGCGTAGATGGAGTGTCACCACGGGCAGCGTCAGCACCTTGTCACAGTGACTGTGTCTGGGCTGTGACAGCTGGCCCATCTCAAATCCGGTTGCAGTTGTTCAGTGAAGGGTGAGACGAAAGGAATTCATATGTGTTATCGAGTGCAAATAGTATTTCCATATTTACTGTATTTCCTCCCATGTGGCCCTTTGTCAATAAACTGCTTTATTATTGTCAGCTTGTCTTTTGTCATGTGAATGTCATTTCCCACATGAGAACTGTGAGTGGTGCTGGCAGACTATTGCCGGGGAACATTTTCTGTAGAATGGTATCAATATGTTATCAATAGTGCTATTGTGTCATTATAGGAAAGCATCCTATGCTATTACTGGAGTCACCATTGTAACGGATGTCATTGAAGCTACCGTATGCGTGTTCATTGTTTATTAGTATGTAGTGTGAGTCGAGCTGTCTTTTAGGAGCTGACAAATTTGTGCCACATTTTAAAAACACCCTGACTCTGTGCCCTAACCAGATGTGACACTTTACAGCATCATTTTTCTACCCTCACTAAAAGTATGATGTAGTGATTCCTGCTGATCAGAAGTTTGATGTTTAATATACAGTTGTTGAGAAGGATTCTGACAAATTTTTAACATTTTCAACAATTAAGGTGGAGGAGTTAGTGGGATTAGAGAAATTATTTATCATAGTGAAAAAGATGTGATGCATTTTCTAATTCTATTAATCCATTTATACATCCATCATTCTATCCTTCCATCCATCCATCCACCATTCAGTCAACCCATCCACCCACCCACTATTCTATCAGTCCATTCATCCATTATGTAATTAGAAAATCTATTCATCTTTCTGTCATTTTAGCTATCCATCCATCATTATAGCTATCTGGCTGTCCATCCATCCATTGTTCTATTAATCAATCTATTCTTTTTGATATTTTAGCTATCCATCTACCATTCTTTCATTCCATTCATCCATCCATACATCATTCTATCGGTTCATCCGTCCATCCACCATTCGGTCAGTCCATCCATCCATCCTTTCTCTTATTAGTCAATCTATTTATCATTCTAACATTCTTGCTATATTTGTCAATATATCGGTCAGTCCATCATTCTTCATCTTTTATTCTGTCTATCCATGCATCCATCAGTCCATTATTCTATTGGTCAATCTGTCCATTTATCCATCCATTATCTTTCTATCGGTTAATCCATTCATCCATCTATCCATCATTCTATTGGTCAATCTATCCATAACTATCCATATGTCTATCCATTCATCTTTCTATCTGTCAGTCTATTCATAATTCTAGCCATCCATCCATCGTTTAATTGGTTTAGCTATCCTTCCATCTGTCCATCTATTGTTCAGTCGGTCAGTATGTCCGTCCATCTCTCTATGTATCCATCCATTCAAAATATTTGAGCTATCAATTTCTAGAGAAACCTGTGGAGCTTTTTTGTGAAATACTGCGGGCACAGGTTCTGCGTGGGTCTGTCCATGACTCATCCGACTCACAGTTCAGTGCTGAATAAACACTGAATAGTACCTGTCTTTCAGATGTCCTGCATGCTGGTGACTTCCATATGCATGTAAACTCTCAGCATAATCACTGTGACTGACATTAACAAGGAAAGCTCAACCCCACGAGTAATAAATAGCAGCTTCAGGAAGAACGGTCCCCTGGACAGGTTACAGGAAGTAGTGAGCACCTGTTATCCACCTCCACACGAGTGTGTGTGAGTGTTTGTGTGTGTGCATATGTTTATGTGAGCATGTGTACACACCTGGCTGGAAGAAATGACTAATCGAGCCCTAGAAGGAAGTGAGAAGCCAACAAGATCATGATGTCAGTGTCATGCTTACGTGCAGCCTCTCGCGCACTTGCTCTTTGACACCCACATTAACACCTCAGCTCTTCCTCTCCTACATTTTGGTATTTGTCTCCTCATCCTGGTTTTCTGCTTTATATAGTCTTTACTCAGTTTTATTTTTCTGTTACATCTCTGTCGCTGACATACAAAAAAACATCTGTCTTTTCTCACATTGTGCACTTTGCTTTTGCTGTTTTGCTCCCTTAATCTTAAGTCAATACTAGAGATTGAACAATAAATGGTTTTCTAGCATCCTATGACAGCTGGGGGGGAAAACACAATAATCCATAGTTTTTTACGGTTTATATATTGATGAAAAAGTAATATGGCATATTTATAATAGCATATTTTTAGTATGTATTCATTAATATA
>JAUYWG010000041.1:4540539-4551370 GCA_034779775.1 Enteromius afrohamiltoni
TACCTTTAATTGAGCATCCAGTCAGTAATTATGCCGATTTAAGTCTCTCTAATCATATTTCATAAGGTTGTCCATAGAGGATTAAGGACACAAACACTGTGAAAGTGGTTCGTTTTATGTCAGACATGAATGAAATTTATGGTGCGGCTCAGTGAGTCAGATTTTAATTCAGTAAGCATTCTGGCAGATTCAGTGAATAATTCGGTTGAGTGATTTAAAGAAATGTATTTGCGGTTATAGAGTCATTTGACTTCTTAGTCAAAGTTTACTAATTTATTTAAAAAAACACTCAAAAGTGTCAATTCAGTAGTCAAATGTAATTAATCAAATAACCATCACTAACCATCACTTTGAAATCATCATCATTCAACTAACAAACAGAATCATTTATTTTGCTACCAAACAATGATGCATAAAATGCTTCAAAATTAATAGTGTGCCAGTTTTTATACAGTTATTTAGATTTTCAGATTAGCTCAGTTTAATTTTAGAAGTCATTTTAACCTGAATCAATTTTGTAATATCACTAAAAAGGGATTTTAGTAATATTTACGTTCGCATTTAGGTGCTGTTGAACAGGATGATGTTAAGTGTTCATTTTTTCCAGTATGTGATGAATTAATTAATCAAATAGACTAATGAATTATTTGTCCTTTTGAATGATTCAAAAACTTACTCTTCAGTTGTGGAGACTTTTGACTCATTAAAGTTGATTCATTTATTAAAAGAACTGGCTGAGAAGTGTCAATTCAAATGAATCAAAGAGACTCTCATGAATTATTCATTCATGAATCGGGCTGTGTTGGCTGCACTGTTTTTGTTTTTATATGTGCACCCAAAAAGACATTACAAGATATTAACTTTTTGTTGTTGGTGGTGTTTTTGCCATAAGCAAGTCTTTTAAATCATTATAATTAATTCAGATTGCAAGCGCTCAACCCAGATACAGTGTCATTTGTTTTATTTTGTGATGCTTTAGATTTAATAGCTCTGCCACCAAATAGCGATGCATGAAACATTTTAAAATTAATAGTGTGACTATTTTTATAAAGTAATCAAGTCTAGATCGGCTCAGTTTAAATGCAGTTGGATTTAAATTGAAATTAGGTCGGATTTTATTAAAATTTAGGTGCTCAGGAAAATAATAACATAAGTGCTTTAATGGTTCCAAAAGCTTTTATCAGCACATATTAAATGGTCAAAAAATATTACGACCAGCTGTTAGTCAATACCCACCTACTTCTCAGCTCAGAGCGTCTGCTTCTTTTAACATGTACTCTCTATGGCTGTGCGTGCAACTCGCTTAACATGTTCTGTCTTGAGAGTTGAGCTAAAGAATTTTGAGTGCCATCTTTCTCTCTCTCTTGCAGGCTGTGTGTGTGTGATATGGATCGTTTAGGACGGAATGAGTTCATAGGTGAAGTCAGGGTGGCCCTCAAGAAACTCAAAGAGGGAGAGAGCAAGAAATACAACATGGGACTCGAGAGAATTGCACAGGTGTGTGAGTCATTGTGCCTGTTGTGAGGTTACGTCCATTGGAATTTGTTCTATGCATAATTTAGTGTTTGGGTATTTGCTGTATTATTAATAAGCTTTCTATGGACTTACAGACCCGGGAGGGTAACAGCCAGGCAGTGGATCCTGGGGCTCCTGTTGCAGAAGAGGAGGTAAAGATCCAATACTTTCCATCCCATATTTGAGACCTCTGCAAACTCTCTATTTACACTAAAACCGCCCTGAATGTAGAAAGCTATTTAGGGCACAACGAGGACAAAGCACCCAGGATAAAAGGACCTGATTTTTACCATTTCAAAACACCAATTAGCAACCAAAGCACTTTTCCGAACACTCTTTTTTTTTTTACTTTGGACTGATAAACTGTCCTGGTCCATTAGGTTGTCAGCTAGTGAGAATCTCTAAAATTATATAATATTTTGAGACAAGTTTTATGATTTTTGACTTTACTAATATTGCATATGGTGTTCTCTAACTAAAAGTGTTTCTTAATTTTAGATGAGACTAGTTGAAATTCTCAAATATATTAAATGAACAGAAAAAACATTCTTTGCCCAAGGATTTTTAAGTATGTACTCACACCTTTCAAAACTCTCAAATGCTTAATACGTGTTGTATTTATTTAATCAAAAATACTATAAGAACAATAATATTGCTAAATGTTATTTCAATTCAAAATACAATGTTATGCAGTATACATGTCTTTTTGTCACATGTTACTTGCTAAATAAGATAACAAATTTCTTAGTAGAATCGGAAACTTTGTTGGTTAGTGTGGTTAGTGACTATACTAATATTGTACCTGTTGTATGTATGCTGTTCATTTACTAAAAGTAGTTCTCTAGTTTGAGTTAAGAGGTTAATAAAAGGCTAAATTTGTTAATTAAACAGAAAATTCTATATATTATACACGTAAAAAAAATTAAAATACATTTTTACACAAATTTTGTATTCCATCTGTGCAGTACACAAAAAAAGAAGAACTACAAAAACAGTCATGTTGTTTTAAGGGGATGTTTAGCCTGGTTGTACCCTACTGACATATATTGTTTAATGTATTATTGATTGTTCTGAATATTGATAATTGGAACCAAGCCTGTCTCTGTTTTTCTAGCGTGGCCGTATCCTGGTCTCTCTGATGTACAACACAGAAAAAAGTTGTCTGGTTGTAGGAATTATTCGCTGTGCCCACCTGGCTGCCATGGATTCGAATGGGTACTCGGACCCTTTTGTCAAAATGTGAGTCTTTTGCTTTGTTTTTTCAGAGTAGCCGATAGTAAAGTTACAGGAATTGATAAAGAGGAGTGTAGGGGTCACATGTCTGGTATCCTCCGAGCCAAAAATAAAATGGGAACTTTTAGTCCAAACGCCTGTTCATGCCAAGTTTTTGGCATTGCAAAAGCATAAAAAGCCAGGCAGTCAGAATAAATAAGATACAAAAAAGGGCTCTCCGGCTTTGTTCGCAGTATGCACCAAATAGTCATCGAACAGCCTGTTTTTTAGAAGTTTGAGATGAGACCCGTGGGTTTTTGTAATGATTGGAGCCTACAACCCCACACGAGTGGATCTAATGTTGTAATCAGTACCTCAAAGCACCAATGTTGTTCAAATAGAGTTAAAGCAAATTAGCAGATGAGTACAATCCCCAGGGCTCCTTTATTGGAGCATGATTATCATTTTCACAGAGTTTATTTAATTTTTACATTTATTATGATCAGAAAAACGGGATTTAACAAGCATAATTTAGTTTGTCCTCCTTTGAATCATTGCATAGCACAGCATCATGCGAATGCAAGTGCATGTTATTGCGATATGACTCAATTCATTGGCTTTGCCCTCCTCCTAGTTAGCATCATGGATTTCATTTCAGGGTGATTTATTTCTCTCTATACCTCCGGTTGATCATAATTTATCCCCCTGTGGATTCTTGCGAAGAGTAATTCAAAGTCCACCCACACAATAAGACATGAGATTTTATTTAGAGGCATGAAGAATTAATGGGGCATAGAGATGGATGCAGAAAATCAAGAGGCACACGGAAAGTCAGAAAAAAACTTGGTCGTTGCTTTTTTTTTAACCTTCGGTTTTCCATCACATGCTCTTTTATCATTTGCCATACCTCTTATTCTCGACACTATCCATGCCTCACTCTCTCACTCTCTCTCTCTTCGTACAAGGCTGATAAAGCATGCATAAATGTTCTACCACTCTCTTCCTGTCGATGGGGTCCTGTTCATTCTTATCTTGAATGTATTTTGATGTGTTGTGTGATGCAGAGGAGTTTTTCCGCTATCTGCTCTGAGAAGATAGGATTTCCTTGTTTATCGTGCCAGTTACAGGCACTGATGGGCTCACTGGAGCAGTGGAAATCTATTGTTAGAGAGTGGACTGCTATTATACAGCGGGATAGACTGCTGGGAGTTTTTCTGACAGCTGCTTTAGTGCTTGTTTAGGACTCGACTTGTCAATATAGTTTAGGATAAGCTGGAAATTTTGACTCCATCTCTCAGTGACACGTGTGACAGCATGGCTTGTTTGGATGCTGGGATTGCTCGTGCATTGTGACCGCTGGACCAGATGTTATTTGTTTTTTTGTCCACTGAGTTGATTCCAGTTATGGCCGGAATTTATTGAAGCAGTAAACTTTTTTTTATTAGACTGGATTTTCTGCATCAGTCACTCTTGTCTTTTTAATAGCAATAAAGGCTTTAGTTGTAATAATTTAATGCATTCTAAAAAATGTATAAAATGAAGCAAGATAATTGGAATACACCAATGATGTAAAACCAAGTGTTTTCAGTGTCACAAATTAGCTGAAGTGAATAATTTCCATTTAAATATAAATTTATATATAAAAGCCATTTTTAAAGGTGGCTAAATAGTGAAGCTCAAGAAAAAAAAGTAAAAATCCTTTTTTAAAAAAGAAAACAAAATACCAATTTTATTGTAATTTTTAAATGTGACTGATTTTTTTTTATTTATTTTGTTTTTACATTTTTGTTATTAATTTTATTAGTTTTATTTTATATAAAAACAATTGCAAGAATTTAAATTAAGAATTTAAAACAATTAGAATAAAAGACCTAGAAATTATAATTCTAGAATTCTATTGATAAACTCCACGACAGCTATGTTTTTCTTACATTTCTGATATTTTTGTATTGTATTTAAATTATTGTTTACATGATTTGTTTCTATTTTCATGTAGCTGATTTATATTTTTTAATATTTGTGACAATTCTTTATTAAAAACAATGATCATTCAGAAAAAAATAAAATAAAAAATTATATTTCAATTTGAAATAATATCTAGAAATTTTACCAATAAACGACAACTTAATTATTTGAAACTTATTTGTTTGAAAATGTATTTCTCTTAATTTTGTTCAAATTCCATCTGTGTCGGTCAGCTAATAACTCTCTCACATTGGCCTGGGGTCAGCAGATCATCGTTATTGCTGAGTGCCAGACTGGCTTAGTCTGTAATAGAGGGAACATGAAACTGGACACAAGTAGGGATTAACTGTTGAGGGGAACTGGGGGCCAATCAATACTGTAGTTATTCCATAGGGAGAAAGAGAGCTAAATCTCTAGATTTAGAGAGGGGCAGCTAGTGACTTTCACATGTTTTTTTTCTGTTGAGATGTTTTTCTCTTGCAACACATAGTGTCTGGTTTTAACCAAAGAAGCTTAGGCAGGGAGGCTTACCCACACTCTCTATCTCTTCTCTCCTGTATGTGAATGTAATCACCATATCCAGGTTGCTAGAAGGAAATCCATTTAATCAATGTGCTAAGGCAAGGCTACAAGCAATTTCAGAGAAATTCAGGAAAGGAATCGACACATCAGTTGTGTTCGAAACATCTCGAATGTAATTAACCGAGCAAGTAATTTGTATACATAACCTTTCCGTTCAATAAAGTTATTTTTAGAGCAATCAGTGATTAGTTAATTATCTCCAGCAGAGATTATGTGCATGCAGAGGCAAGCACTTCACAAATGTTGAAATTCGGATTATCTGATAATTGTTTTCTTTAAAGAGGTTTATTTTCCTGGGCTACTAAGATAAAAAGGCTAAATTGATGACGTAAAAGTTGATGGGACACATTCGCAAGTAATTTTGCTTTCAGTATTTGATGCATTTCCTAGCTGAACAAGATGAGAAAAAACACTTTCATCATTTAGGACTATACATGTAGTTAACTAAAACTATTATTTAAACCATAAAAAGTTAACTGAAAAAAAATATATGAACATTAATATAAACAAAATATAAAGAAATGTATCTAAAAATATAAATTTCAAGTAGTGGCCAAGGTCCATTTTCCATTTTTTATTTTTTTGTTTAACTAAAACTAAAACTGAAATAAAATTACTTAACACTAAAAAAAAGGAATCAGAATCACACTCACAGACATTTCCCATCATGCCTCTCATCTGGGACAGATCACACACACCTGCACACAATTATCACACCCACAAACTCATTACACTTAAGCCAGACTCTCACACCAGCCCAGATTTGTTCCGGCTGTCATTTCTGAGCGTTTTGTTATATCCTGTTGTTTCTCCGTTGCTGACCTTGGACTGTTTATTTCCCCTTGTGATTCCCCTCTGCCTAACGTTGTTCTCTCGTACCTCGGATGGTGATTGTCTGTAACATAGGAGTCTAAGGCGAGCAGATTCATTTGCAATCTTTATTTGAATAGTCGTATACAGACAGTGTCAGAGGGAGCAACAGAGGTAAAGCAAAGGTAGAGTTGGGGTACACAGGCTGAGTTCGAGACAGGCAGAGAACAATCACAATCCAAGGGAATTGGCAGCAAACAATCACAAGGGGAAATAAACAGCAACGGAGAAACAACAGAATATAACAAAACACTCAGAAATGACAGCCGGGACAAATCTGGGCTGGTGTGAGAGTCTGGCTTATATGCCGAGTGTAATGAGTTTGTGCTTGTGATAATTGTGTGGAGGTGTGTGCGATCAGTCCCAGGTGAGAGGCATGATGGGAAATGGAGTTTGTGAGTGTGATTCTGATTTGAATGGAGTTAGGGATGCACCGATATGGATCGTGATTTCACGTTGAGCAATATGTACTATACACAGCCGTTGTTCACTGAGAAGCTGCGCAAAACCATGTTCTTTATCAGCGTATATACGGCTCAATGTGAAATCACGCACCTGATGGCATGAACTGCTGATTACAGGACCGGCTTTACTGACAAAACGCGCAAACATATTGGATGTTCCGGATCGGTGCATCCCTAACTGGAGTACTCTCTGGCCGAGCTGAAGGGAACTCCAGCTGATTATCTTGACAAAAATATATTTAAAAAAACTATAACAGTGTCTCAGTAATGCTAAAATAACACTGAACATTAGTCATGAGCAGATGTTTTTAGAAGCATTTAAAGATGCACATTTTCTTTGGAATAACATGCAAAAAATAATGAGAACAGGAATGTATATTAAAATCAGGTCAATTCTGATCTATCGCAGCAGAAGCATCTGTCAATCCGTTGCTTTTATAGCCAAACAAACATGCACATGCTAAACGCTAATCCAGCTGAGGCTAGCATTAAATGTCTGTTTTTAGCAAATCAGTTAGGGTGAACATCACAAAATAATTAATATTCATGACTCAAGTATGCCTGGCGCAGAGCCGCTGACAGAAACTTCCTGATGAGCGAAGACACGAACAACAGCAGAGAAGAAAAGCCGTCTTTGACAAACGTATGCATTTTTCTATATTCATATCGTAACTGTCACAACAATGGCGTGTCTGGAAAGTTCAGTTTTATGCTTTCAAGTACTTTCTCGCATGAGTGTATCTGTGGCAACTAGGCATTTAAAACTAATGATATTTCTAATGTGTATTTAGAGAGGCTGATGAGATTTAGATATGCCCCCACTTTTCAGATTGTGTGTGTGTATGTAATGATTATGAATGAGACCCCGTAGAGTTCAGCTCTATTTTCATCTGGCCCTCGGCATCACCACATAATTAGAACAGACAAGGGAATGCAGATATTATTGCACATGCTCTAATTAATGTCATTACACGGGACACAATTTCAATAGTTCCGCTTTCATCTGAACTTGTTGCAACGACGAGACATTTAGGATCGTATTCGAATGTTTATTCAGACACTTGGCATCGCGCACCGACTTCTTGAATGTGCATTTTTCACTAATTGCAGAGACGATTAAGTCAAAATGTAATTAGTGACTAATTCACGGATACATGGATGCAGGTGCACATTAAAACTGAAGTGTGTAATTTTCTTGATGTTAAAATACTATCTCAGTGCGGAGTCATCTATAGCAGGTTGATTTCCAGGAAACATTTCAACATTGGAACTCTGTGGTGCTTAAAGAACATTTCTGTTTGTTTCAGTGATTTGAGCTTCTTAACACAGCAACATTAGCTCCAGTGGTGGTGTGAGTTAGAGACAGCACTGTCAGTTTGTCTCATTAATGGAAGATGGATGTATTAAATTTATCTTAGTGCGATTAGCGATTAATTGCGATATCCAAAATAAGTTTTTGTGTGTATATTTATTACGTGTATATATAAATACACATACATACAGTGTAATATTGAACAAAATGTACATGTATTTACATATTTATATTTAGATATTTTATATTTTATCTAAATATATTTAATATATAAGCATAACATACGTTTTTAAATACATACATGCATGTATGTGTATTTATATACATAATAAATACACAAAGTACACACACATATAGTATGTACACAAAAAAATATTTATTTGGATGCAATTAATTGTTGAACCGCACCAATTAATTTTTTACTAATTTATATTTAATTTTTTTTTTTTTTTATTCAGCAAAGATGCACTAAATTGATAAAAACAAAACAAAAATGTTTTCAGATAAATGATGAGATTAAGGCAGCACAACTATTTTTTTACCATTGATAATAATAAATCAGCATATCAGAACGATTTCTAAAGGATCATGTGACACTCAAGAATAATGCACAAGATTCAACTTGCCATCACAGGAATAAATAACATTTTAAAATATTAAAATAGAAAATGTACTATTTTTACTATTTACAGCCTTGGTGAGCATATAAGACTTTTAATGAAATACTATTAAACTGTTACTATTAAACCAAAACCAAATCTTATAGTATTGTACATTATCTTTTTAAGTATACATGTGTGTAGTATATAGTCATGTCGCAAATATCATGTGATGACAATCTTGTGTCCTCATTGGATAGTAAAGTGTCTATTGGTTACTTGTGACTCTGGATGGTAGCAGAATTCATACATTTTTCTACTAGTATTTTATGATAATATTTATATAATATTTATCTGATGAATATCACATAATATATGTAGGCACACTTTTCATTTGATAACGTTTATTGGCACAGAAATTATGTTTACGTTTGGCAGAAAGCATTGCTTTCATGGGGTACTTCTCATAAGTTCAGGCATTCGCCCTTGAAATCAAAGCCATGACCTTCAGCTTTGCTACTCTTTGAGCTACAGGAATGATAATTACACACTAATTTTATGCTGCTTGCACTAATTACAAGTGACACACTTCAGCTTTAATATATGTTAATATTATGTAAAATGATTTTTTTTTCTTGTTTTATCATGCCTCTTATGAACTGAACTTGTTCTGTAAAAATAGAGAGTTAACATATTGAAAATGTCATTGTTATTCATCTGAATTTGCCCTCGCTACACAATGATTTCCAATACTCAAGACTGTCTCATTGTAGGCGTAAACATTCTGTCCATGCCAAGTTTCTTCTTTCATTCAGGACTGACGGTTGTCATTGTAGACAGGCTATTCCAGTACGACAGTTATTCTTTTAATTACCCAGATGACGACAGTTGTCTCCTTAGGGTTAGATCTGAAGTGAGCCCTGTAGTATCAAGAATTAAATTTCCTGCAGCTCTTCTTTAGAAGGACATTATGTGCCTCATGCTAAATGTAATAGCATCTAATATTATCTTGCTTTGCATCAGTCAGTTTTGCCATTTAAATCAGGTTTATCCTTCCCTGTAACTCTTTCAAGGTCTGACAAACTGTTGATGACTTTGTCACAACTTTCCATAAAGATATGAAGAAAACAGCTGGAACATGTCCCACGACTGTCTTTTCATTGTGCCTGGGGTAGGCGAACACATCCAAAAATGTTGCAGATTTAAATGACGACCAATTAATATCCAACACTTATTACAGGACTTGTCAATAAAAAATTAATAGGATTACATTAAAAAGTCATTAGAAATGCAAAATCATCCTGTCAGTGACATAAAGCTTGTCACACTGAAATAAAACATCATTAATATTCTGATTAATATCCTGACATGTACCAGTAATTCAGACAATTAATATCTAAAGATTAGCTAATTTTATATTGAATCAGCTCTCGGGCATCTATTATTAGTTTCAATAGTGTGTCATTAGTCCAGTGATTATTATTCAGGGGTAAATCATATTTTGCAACAAACACAAGCTGTGCTGTTAAATGATAATCCGTCAATATTATCCAACTGACATTTAATGGAAACTGACAGTGTGATTGCAAGTGTGTTATTGCTTTTATACACTAGTTTAATAAATAAACTGATAAGAAACTAATTTAAGACACAGTAGTCACAGGATCGTTGTGTGTTAAACGCAATTGTGTAGTACATCTTTCATGAATGATTAGTTCTTTTATATGAATCCCTGATGTCTTTGGAATAACAAGTTGTCTTGGAGATTGATTTGTTAATTTTGTTGTGACTGCGCATACGCAGCATCTTAAGAAGACGCTGTGGGACTTGAAGTGAATTAATTTATTTTGCCCGTAACTTTCTTTGGCTGCATATATTTCACATTTAGAGCATGATCAATGATTGCATATTAAATGTGTTAGGGGGAATTTATCTATGAATAGAACCTTTTCATTTAAATTTAATGTTTTGAATGGTTCAGTCAATTGAATGACTCAGTAGCTAAAAGCACTTACTAATTTTACTACAGTGTTTATCTTTCTATGGCAAAAATAGTAACTAATACACAGTCCAAAATTCATCAAATGGGTCACTAAAATTTGATAATATATTAAACCTGATAATTTTATGTCATTTATTTAATATATTATATTATTTATTTTGATTTATTTTATTTGTATACATTTTTGTGTTTGGATTATATGCTCTGGTCATTTTCTGTTGATCATAGCTAATATTTAATATTTAATAGTGCTGGGCAATGATTAATCACATCCAAAATAATAAAAATTTGTACATAATATATGTACGTG
>JAUYWG010000041.1:4552081-4563954 GCA_034779775.1 Enteromius afrohamiltoni
TTTTTTAATATAGGTTTTTATGTATATTAGTCACAAAAAATGTGTGATTTTCCAGTTAACTTTATTTAACATTATTTTTAGCCTTTTATATGAGTGATTTTTGTATTTGTATTATATGCTCTGATCATTTTCTGTTAATCATAACAGCAGATATTCATCAAATTACAGAGAAAAGCACCAAAAATAGCATGTATTTAGAGGTGTTTTCGTCATTTAAAAGAGCTCATTTGTGTTTTGTAATTGCAGTTACTTGATTAGTTTAATTCTTTTATTTAATCAGCCTCTAACAACACAGATGTCATGCAAATATACACCGGCATGATTAATTAGTGAATGTAATTTTGTTCATCTTATAAGTGTTATTTAAATGTATCTGTGTGCTGTGAAACTGCTCCGGTACGAGAAGCAGGTTTCGCAACTCTTCATGGATCCATGCAGTTGGCAATATGTCTCTTGCATCCTATTCCCATGTGATTTTTTTTATTTATTTTCACATCACACGCCTCTCTCCATCTCTCTCCTTGTAGCATGTTGTGTAGGTTGATATCTCTCATGAATAATAAATGATCAGTCTTCCTGATTGGTAATCCACTGATGACTCCATAAGCCACAGACCTTGTGGATGCATCATCTGTCCTCCAACATACTCTCAATCCATTCCTTCCATCCATACTCAATTAGAGATTATCATCTCTCATTCTGTAATAGATTGAATGAATCACGCAGAACAACACCATCACCACATCACTATACAAGGTCTCTCTGTCTATTCTGTCTCTAGAATTCGTCATGCTCTAAAATGAGCTCTTAGAGCCTTGTCTGTGCCTTTTTTCTGCCTTGATTGTGTCGTGGATGTTTTGTGAGCTTGAGACAAACCGGGCTAATGATTTGCTTTGATGTTTTAGAAGTTATAAAATTCTCGCTGCAGAGCAATGATTTATTTCTGAATATTTCTCTTGCTCTTTATCAGTGTTTTGCAGCCTGACATGGGAAAAAAGTCCAAATACAAAACCTCAGTGAAGAAGAAGACTCTAAACCCGGAGTTTAACGAGGTCAGCTATTCAAGCAAATAAAGGTGTGGTCACACGAAGCGCCACAGTTAATTGAGATTATGGTTCTCGCAGTTCATTAAAAAATGAAAAATGCTGATTTCTTTCTTATTAAGTCTACTTGCACTAAAATGTCTTTTACACAGTTGTTTGCAGTGGCACCAGTCACAGACGAATGCAATGGAAAACAAAAGGCATTTAAAGGAGTCTATAGGCCTTAAAATGGAGTTTAGTCTTGATTATATTTTTAACCTAAAGTAGTAATCGCAATAATATATGACGAGGAATGGCATAATTAGGATTTTGTCACAGTCATGCAACCCTTTAGACTTTCAGCTCTCTTCAAATCCATTCATATTCATGTGAATGTGGGCGAGAGGAAACACAGACACAAGTGAAGTTTCATTCCTGGCTGCATACCAGATTCAGGTTTGATAAACTTTGACCTGTGAATTTCTAGTCACAGATTGATCTCGACTCAAAATAAAGAATGAAAACTTGATTTGCAATTTGTGGGAAAGTGTTGTAGGTGGTATATGCTGTATGACAAATAACAAAATTGGTTATGGTTTGTCTAAAGTGCAAATTTAAAATTGTAAAAGAGTGTTACAATAAAATAAATAAATAAATTTTTTAAAAAAATTAAAAAAAAAAGTTTTGACTTGTCCACACCCCCCTAAAATGACTCGTTACATACCTCCACTTCTCTATGTCACAGAATGGGTTTATTTTTAAAATACCTCCCAAATATTTATGCAAAGAAAGATGCAGAGCTACTATTCTTGCTGTAGTGTTGCTGCCATTTTCTGATTCTGTCTTTCATTGTGAAAGTGAAACTACTTTGTTTTTGCTTCCAAAAGAGGACACAACTAGAAATAAGTGGTTAAGTTGTCTTCACAACACTGTCCCAGAACAGTTTAACACAAATATTAGAGTGTGTTCAGCGCATTTAGGGAGGACGGACTCCTAAAACCTGACAGAGTAGCCTATGCTGGCTGTGCACAGACTATAAAGTGAGGCAATTCCATCTCTGCAAGGACGGTCTGGTGCAACCTTTAAATAAATTATGTTTTCTTATTAAAAGAATCTGCTACTTACTATGAAAACGCAAGTTTTGAGCAGTGAAGTGTAGTGCTTGTTTGTCATTTCTCTAATCACAAATGCAGACATGGTGTTATGTTTACGATGCAACGCAACACGTAAAAAGACAGTACTAAGTCATGATAATCAGTATCTATGTCTCCAATGGATGCAACTAATGCGTTGTGTGTAATGTGTTTTAATGTTATGGTGTCATAGCGCCAAGACATGCCAATGAAATGTGCTGATTAATATTCAGCTGTACCTGATTGCAGCTCGAATATTAGTAGGTCAGCAGATTAAGCATTCATTAGCTTTTCGCTTCGCCTTGCCTGGGCCTTGAGCACGCTAAGGCAGTGTTCGCGGTTGAGTCATGTTACGCTTGTGGTAAGATGAACATCTCAGAGCTGAGGACAAGGCTCCATTACCTTGAGCGTGGTGGAGTCCCCCTCCCGCTTCCGCGATCTGAAGCTCGCGCTGTTAGCATCCGCGGAGCTTCCACTTCCGGGGCAGGAAGGGCTGGCATTACAGTGACAGTCAGGAACGCTCCTCGGAGTGCGCCTACTGTCCCCCTTACTCCGGCACCGGTGGAGCTGCCATTGGAGCGTTCAGCACCGACAAATAGGAATCTCGCTTCGAGATGGCAAATCAACTATGCGTGTATATAAACACTTGTGCTGATTAATATCCAGCTGTACCTGATCGCAGCACGAGTATAAGTAGGTCAGCGGATTAAGCATTCATTAGCTTTTCGCTTTTTTGAGGCTCCATCCTCTGACAGTTCAGCTGATATGGGAGAACTTCGGAGCCGCACAGGTAGACCTGTTCGCCTCCCCAGAGACCTCTCAGGGGAGGCGAACAGGGCCTATGCAAGGGCCCCACAGGGCCTATGCAAGTATGTGTTTCCCCCAGTGAGCCTTCAAGCACAGTTTCTGTGCAAGGTCATGGAGGACGAGGAGCAGGTCCTGCTGGTTTTATTGGTCCTATTGGCCCACCAGGACCTGTTTCCCCGAACTCATGCCTCCTTGTGACCTTGGCCAATTCGTCTGAGGAAGGATCTACTGACTGAGAGACGGGAACCCTATTGCACTGTCTGACCACTGGACGGGACGCGGAGGTACTAAGTGACCTACCACAATGATTTCTTCTGCGAGACCACCTTCTACAAGAGCTGCCTACGCGTTGAAATGGAACCTGTTCGTCGAGTGGTGTTGCTCTCGAAGATGCCCCATCAGAGTCGTTCTTCTCTTCCTGCAGCAAGGGTTGGTCTCTCTCCACCCTTAAGGTCTATGTGGCTGCTATTGCTGCAAATCATGACCTCATTGAAGGAAGGTCTGTGGGAAAGCACGACCTCGTCGTCAGGTTCCTTAGGGAGGGCAGAAGGTTGAATCCTCCTCGGCCCCCTACTGTACCCTCTTGGGACCTGTCTCTTGTCTTAACAACATTGAGACAGGTCCCCTTTGAGCCTTTGCCAGCAGTCAAGTTAAAGTTTCTCTCAATGAAAATGGCCCACTGGATGGTGGATGCTATCACACTGGCTTATCAGACACAGGGTGTGCCCTGCCCCCTTAGTGTACGAACTCACTTAACAAGAATTGTAGCTTCGTCCTGGGCGTTGGCACGCGGTGCCTCGCTGGCAGACATTTGCAGAGCTGTGGGTTGGGCGACCCTTAAAACGTTCACTAGGTTTTATAGCCTTCATGTTGAACCGGTATCCTCCCGAGTTCTCACCTCAAACAGAGCTGAAGAGTCCTTATCAGCAGACCCTGTTGAGTTCCTCCACTCCCCTCCGCAGCCGGATGTTGTGGAGCACCAGGCCCTCGATGTGATGAATCCTTGAGAACCGCTAGAGGGCTGGGACCCCTTGAGTGATACCCTGAGAGGACCTCTTGTGGTATTCATGGTAAAAAGTGACCATGTTCCCCAGCAGTTGCTATCTATTCCAGCAGTTGCTCCAAACTCCATATGCATTGAAATTCATGTTATGCTGTCTGTTAGACCTCCTATGGGAAGGCAGACTCCGCTTGTCTTGTAAGACGTCCCAGTGGCCAGTTATTAGGTAGTGCAGGTGCTGGTATCCTGTGGTCGAGTCCCAGCCTAGAGACCAAACACTCCCACACAACACTGGAAGGGGCAGCTTCCATGGTGTTTTTCATAGGGATCCCTATTCGTCGGTCACCGACGTGACTTGGAGTGACCGACTGAAAGGGAACGTCTCGGTTACGTATTGTAACCCTCGTTACCAGAAGAACCTGAAGAAAGGAACGGAGACGTCACGTCCCATTGCCATGGATCTGTACCGCCGCTAGAGGGCCATGTACACAGGCTCAGCTCCTCAGCGAAAAACTAATGAATGCTTAATCCGCTGACCTACTTATACTTGCACTGCGATCAGGTACAGCTGAATATTAATCAGCATATGCCAATTTCATTGGCGTGTTTATATACACGCAGAGTTGATGTGCCATCTCGAAGCAAGATTCCTTTTCGTCGGTCACCGACGTGACGTATCCGTTCCCTTCATCAGTGAATGAGGGTTACAATACGAACGATTTCTTTGCACCTTAAACCACATAAACACAAAATAATAATAACATCATATGACCCCATTAAAACCAAAGCTCTAGAATGTGATAATTTTGCATGCTCAAAGCCGAGTGTGACCACACCTTGTGACCACCCACTGTGAATATAAATGTTGTTTTGTCCCTCTACGAATACTCGTGTGTGTCCTCTTTAACCCAGGAGTTTAGCTATGATGTCCCACATGATCAGCTGGCCAAGAAAACCCTGGAGATCTCAGTCTGGGATTACGACCTGGGCATGAGCAATGACTTCATAGGTGAGTTACAGATTACAAGTTACTTTACTAAAGTAATATAACTGATTAAATTACTGTCGGTTTTGAAATGCTTTGAATTCCTATTATAATAAAAATAATAATAATAATAATAAGACTTTCTTTAAGAACATTCAAGGTTAAATACAGATTAAAAACCATAACATGAAGTTTTGTTATAGTTAACTAGCTACAGTATGGTATGATTTCTCCTCTCCAAATGTTTCACCCATGTTGCTACGTGAATATGACATATCACAACACTACAAAATTAGTGTTCAAGTATAAAAAATTTAGATTATATAAGATTTCATTGGAACATTTCTGCAGAATGCTTTGCTGCATAGACTTCCACATACAAATTGAGTGACAACTAAAATAATCTTTGGTATCGTCAGTATGCTACAGATGCTGCAGATAGAGATATTTTGACATGAATCTTTCATTTTAAGATGGTGGTGATCTGATGCTTCTTTCTTGCATAAGCAAAGTTTACAACTTGCTTGTCTCATTTCTTGTGAATATAGAATTCAGAATAAGAAAGGAGCTTTATATAAAGGGTAGTTTCACCCAAAATTCTCATGTTATTCCAAAACCTTTCCTTTCCCTTTCCTGGAGCATCAAAGGAGTAATTTAGCAGAATATCCAATCCATATAATGAAAGCAGAAGGTGTCCAGGGCCATCAAGCACAAAAGGAGCATAAAAGTAGTGCAATGTGAATCATACGATAACTTTGGTGAGGAACAGACTAAAATTTAAGTCGTTAATCACTGAAAGTGATGCTTGACAGCTGTGGTCACTGTTCATTTTAATGAAAGAGCAGCCTGGACATTCTGCTATAAATAACTGCTTTGGTGCTCCACAGAAGAAAAAAGATCATACCGGTTTCGAAAGACATGCGGGTGAGTAAGTGATGACAGAATTTTTGGCTCAACTGTCTCTTAATGAAAAGAAACAGAGTAAGAGTCTAGAACAGAAAGGCTCTTGAGCATTGTGTTGTGACATGTTTATTTATGGTTGAATGACACGAGCACTCTGTAACGATCGGGACAGTGAGAGTAATTGATGTCAGTGTTACTGATTTAGAGGGGATGGCTGAGAAACGGATTTGGACAGGGGGGGGTCAACAGAAGTGGAAAGACATGAATGAATGGAGGCTTGTGAGGAACATCCAGGCGTGAAGGCACATCGAGGCTGCAGGTCTCAGATTGACAAGTGCAATGAAGCTTAGTATTTATTTAACATTTTCTTGGATCTTTCCAACTCACTTTCTTTCACCCCCTCCTTTTATACTTCCTTTCTTTTTCTTTCATTCCCTATGGCAGGGATGTCATGCATAGGGTTCATTTGTCATGGCTTGCTCGTGGCCATGAGCATGTGGTATTGATGTGAGGTGTGTGTGTGTGTGTAGGAGTGATCGAAGCGGGACAGAATCTCAGTACGTGAGGGGCCTGATGAAATGAAACGCAGCTTGTGTCCACCAACATACAGTACTCACACACACTTTCATTATTCAGAGCAAGCTGAAGACACAACTTCCAGCAGAAGCCACTGCCTAATATACTTATTATGTATACATATTACATATATAAATATTGCTTTTATATGATATACTCTTGACATTTTAAAAAGCAGATACCATGTGCTAGAATGTTACGGTGGGCTAACATCCAACTATGATACTTAACCTCATCAATTAAATATTCATGTGCTGTTACTTTGTCCGATGGGAAAATTTCACTCTAAACAAAAGATCTTAAACAAATATTGACAAGAAGGTATTAAAAGAGGTTGCACACTGCTCATCACTTTCCGCTTAGTGTGTATTTATGTGTCAGGCAACTGCATGCTTTATTTCATACTGTTTCATACTGTTCATATTTTACCCTGGGTAGTAATTAGATGCGTATTTACATATTTATGAGGTAATAACACCAAGCAGAGTGTGATAAGCATGCAGCCTCTTTCAATTACATTAGAATAATTAGTTTTTGATCAAGTAAATCCAGCCTTGATGAGCATAAGAGATTTCTTTTTAAAAACTTGCTAACCCCAAACATTTAAATAGTAGTACTGTAATTATTCATTATGTTTTTTGCTCATAATCATGCAGCCCTGCTATTTTTCATTTGGTATCCTATTGTTCTCTCTTTCTCAGGTGGCGTCGAATTGGGGATTAACGCAAAAGGAGAGAGACTGAAACACTGGTTTGAGTGTCTAAAATACAAAGGAAAGAAAGTGGAGTACTGGCACACACTGACACAGCAAGGAGCCCCTAGCAGTGACTAACACACAGACAAGCGCACACGGTCATCCTCTGAAAAGTAATACAAAAATAATGGAGTAATAATGATAAAGAAATGCAATAATGCTCAGTCTGAGGAGAATGATGATGACGACGACGACATTCAATATTAATGCGTGAGAAAAAGCATCATAATCTATTGTACAGCTAAGTGTCACATTCTTTTGTGATGAGAAAGAAGCAAGTGTGATCACAAGCCCAGATTGTGACGCACAACCTTTTTCCGGTCTACACGTCACTTAATGTGAAATCGTACCGTGTTGTGACTATGCCACAGGAGCTCATGCCATATTATAGTGTTATTGTTTATTACATGTTAAACGTGTAATAGCATCCTGGTGTTTGTTACAGTTGGTGGTGCCGTAATTTTGCACACTGTCAAAGCACAACACATCCGGCTGACTGTAAATGTCTATGTGTACCTATGTATCTACGTTTTGTGATTTGTTACGTATGAAAGTTTACAGTCTCTTCCAGCCCGACAAAAACAAGAAGCACAGGAAATGCACAAGGGACGGCGTGCAAAGGAACTCTAAAGCAATGAAAGGAACCGTCTGTGGATTTAAACGTAACTCAAGTACTGCCACCTGTCACTTCGAGAAGAACCAAACGACAGTCACCTCAACGCGAATGTGTGTGTGAATGTCCCTGTCTGTGTTTTGTCTTTGTACGTGTCTCTGTTGAATGTTTGTACAGTCTCCTACAAAAAAAAAAAAAACAAGCGCTGATGCACGTTGACAGACTTTTTCCCTCTCTCTCCGGCACCCTCTACTGGTTTAGAGGCCTAAACGCCAGGACAGTGCCAGTATGGAGGGTTAATAGCCTCTGGCAGGCCTCATGCACAACTGCACGCCCCATTAGGGGTTAAATTAGCAATCAAACAAAGCCTTTGAAGGACAAACTACCTGTCCAGGACGTCTTTGGTTTGTGATCTGTGATACGATGCACATTTCTTGCCATGCGTGGTAATTGTATCTGCGTGATTGCATTTATTCGATTCTGTAAATCAGCTACCTGCATCTTCTTTTGATTGAAGAAATTTTATGCATTTAATTGCACAAAAAACATATTGTTAACCCTGTCTTTTCATGGCCTCCATTGTCGTTCCTGCTGGGGTTTATTATTTATTTATTTATTTATTTATTTATTTTTACATTTGAGTTATCAAACGAATGGCCTAAGCGGTGTATAATTATCTAATGTTATTCTAAGCAGCTGCATGCCAAGTGAATGTCACATATGCTTTGATGGACCACCGATCTGCAGTGCTTATGTTTGTCCTAATATCCATAAATGGGCCCATCTAAGGGTATTTGTTTTTGCTCAGTGAACTGGGACAATCCAGGCTACCTTTGACGAAACAGCATGGCATTTAGATAATGGACTGGCACCACCTGCCAGCCAAGATGGGACTCCAGGGGGAGCATTAATGAACGAGGGGTCAAACTGAAGGAGGATTATTCAAGTCTCGCTCACGTGTCCTCGTTGACTGTCTGTGTGGAACATGTGATGTGACTGCCATCGTGTGTCGGTCTTTGTATCTGCGTCTCCGAAATAAATTGGTGCAACAGTGGCTGTTGAAAATGAGAGCGAGTTTTGTGCATTCGAGTCTTATGATCTTTCATTCATGCAACAGATTTCTTGTCATCTCATGGAGAATAAATAACGAATGCATGATGTAAAGTACTTCTTTAATGACTCTGCATGCATTTAATTATGCATATCATGATATTGTTACATAAAGATGTGATAAAAGAATGAATGTAGAACCGAAAGTTTGATTATTTTTTCTTGTGGCGAGAGTTGTGATGTCTTTTTATCTCTCTCTTTTTATGGATTAATTGGATTGATTATTCTTCCCATGAAGAGTGGAGCAGCAGCCTGATCGCTCCACAGTATCAGAACGAAGGGCTGCAGAGCTGCAAAAGAAGAGAAGGAGCGAGAGAAAGAGATGCTTGTGGCTGCAGCGGCTTCCACTCCCTTCTCCGTCAGGGAGAGAAAGGCGCTGTGTCGGGCGTCTGAGATGAATGAGTCAGAATCCTCTGGAAATATTCCACACAAGTTAGGATTGAAGAAGAGATCTGACAAACCTGAGGTGAAGAAGAGAGGTGAGGAGAATTCAGTCATGATTTACTCATCCACATTTGTTCCAAATCTGCCTGCTGTTATTTTTTACCTCATGGAACACAAAATGAGAATTTTTAAAGTGTACACCCTTAAAAGTAAATGTGGTTAACAGGTTCTTCACAGTGATGCCACAGAAGAACCACTTAATCAACAGTTATTCAAAGAACCATCTCTTTATTAGCTTTTGTAATCAGAAGAACCTTCTGTCAACACAAAGAACGTTTTGTGAAACAGAAAGTTTCTTTATGGATCCATTTAGTCAAAAGGTGTTTGTATGGCATTTTCCATTCATTGTTGCCAAAAGGAGTAAAAAGGACCAAAAATCACGAATATATTGTTCATATACTATATTCCAAGTTATCCAAAGCCATATCATAGTTTCTATTGAGAAACAGAACAAACATTTACTCTCATTCTAATCTTCTTCTCAAAACGTGAATATATATATTCTCAAAAAGTGAAAAGTGAATTTACATTGTATAAAATGGTATTGTTTACGTAAAAAAAACCCAAGTAATTCTCTTTTTGTGTTCTAATGAGAAAATTCATTACAGGCTTGAAACAAGTTGAGTAAATGATGCAGTATTTTGGAGTGAATTAAGTGACTTTCTTACCCAGCTTCTTCAGTAATTCCTCCAGTTGTGTGTCCACTGTTAGTTTGATTTTAGGCAGTATGACCTCAGAGGTCTGAGCTGAGATTTTATTCATCTCAGATACCATTGCTTCAATAGAATCTTTGTTTATATTATTCTCCATCAATACAAAGGATTCCTCTGACGTTGTGCGCGGGATCAGTATGTACAGGCTGTTTTTACCCGTAAGAGTGAACTTTCCGACCTGGAGAAATAGTTTTACAATGTACTTGTACATACAAGTGCTTGTAGTTCATTCATAAGAAATGGTGACAATGTGCAATGTAAAATTCTGAATTTTTATTATGGATTAAGTAAACTTTTCATTATTTCATTGTTTTATTTAGATAACATCATTTAATTGAATTCAATATTTTTAAATGTAACTTTTAATTATAAGTTTTATTTTTAATAAAATTTGTGTTATAGTAAAAAATAACATTTGTTTGTAGTTATACTTTTTGAAATACACCATATCTAGTGAATATTATTTTGTTTCTTGCCAAAGCAAAACAAAAACATTTATTTTGTATGTGTTCATTAGTTTGACAGTGCTAATATTATACATACACAGTGGGACAAAAAAGTATTTAGTCAGCCACCAATTGTGCAAATTCTCCCACTGTAATATTCATCATAGGTATACCAAAACTATGACAGTCAAAATGAGAAAAAAATCCACAAAAGCACATTGTAGGGTTCTTAATGAAGTAATTGGTAAATTCCTTGGTAAAATAGGTATTTAGTCACCTACAAACAAGCAAGATTTCTGGCTCTCACAGACCTGTAACAACTTCCTCAAGAGCCTCTTCTGTCCTCCACTTGTTACCTGTATTAATGGCATCTGTTTAAACTAATTATCAGTATAAAAGACAGAGAGCTGGGACCAAAGTAACAAAGGCTACCACACTGCGCTCAAATCCTGCAGTGCCAGACGTGTCCCCTTTCTTAAACCAGTACATGTCCTGGCCGTCTGAAGTTTGCTACAGTAGAGAGCATTTGGATGATCCATAAGAGGATTGGGAGAATGTCATATGGTCAGATGAAACCAAAATAAAACTTTTTGGTAAAAACTCAACTTGTGTTTGGAGGAGAAAGAATGCTGAGTTGCATGCAAAGAGCATCCTAACAACTGTGAAGCATGGGGGTGGAAACATCATGCTTTGGGGCTGTTTTTCTGCAAAGGGACCAGAGCGACTGATCCATGTAAACGAAAGAATGAATGGGGCCATGTATTGTGAGATTATGAGTGAAAACAATGCAAGGGCATTGAAGATGACACGTGGCTGGGTCTTTCAGCATGACAATGATCTCAAACACACCAACCTGGCACTAAAAGAGTGGCTTCGTAAGAAGGATTTCAAGGTCTCCAGATCTCAACCCAATAGAAAATCTTTGGAGGGAGTTGAAAGTCTGTATTGCCCAGCGACCACCCCAAAACATTACTACTCTAGAGAGATCTGCATGGAGGAATGGGCCAAAATACCAGCAACAGTGAAAACCTTGTGAAGACTTACAGAACTCCTTTGACCTGTGTCATTACCAACAAAGGGTATATAACAAAATATTGAGATGAAATTTTGTTATTGACCAAACACTTATTTCACGAATTCGCACTTCGTTAAATTAAATAAGCAAATTTGGCGTGCTGTCTGGGGAGCGAGCCGGGAGCTCGGCGGACCCCGAGCTCCGCTGAAAAGTAGCCCTAGCGAGGGCGGAGCTCGGAGCGAGGCTTGGTCCCGTTCGCCCCCCTATGAAGGTGTGAAGGAAAAAAGGCGGAGAAGGGGAGGAAGGTGGGATCATGCGTAACTAGATACTGAGAAAAGTGAGACGATCCTAT